>OY757021.1:9153855-9204181 GCA_963580285.1 Lucinisca nassula | reverse complement strand
GTAACAAGTGTAGATACCTTTGTAACCAGTGTAGATACTTGTGTAACCTGTTATCCAGTGTAGATACCTTTGTAACCAGTGTTGATACCTTTGTAACCAGTGTAGATACCTGTGCAGCCAGTGTAGAAACCTTTGTAGCCAGTGTAGATACATGTGCAGCCAGTGTAGATACCTTTGTAACTAGTGTAGATACCTTTGCAGCCAGTGTAGATACCTTTGTAGCCAGTGTAGATACCTGTGCAGCCAGTGTAGATACCTTTGTAACCAGTGTAGATACCTTTGTAACCAGTGTAGATACCTTTGCAGCCAGTGTAGATACCTTTGTAGCCAGTGTAGATACCTGTGCAGCCAGTGTAGTAACCTTTGTAGCCAGTGTAGATACCTTTGCAACCAGTGTAGATACCTGTGTAACCAGTGTAGATACTTGTGTAACCAGTGTAGATACCTTTGCAGCCAGTGTAGATACCTTTGTAACCAGTGTAGATACTTGTGTAACCAGTGTAGATACCTGTGTAACCAGTGTAGATACTTGTGTAACCAGTGTAGATACCTATGCAGCCAATGTAGATACCTTTGTAACCAGTGTAGATACTTGTGTAACCAGTGTAGATACCTTTGTAGCCAGTGTAGATACCTTTGCAGCCAGTGTAGATACCTTTGTAGCCAGTGTAGATACCTGTGCAGCCAGTGTAGATACCTTTGTAACCAGTGTAGATACCTTTGCAGCCAGTGTAGATACCTTTGTAGCCAGTGTAGATACCTGTGCAGCCAGTGTAGATACCTTTGTAATCAGTGTAGATACCTTTGTAGCCAGTGTAGATACCTGTGCAGCCAGTGTAGATACCTTTGTAACCAGTGTAGATACCATTGCAGCCAGTGTAGATACCTTTGTAGCCAGTTTAGATACCTGTGCAGCCAGTGTAGATACCTTTGTAATCAGTGTAGATACCTTTGTAACCAGTGTAGATTCCTTTGTAACCAGTGTAGATACCTTTGTAGCCATTGTAGATACCTTTGCAGCCAGGGTAGATACCTTTGTAGCCAGTGTAGATACCTTTGTAACCAGTGTTGATACCTTTGTAACCAGTGTAGATACCTTTGCAGCCAGTGTAGATACCTTTGTAACCAGTGTAGATACTTGTGTAACCAGTGTAGATACCTTTGTAGCCAGTGTAGATACCTTTGTAGCCAGTGTAGATACCTTTGCAGCCAGTGAAGATACCTTTGCAGCCAGTGTAGATACTTTTGTAACCAGTGTAGATACCTGTGTAACCAGTGTAGATACTTGTGTAACCAGTGTAGATACCTTTGCAACCAATGTAGATACCTTTGTAACCAGTGTAGATACTTGTGTAACCAGTGTAGATACCTTTGTAGCCATTGTAGATACCTTTGCAGCCAGTGTAGATACCTTTGTAGCCAGTGTAGATACCTTTGTAACCAGTGTTGATACCTTTGTAACCAGTGTAGATACCTTTGCAGCCAGTGTAGATACCTTTGTAACCAGTGTAGATACTTGTGTAACCAGTGTAGATACCTTTGTAACCAGTGTAGATACCTTTGTAGCCAGTGTAAATACCTTTGCAGCCAGTGAAGATACCTTTGCAGCCAGTGTAGATACTTTTGTAACCAGTGTAGATACCTGTGCAGCTAGTGTAGTTACCTTTGTAACCAGTGTAGATACCTTTGTAACGAGTGTAGATACCTTTGCAGCCAGTGTAGATACCTTTGTAGCCAGTGTAGATACCTTTGTAACCAGTGTTGATACCTTTGTAACCAGTGTAGATACCTTTGCAGCCAGTGTAGATACCTTTGTAACCAGTGTAGATACTTGTGTAACCAGTGTAGATACTTGTGTAACCAGTGTAGATACCTTTGCAGCCAGTGTAGATACCTGTGTAACCAGTGTAGATACCTTTACAGCCAGTGTAGATACATGTGCAGCCAGTGTAGATACCTGTGTAACCAGTGTAGATACCTTTACAGCCAGTGTAGATACATGTGCAGCCAGTGTAGAAACCTTTGTAGCCAGTGTAGATACCTTTGCAGCCAGTGTAGATACCTTTGTAACCAGTGTAGATACTTGTGTAACCAGTGTAGATACCTTTGTAGCCAGTGTAGATACCTTTGCAGCCAGTGTAGATACCTTTGTAGCCAGTGTAGATACCTGTGCAGTCAGTGTAGATACCTTTGTAACCAGTGTAGATACCTTTGCAGCCAGTGTAGATACCTTTGCAACCAGTGTAGATACCTGTGTAACCAGTGTAGATACTTGTGTAACCAGTGTAGATACCTTTGCAGCCAGTGTAGATACCTTTGTAACCAGTGTAGATACTTGTGTAACCAGTGTAGATACCTTTGTAGCCAGTGTAGATACCTTTGCAGCCAGTGTAGATACCTTTGTAGCCAGTGTTGATACCTGTGCAGCCAGTGTAGAGACCTTTGTAACCAGTGTAGATACCTTTGCAGTCAGTGTAGATACCTTTGTAGCCAGTGTAGATACCTGTGCAGCCAGTGCAGATACCTTTGTAATCAGTGTAGATACCTTTGTAGCCAGTGTAGATACCTTTGCAGCCAGTGTAGATACCTTTGTAGCCAGTGTAGATACCTTTGCAACCAGTGTAGATACCTTTGCAGCCAGTGTAGATACCTTTGCAGCCAGTGTTGATACCTTTGTAACCAGTGTAGATACCTTTGTAGCTGGTGTAGTTGCCTTTGTAACCAGTGTAGATACTTGTGTAACCAATGTAGATACCTTTGTAGCCAGTGTAGATACCTTTGTAACCAGTGTTGATACCTTTGTAACCAGTGTAGATACCTTTGCAGCCAGTGTAGATACTTTGTAACCAGTGTTGATACTTGTGTAACCAGTGTAGATACCTTTGCAGCCAGTGTAGATACCTGTGTAACCAGTGTAGATACCTTTGTAACCAGTGTAGATACCTGTGCAGCCAGTGTAGATACCTTTGCAGCCAGTGTAGATACCTTTGCAGCCAGTGTAGATACCTTTGTAACCAGTGTAGATACCTTTGTAGCTAGTGTAGTTGCCTTTGTAACCAGTGTAGATACCCTTTTAATCAATGTAGATACCTGTGTAATCAGTGTAGATACCTTTGTAACCAGTGTAGATACCTTTGTAGCCAGTGTAGATACCTTTGCAGCCAGTGTAGATACTTTTGTAGCCAGTGTAGATACCTTTGTAGCCAGTGTAGATACCTTTGTAACCAGTGCAGATACCTGTGTAACCAGTGTAGATACCTTTGTAGCCAGTGTAGATACCTTTGTAACCAGTGTAGATACCTGTGCAGCTAGTGTAGTTACCTTTGTAACCAGTGTAGATACCCTTTTAATCAGTGTAGATACCTGTGTAACCAGTGTAGATACCTTTGTAACCAGTGAAGATATCACGGGAATGTGTGGCAGCCGTAAAAAGTTTTCCTGTCCTTCATCATAATGTTTTTTTTTTTTGTTTTTTTTGTTTTTTTTAACGTCCCCGTCAACACTGTATAGGTCATTATGGAGACGTTTCCGATTTCGTGGGACTTTTACCCGACACTGAAATGGAATAACATCTCAAGCCCAATGAAACCCATAGGGTTTATAAACATGGACGGTCGGACTCGCACTGCTTTGCCTGGGCAGGCTTAGATCCTCTCAGTGGTTTACCAGTACTTGTGTGCGGTCGGTTTCAGCTCTGCGTGGAAGCATCAAACAGCCCATCTTTTTCTTCAAGCCCCGATGGGCTTATCATAATGTAAATTATATTTTCCAGTCATTTGGTGTAACCGATTCCAACATATTTGAGGGTGACCAATTAGGCCTAACTAGGGGGGGGGGGGCTTAAATCTACATTACCATAATCCTCGCCATTGGTTCTGTCGTGGTTTATACAAATATTTTCAATTAGCCCCCGCCCATCGGGGCTTGAAGAAATAGATGGGCTGCATGATGCTTCCCCGTAGAGCTGAAACCCAACCGCACAGAGTAGGCCTACTGGTGAACCGCTCAGATGATCTAAGCCTGCCCAGGCAATGCGGTGCGAGTTGGACCGTCCATGCTTATAAACCCTATTGGTTTCATTTGGCCGCAGGGCTGGAGATGTCATTTCATCTCAATGTCGGGTAAAAGTCCCACAAAATTGGAAGCAACGCCTCCAAAATTACATTTACAGTGTTGACGGGGACGTTAAACCTCAAAACAAACAAACAAAACAAAAACATTTTCAATACGTTCGCAAGTATAATGTAGGCCTACAGTGTACTAAATAAAATACAGCGATACGAATATTTTAATATTAAAATATAGTACGCTATGATGGAACCCGTGAAGGGACATGATTTTCTTTTCAGTTGTGCGCACAAGATAATGCGGACAACATATCTTGTTCGCACAACATATTATCTTGTGTATTATCTTGTGCGGACAAGATATTATCTTGTTCGCACAACATATTATCTGAGCGCACGACAAAATATAATGTCTTGTTTGCACAACGTATTATCTTGTGCGCACAAGATATTAAGTTGTGGGAACAAGATATTATATTGTCCCCACAAGATAAATTATATATATAAATGTCGTCCCCACTAGATAATTTCTTGTGCGCACAACATATTATCTTGTGCGCACAAGATGATATCTTGTTCGCACAACTTAAGAGCAATTCTCTGTAAGCACCAAAATTTTTAAATAGGGGTTCGGCACACATATTAAAATATCTTGTTCGCACGACATACATACTCGTAAATGTCCCTTCCCGGGTAACATAACCGACGGACCTACGGAATTGAGCATCGTTTACTTGATCATGCGGTTGAATGTGTTTGTTTGTTTTGTTTGATTTGAGGTTTAACGTCCCAGTCAACACTGTTAAGATCATTTTGGAGACGTTGCTTCCAATTTTGTGGGACTTTTACCCGACACTGAGATTAAATGACATCACAGCCCCAGCCGCCAATGAAACCAGTAGGGTTTATAGGCATGGACGCCGCTTCGCATGGGCGGGCTACGATCATCTTAGCGGTTGATCAGTTCGGTTGAATGTGTATGTACCCGCATTCGGGCTTTATAAATTGCCTGATTAAACTCAGGTGAGCGATTATATAACCATCGCCCGTTGTCGTCGTCATCAGTTTTACATTCGAAAAGCTTTATGTATATATAGTACGCTTATGAACATATGGTGCAAGAATAATTTTCACTCTACACTATTTCAATTAAATTTTATTCAATGTGTAAAATAATTTTTTATCTCAATGTGAAATTCTGAAATCATCAACAGGCATACACGCTTTGTTTGATGTGATAGAGACAGTGAGACAGCTTGAATCGGTTTTCAAGGGAGGCGACCGCAAAAGACACACTCGACCATTTCCGTAACATTCCGGAGTTGAAAATGTATACACAAGAGTAGCTTTTTAAAAAAGCTGAAACTTTAACAAAGAGCTTATGAGCTCTTGGGTTGAACTATTTACATCTTTTTGGAGACGTTGCTTCCAATTTTGTGGGACTTTTTCCCGACATTAAGATGAAATGACATCACAAGCCCTGCCACCCAATGTTACCAATATGGTTTATTGCATGGACGCACGGTCCGACTCGGGCAGGCGTACACCTTTTAAGCGGTTTACCAGTTGTGGAAGCACTATATGCAGCCAAATCTATTTCTCCAAGCACTAACCGGCGGGGCCCTGAACATAACACCTGTAAATGAATATTTTGGTATAAAATCCTACGAACATAGCTGTTTGGGACTATCATGGTGGGCTATAAACAAAACGTATGTTCAAAATTGTGATATCCACGTGCAGTTGAAATTTTGATATCATAATTAAGGTGTTACGTTGAGCGACGTAACGTTGTCACCCGGAACGTAGACTGGTTCCCTCACCCTATAGCTCTCTGGCTTTCGCATATATATATTTTAATAGAACACAGGCATCCAGTTAACCTGGAACGTAGCATTTTTAAAATTAAATGGGCCCCGTCAAGCGATTTTGGTACTTATCGCCTATGCGAGCAGCGAAGGTTCAGGCGAGCCTGCGCATCCGCACAGTCTCGCCAGAACCTTCGCTGCTCGCTCATACAAGCAGTGAATCAAGAGGAACCTTCAGACAGAAAGCCATATCCCTGGCCCCGCTGAATGGCTTGGCATGCGCATGCAGTTAAAATTTGTCATGACGGAATGCTCGAAGACACAAATTCGCTTGGCGGGGCCCCAAATGATGTCTTAAAGCCATTGCGGAACTGACGTCATTGTTGTTAACGTTCTGAACTAGCCGCCATGTTGGTAACAAGGTAGCTTTTAGTGTTTATGCTCACGGGCGTTTTCGTTAGACTTTGCCGTTGGAATTGTATTCTACCGGGTCCCTCGGAATATATTTGAACACTCGGCCTTGTGGCTTCATGTTCAAACAACTTCCTCGGCATCACGAAAACAGGCCTATATTTAACCCCACTTTAATATTGTAAAACTGTGGTTTACGGTGGTATACATTAATTTTGCATATTTCTGCTCAAACTGACATAGATTGTGGGAACTTGTTAGAACCGCCTCGGCGAGGCGGTTCTAACGATTACCCACAATCTATGTTTTTAGCAGAACTATGAAAAATATCAGAATTTTTTTTTATCTGAAAATTTTCTTTCTTTTTTTTTTTTCTGTGGTAAAATTTTAAATATACCTGAACAGGCGTCTTTTCATAATGGTAAATTAAGCATGGGGGAAAAAAAGCCTATATTTCTTCATGCAACAGTTTGAATGAACAATGCGGTTAGAAATTTAATAAGTATAGCAAGTGAAAAGTGAATTAAGATAAGATAGGCTAATTCGTAGCAAGTATTTTAAGGATATATTTATTTATTATTTATTACTTATTTATCATCAGATCCAAAATGCTCGAGCCGCTGCCTCTCGGTTAGAGAAAGGAAATTTATGCGATCGTTTTGTAGCCAAATTAATCAGGGTGTCCACGGTCACAGAAAAAGTCAGGGGAAAAGTATCTTTTTTCAAGGTCAGGGAATTGTCAGGGAATTTTGAAAATTGTCAGGAAATTTTGGAATTTAAGCAAAAGTCAGTGAAAAGTCTGTAAGTTTGAAATAATAAGTATGTTAATGATTAAAAACATCAAGAATAAAGGCTAAGGCATTTTCTGCATGTTCGGTTATAATAATAATAATGACAATATCTATTCCTCACAAGTAAAAACCTTTTTACTGACCATTCCAAGATGGGTCTTCTGTTGTGGTTTATTATTGTTATAGTTTGTCTGTACATGTATGTATTGCAAATATCTTTTTTCATTTCCGCATTACGATAACACACCCGTGCAACAGTGTATTTTTTCACATCTCTAAAATGTCTACTTTTCTGATGATAATCTATTTTTTTTTTTTTTTGTTATTTTTACTTCCTACATAGGTTGCGTGTGCTCGTTAGAACCGCCTCATTGAGGCGGTTCTAACGAGTACCCACAACCTGTCTTGGGGCAGAAATAAGAAAAAAAATGAATACCCCCGTTAACCCCAGTTTCTCTATATAAAGTGGGGTTTAAGAGGGTGTTCATTTCACGGACTTGGTCACGTGATGGTTTGGCCATTTTTGGCTTTCCACTTATGAAGTCTTCACTGTAGTTTGTAAAGAAAAGTAATTTCAGCTAGGCTATAATACCTAGTTTTTCTGTTGCTTTGATACTGGGTCAGTTTTAGAGTTGTATCAGTTAAGTACTGTAGTTATTAGTCGTAACATATTTAAGTTGTATAATCGAACTGTGTTCTGAGTGTCCCATAGCCCACAAACATAGCATGGTGTCAGAAGTCAACTGGATTAATTAAAATTATTAATTAACATACTGATTAGCTGATTACATAAACATGGCAAAAACCTTGCATCCTCCAGAAAAATTGTTGTTGACTGGAAACTTGAAGGACAATCTCAGGAAATTTAAATAACAATTTGATATATATCACAGCGGCAGGAATTAGCAGTTCTACCGAGAATATAAAATGTGCAACTCTACTTCATGTCAATGGACCTGATGCTATTGAAATTTTCAATACATTTCTATGGGATGAAGAAGGAGATAATGAAGGGGATGACAAGAAAATGAGCAAAGTATTGTCAAAATATGAAAACTAATGCACTCCAAAGAGTAATTTGACATATGAGAGACACCAGTTCAATACAAGAAACCAGAAAGAAGGAGAATCAATTGACTCTTATGTGACAGAATTGAGAATTTTGTCAAAATCATATGAATTTGGAGACGTATCAGATTCTTTTATCAAAGACAGAATTGTCTGTGGTGTACTAATGGATACTTTATCAGTCACCTCCTTTATTAATTGCATTGCAGCACATTGACCTGATAAACATCTGCTATCTCAGGACAAGTGAGCTTTATCAGGTCAACGTGACATTGCACTTCTTAGAACTGGCAAAACTGAAAAAAAATGGCAAAAATGTAAGTGTATATTGGGATAAACTGATAAATAGAATACCAGATTCGTGTCCATTGGTATCAAGTTTATCAGGCTCGGCTTCGAGCACGCATGTAGAATCGCCCGGCAAGCCTCGCGATTCTACAAGCATTCTCGAAGCCTTGCCTGATAAACTTGATATCAAAAGACACTCACCTGGCATTCTCTATAAACGAAGCAGATTTCTCCGGGAAACAGACCTAACCTTGCAGAAAGCTGTTGATATATGCAGAGCTGCAGAAGCATCATCACAACAAATAAAAGTGTTGCAAACAGCCTCGGCAGGAGCCTCAGGCAGTAATGTTGACATTGTAAAAAAGAAATCAGACAAAAATAAACCAATGAAAAACACCGAGAATAGACCAGCTGCTTTCCCACAAAAACATAAATGTGGAAAATGTGGATATAAGCATGAACCACGTAACTGTCCAGCTTTTGGTAAAATCTGTATGAACTGTAAAAAGAAGAATCACCTTATGAGACAATGTAGACGTAAAAAAATGCATGAGCTTCAAGAAAATAACAGTGAAACAGACATTTTCTTAGATTCTGTGGAAACTGATCAGAATGCTGGTTACTGGAAAGTAAATGTTAAAATATGTCAAAAATCTGTCAGTATGAAACTTGACACTGGTGCACAGTGCAATGTATTGCCATTACATATTTACAATCAGATTAGTAACAGACCACTGAAACCATCAAAATCAAGACTTGTATCATACTCAGGTCACAGATTGAACACTGTGGGAAAGGTTACATTGCTTGTATCAACGAAAAACAAATATGCGCCTCTAGAATTTGAGATAGTCAAGGACAAATCAACACCCTTATTTGGATTAAAAGCCTGTTTGGAGTTAAACTTAATCATTTCCAGACTATTTAGTCTAAACTATGAAAATGCATCAAGTGAAGAAATTCTTGAAAATTACAGTGATGTTTTTGAAGGCCTAGGATGCTTACCAACTGAATATAGAATTCGCTTGGACAAAGATGCAAAACCAGTTACAAATCCACCAAGAAAGATTCCATATGCATTGAGAAACAAGGTGAAAAATGAGCTTGTTCGACTTGTAAAAATGAGGGACATTCATAAAGTAACAGAACCTACTGAATGAGTGAACTCATTACATGTGGTAGAAAAATCAAATAAAGATGTAAGACTCTGCTTAGACCCAAGGGAGCTAAATAAGAGTATCTTAAGAGAACACTTTCCAATGAAAACTGTTGAAGAAGTAGCAGCAAAAGTTAAAAATGCTAAAATATACAGTGTTTTAGATGCGTCAAATGAATATTGGCAAATAAAAATCACAGGAGAATCACAAAAGTATACTATATTCAATTCTCCATTTGGAAGATATAAATATTCAAGATTGCCGTTCGGAATAAAAAGCTCGAGTGAAGTCTTCCAAAGGGCAGTTTCACAAATACTGGAAAATATTGAAGGCTGTGAAGTCATTGCACGTGTGCAAAAGGTTATAAGAGATGCATATTGGAAGCATGTTTCCAGCATCTTTACTTTTGAAGATGACAATACAGGTCCCGATAGTCCCCAGAAGAATGGTGAAGTTAAAAAGTTTGGTCATTCGTAAAGTCCCTCAATATCTCTTTTCGCACTGTAAAAACTCGTTTCACCAACTTTCTTTACCTTTTTACTTACACTAACCCCTTTCAATACTTGGTTCACCGGAACCCGTCTGATGTCTCCCATGGGGGTTAAGAAGTATTTGATGATAGATAGATAGTCTGTGCGGGTGTAAATCTGTGTGTATGCAAGGGGTTGGTTGTGGGCTGATGGTCTAGTGTTGAGGATGAGGTACTCAGAAGCGGGTATTGCAACAAGATCATAAGTGATCTTATACATCATTGCGAGGCGGTTATCAGTGCGGCGTTGTTCAAGGGGGCGCCAATTTACTTGCCCCTGCAACAGCGCCAACCCAAACAAGGGCATCAAAAGTGAAGCCAGTCCTATAGCGATGCCCTGAAAACTCTTTCTTTCGTATAACTTTTCCTCAGTGGAATAGTATTGCTGGTTATCGGAGATTATTAATTCTTTCCCTTGTAGATTAATTTATATTATTGACAATCTTTCCCGCCATTACCGCACCAGTGAAATATTCTTTGGAGGCTTGTCACATTCATTTTTCTGAAGAGCCGGTGCGTTGTCAGATATAATTTGACCAGGGTACTGAATA
Organism: Lucinisca nassula; assembly: GCA_963580285.1. Lineage (NCBI taxonomy): Eukaryota > Metazoa > Mollusca > Bivalvia > Lucinida > Lucinidae > Lucinisca > Lucinisca nassula. The sequence goes on along the minus strand of OY757021.1, from coordinate 9,193,511 downwards.
TTCCTTTGTAGTCTCTCAGTACCCTGATTGTTAAAAGCTTGGAATCAGAACTGTTATTTTTATTTTGAAGAGCCTTGTGTTGTCAGCTTGTCAGCGAGTGTGGACTGTCCGAACAGCTGGCAAACGGGTGGAAATCAAGTGTTGTCAGATATCTGAGTGTGCAAAGCTCTTTATTTTTGTATTATTGTTTGACACAAAATTACCCAGTATACTAAAATGAAGGTCTCCCTGGTTCCCATGGTCTTGGTTCTTTGATTCATCCTTTGGAAATTAAGTAACAGAACGAATCCGGATGATGGAAATCAGGAGTGCAGGATTGCAAAAGAGCAACACTGCGATAGAATTTATCAGTACTTGGCTTTAACTAGGAAGCTAGGAAACAGAAGTTGTTCGGAGGGCTTACGCGACTTCAAGTCCTCAGGTGGAACCAATTTGGTAATTCTGTTAATTTTGGCCGGGGACATTGAAACTAACCCCGTTCCAAGGTTTCGCCGTGGGCTGTGCAAAACATATTGCAAACACTTTCAGAAATGGATAGAATGTGAGGACTGCGAAAAGCGTTTTCATTCCTCCTGTTCTGAATTGGATGAAAACCAATTGCTAGAGCTTGAAATTGGAGTAGGAACTTGGTATTGCAAAGCAGATTGTGGCCTATGCAACGGTGATGTTCTGAGTGAATATAAGGCAGTTCAGCGTGAAATGTGGATTTACACGGATTGCGCATTCCTTTCAGATGCAGAGTATGGCAAATTGGTAAATTCCAGTTGTTCATGGATATGCCCGAAGCGAGGTTTTCAATTTTTCTGACTCGTTCTTCAACGAATCTATAGAACTGGAATAAAGAAACAAATGTTAATTTCTGTCAAGGGAAAAAGAGTTAAATCTCCGACTACTGACACGAGAAAGCCGAATTTTGTAAAAGGTTTGGAACTTATATTATTTTATTTCGGATAGCCTATTTGCCATTTCGTGGGAAAGTAACTGTCCTTTTGGCTTTCCGCTATTGATGTTTCCATAAGGGTATGTTGTTTCGACATTGTGTTTCTTTTCCTTTGGTGTCTCTGATGGGAGCTGTGGGTTAATTGTATCTATTCCTGATCATTGCCTCCACTTCTATTTTGCAGTATAAACATTAAAAGTCTAAGAGGAAAAACACTTGAACTTTTAGCTTTCCTCGATACCCACCAACCACATATTGTGGCTATTCAGGAAACAAAGATTGACAGTTCAGTTACGACTTCGGAGCTTTCCCCTGAAACTTGTGAATACAATGTCTACGGAAAAGATACAACCACTCATGGCGGCGGGGTAATGTTGCTCGTTCACAGAGACATCTCTAATATGCCATTCATGGAACTGGAAAACGACCCAGAATCTGTTTGGGTTAGGGTTTTTGCATACAAAACTTCTCACTTTATAGCAAGTTGGTATCGACTACCTAACGACGCAGTCGAAAACTTCCAGTTATTTAAAGATCAGCTTGATCGCATTAAGTATCAGAATAAGGGTAAAATAGAAGTAAAACAAAGATCAGGAATTGATACAATTAACTTACTCCACCCATAAAAGACACCAAAGGGAAAGAAATACAAACATTAAGCGACAAGACCATAATGGAAACTTAACAAAGGAAGGCCATAAGGACAGTTACTTTCCCACAAAATGGCCATATGGCCATCCAAAATAAAAAGACAAAAGTGATACACACAGTAAGTAACAAACAACAACATAAATAAATCGCCACAGAAGAGCCGCCTTGGAACGGTCAGTGGAAAATTTCCACTGGGGTGCTTTAATCGATTTTACGTGGCCACAATCCTCGCCCTTACTTCCGTCGCGATTTAGACAAACAATTTGTTCAGTCCGCATGAAGGCCTCCTAACCCATCAAAGACTTCCGGCAGTTCATGACCTAGGTGACTTCAACTTCAGAGAGATCGTTTGGCCTGATAGTCTCAGCAAACAAGACACGATGCTGAGTCCGTTAAAAGGACACATATTTGTTGACATCATGAATGATCATGGCTTGGAACAATTTGTTAACTTCTCTACTCGAGATAAGAAAACTTTGGATTTGATTCTTACAACTTTACCAGGTCAATTTGAAGATATTCAGTCTCTGAACAAACTAAGTGATCATTATATTGTTTCTGAATGTTTAAAAATCGCCATACTACCCACAAAGAAACCTTGTAGAAAAGTGTACTTAAGTCAAAAGGGTGACTATGAAACTCTGAGGAAGGATGCCCGTAAATTTGCAAAAGAAAAATACTTTATTGGTCATTCAGACGCTCGATCTGTCCAGGATAACTTTGATTTGATAAAGTCTTTCATTCAAGCTTCGTCCGAAAATCATATCCCCTCCAAAACTAGCAGGTCTGTATCTTCATTTCCTTGAATCACACCAGAAATAAGAAGAAAGATTCGGAGGAGACATAAGATTCATGCTAAGGCAAAAAGTTGGGAAGTGGTAAACTCCGGGCAAAATTTGAAATTTTGAGACGAGAAATTAAAAATGACATAAAAAAATCAGCATGATCTGTATGTGAATAACTTGGTAGGTGATGTAAAGGCAATTCCCAGAGACTTCCACAGATATATCAATAGCCAGAAGAAAGACAGGCAATTATCCCACCCCTTAATAAAAGAGGAGGAAAAGGGGTTGCTCAATCGGACTCTGAAAGGGCAGAGTAATTAGTTGGTCAATTCAATGATGCGTTTAATAAAACTGAGTTCAACGAGGTTCCATTGTCTGGAAGATCGGCCCCTTTCATGGAAAATAGTGTTGTACCCTCGGCGGGAGTGATCAAGTTGCTTAAAGGCTTGAACCCGTCTAAAGCTTTAGGATCTAATGACCTTCATCCTGGAGTCCTGAAGGAACTAGCAAATGAGTTAGGTCCAGTTTTTACTCATCTTTGCCATCAATCTCTCGATACGGGTGAAATCCCCAAAGAACGGCTCCTAGCAAACATCTGCCCACTTTTCAAAAAAGGAGACAGGGCTCTTTCTCGTAATTATCTCCCGGTGTCACTGACCTGTGTTCAGTGTAAATTGCTGTTATTCTCTCTGTAGATTAATGATATTTCCATAAGCATTGACTCAGAAATAAGACTGTTTGCAGACGACTGTGTTTGCTATAGGAAAATCAGAGACACAGAGGACTCAATGAAACTTCAGAAGGACATAGATAGCTTAGCATCACGTAAACAAGTCCGTGAAATGAAGACCCCCTATACCCCGCTTCATATAGAGAAAACTTGGGTTTACAGGGGTATACATTATTGTTCCTATTTTGCTCCATTAAATAGGTTGTGGGTACTCGTTAAAACCGCCTCAATTAGGCGATTCTAACGAGCACCCACAACCTATGTTTGCGGTATTTATAAGAAAAATATCACGGATTTTCATAAAAAAGTAGCCATTTTGGAGATGAGAAAAAATGTACTATATCGCACGGGTGTGTTATCGTAATAGGATGTTGGGCACGAAAATGGGGCCTGAGATTTCAACCCGTTATATGTAATATAAAGCAGATAACTAGGAAGATAACACATAAAATTGAGGCTTCATGCACCTTACAGGGAACGGTCCTCGAAAATATGAATTCCATTTAATACATGTACCTTGGTGTGACAATCACACACGATTTGAGATGGAATGCATACATTATCAACATGTGTACAAAGGCGAATAGAACACTTGGGTTCCTGAGGCGAACTCTTCATTAGTGTCCTCAGGATGTGACAGAGACTGCATATAAGGACTTGTTCGCCCAATCTTGGAATATGGTAGTTGCATCTGGGACCCAAGCCGAGTGGTCCTCAATGAAGAAATTGACAAAGTTCAGAATAGAGCTGCAAGATTTGTAACAGGAAATTACTGCTTTGAAACTGGGAGCATGACTGGAATTCTAGGAAAATTAAGATGGGAGTCTCTCAGGAAGTGGGGAAGAGACAGTAGGCTCATACTCTTATACAAAGGTCTAAAGGGTGCTGCCAGCATTCCAACAGATGACCTTGTTTCTCCAGCTAGGCACTGTAGAAAGCACCACTCAATGGCGTTTCAGACCCTTACTGCAAGATCTGACATTTATAAAGAATCGTTATTCCCCCTAACCTTTAAAGATTGGAATTCCTTTTCCGATTCGATTATTTGGACACCTGAAGTCGCCGAGGATTGTGTAGCTAAGTTTACCACTTTGGTTGGAGCTACTGTAGGTACTAACTTCCCATAGTCCTACAGGTCCTGGTGTATGAATGTCATTTGACGTATCACCAGTAACAATTCTGATCCTGATATCCCTTTTCCTGCGGTGAATGCCAAATAGAAGTAGAGGCAATGATCAGGAATCGATACAATTAACCCACAGCTCTCATCAGAGACACCAAAGGGAAAGAAACACGAACATACAGAAACAGACCCCAACAGAAACACCAACAGCGGAAAGCCAAATGGACAGTTACTTTCCCACAAAATGGCCAAAAGGCTATCCAAAATAAAAAAATATAAGCGACACAAACACCCAAAGACAAACCATAACAAAAATAAACCGCGACAGAAGAACCGCCTTGGAACGGTGAGCGGAAACGAATTCCACTTTTTTTTTGGGGGGGTGGGGGGGGTCGGGGGGGGGGGGTTTAAATCGATTTTACGTGGACACAATCCTCGACCTTATCTATCTTCTCATATTGAGTCGGTCATATTTGGCCATTACCTCAGTTGGGTGGGTGGCTAAATTTAGAATTTAGCACAAAAAAAAATCATCTCTGGATGAGTCCTTAAAACTATTTACAATCCAAACACAGAGGTATCCTAAAATGCATACCTCTGAGTCTCAATATTATACTGTGCGGGCTTTGAACTCCTCTGCAGTCTTGGCATTCACCGCAGAAGATGGAAGACTATTCCACTGAGGAATAGTTCTAGGGAAGAAAGAGTTTTTCAGGGCATCACTATATGATTGGTACCTACGATACTGTGGGTTATTTGCTCTTGATGCCCTTGTCCGGGTTGACACTGTTGCAGGGGTCAAATACCTATCCTTGTTAATTGATACGGTACCAGAATGTATCTTGTAGAAGCAGGTTAAGGAGGACTGCTCACGACGGGTCTCCAGGGATTAAGGCAAATAATTTGATGGCCTCAAATGAGTTTAAAGCCCGTACAGTGTACGCTTGAGACTCAGACGTATGCGTTGTAGGATACCTCTGTTATTCAGCTTGTAAATAGTTTTAAGGGCTCACCCAATGATTTTTTTAAAAGTTAAATTCTAAATTTAGCTACCCATCCAACTGAGGTAATGGCCATATGTGACCGACTCAGATAGAAGATAGATAGATAGGTTATCACAACAACAGCGCTCTTCCGTTGTTATTTGGAAAACTGCGTGCACTTGTTTTCTTGTTTCAATCTAAGCTATAAGTACTGGTAACAAAGGTAATTTATTCAATGTTCATTGAAATATGAATTTCATCGGGTCACGAGCAAAGTTCATTTTTAATGTCATGTTGTTTTTTTTTTTGTTTTATTTTTTTGTTTTTTTTTTTTTTTTTTTTGTTTTTGTTTTTTTTTCGCTTTGTGCCTTTTCCTGCTCCCCTTTTCTGCCTTTTAGATTTTTTTTGGTGCACACTAATGTCCGGGAATTGTCCGGTAAATGTCCGGGAAATGGGGGCTAGTGGTGCGTTATCCCTAATATCTCCACTTCGGGTGGTCAGAATTTAATAAAATTAATATCAAATAAAATTTTAAGCTCCATTCTAAAAGATTATTAAAAATCATTTTTCATTTATTACATTTTAAGGGTCCATTTCTGAAGTTAATTTGTCCGGGAAATTTCCGGATCGTGACCTTGATGTTGGGGTAGTTGTGCATTAACCCTAATATCTCGACTTCGGGTGGTCAGAAATTAATAAAAATTAGTATCAAATAAAATTTTTGGCTCCATACCAAAATATTATTAAAAATTATTTTTCATTTTTTAAATTTTAGGGGTCCGTTTTTTTAAGTTGATTTGTCCGGGAAATTCCCGGATTGTGTCCTTGATGTTGTGGGTAGAGGTGCCATATCCCTAATATCTCCACTTCGGGTCGTCAGAAAATAATGAAATCAGCATCAAGCAATGATAATAATGCATGTCGTGTGCTCATTATAAGTGCCTCAATGAGGCAATTCTAATGAGTGCACAAAACTTGACTTTATTTTATAAAAGATCACAAAGATATAATAAGTGATCTTTAATTACGGCTCAAGACCTACTTGGCAAACAGTGTAGAACTTGATCAAAGGTTTTACCCATATATGCCTAGCATCCCATTGGTGGGACATTGGCAAACAGTGTAGATCTTGATCAAAGGTTTAACCCATATATGCCTATAGTCCCATTTGTGGGACATTGGCAAACAATGTAGGTCCAGATCAGATATTTAACCCATATATGCCTAGCGTTCCCATTGTGGGACATTGGCAAACAGTGAAGACCCAAATGATCAGACGCTGCAAAATGTGGCGTCTGATCTGGGCCGCAAAATGCTGGCGATGAATTAGGTGTACGGACTTTGAGTGATTTTACGGACCACTATAAATACACTCAGGCATTTTACAGAAGCACCAGACTGATTTTTTTTTTTTTTTTTTTTACAAGTGAAGAAATAAAGTTTACGCCTGCATGTATCTTTTTCTTTCGGAAATGCTGACATTTTTTGCCATTTTCCATACATTCAACTAAATGCTGTCTCATTTTGACACGTCGAATATTATTCCAGTGTTAAATAATTCCGGAGCTAAACAAACACCTACCACGTTCGCTATTGCAAAATGCCCACAATCATTAGAATTCGGTTGTTGTTGAACAGGGGTATATATTTGTTCCATTTTTCTGCTCAAAAACATAGGTTGTGGGTATTCGTTGAAACCGTCCCACCGTTCTGTGGAGTTCGTACGCGTATACTCTCTGTTTAGAGCAGAAATGTGAAAAAAATATGGAATTTATTTTTGTTTTATCGGAATTGCATTTAAGGGTTGCTAAATTTACACTTTCTAGATCTCTGCTTAAAACGTACAGTATGGTTACTTTTTCGATTTTTTAGCAGAAATAAAGAAAAATGATAACAAACTACATGTTTAATCCCAATTCAAACAAACAAAATAACAGCATTCGTTCAAAATATCAATTGGACACAACTTTTGTGGTAGTCACTTTCTACTATTACAATCCCGGTATGCAGCATACGTCAACTTATAATGAGTTAAAGCAATTAACTTAACACATGTTTAATCTCGTTAGAAAATTAATGGCCCGTGAAATCGCTCAAAGTGTGTACACCTAATTCATTGCCAGCAAAAAATGGATGCAGCTCAATTTCGTCGTTGTTTAAGTAAACAGTGTAGAACCAGATCGGATGGCACATTTTATCTATCTATCTATCTTCATATACTGAGTCGGTCAAACTTGGCCATTACCTCAGTTGGGTGGTGCGCTAAATTTAGAATTTAGCCAAAAAAAAAAAAAAAAAAACACACACCCACTGGATGAGTTCTTAAAACTATTTACAATCTGCTTGCAGCGTCTGATCATAATGGTCCGTAAATCACTCAAAGTCCGTACACCTAATTCATCGCCAGCAAGAAATGTATGCGGTTAAATTCCGTCGATGTTTAAGCGAACAGTGTAGACTCAGATCAGAAACCGCATTTTGCGGCCTAGATCAGACGCCACGTTTTGCAGCGTCTGATCATTTGGTTCTATATTGTTTGCCAATGTCCCACAAATGGGACGCTAGGCATATATGGATTAAATATCTGATGTTGATCTACACTGTTTGCCAATGTTCCACAAATGGGACTCAAGGCATATATGGGTTAAACCTTTGATCAAGTTCTACACTGTTCGCCAAGTAGGTCTTGAGCCGTAATTTAAGATAACTTATATTTCCCGGACAATTCCCGGATATTAGTATTCGCCGACTTTTTGGTCCTTTCCGGTTTTTAGGCACACCGGAATTAATTCTTTCCCTTGATAATTTTCCCGCCAGATGTCAGCTAAACTTCCGCTGTATTTTTTAATATGAAAAACGGCTCAGTCGCGGTCGAAACACAATTTAAACGAAAGGTTCGGTATATGTACACTCATAACAGAGTGAAACCATGTCCATAAGTTGTAAGAAAAACGGGAACTGGATACCTAAATTTTGTGTTTGCAAACTTCCATTGAAGGGCCTGATTTTAGATTTGTGACAGAAGTTTTACCTAAAGTGGACACTGATCTGGATTGCTCCTCAGTATTCTTTCAGCTGAGGGAGTGTGATAGCTCAGTGGTTAATGCACTTGTCTCTGATGCTAGAGGCCCCCAGTTCGATCCCCGGAAGTAGTGATTATTTCTGTGTCCAAACATGCTCCACTGACATCATTTGCAGGGATAGCAACACTGCAATAAAACTTCTCAGTACTTGGCTTTAACTAGGAAGCTAGGAAACAAACGGCCTTCGGAGGGCTTACAAAACTTCAAGTCCTTAGGTGGAACGAATTTGGTCATTCTATTGATCTTGGCCGGAGACATTGAAACTAACCCCGGTCCAAGATTTCCCTGTGGGCTGTGCAAAAATATTGCAAAGACTCTCAGAAATGGGTAGAATGTGAGGACTGTGAAAAATGTTTTCATTCTTTGCGTTCTGAATTGGATGAAAACCAATTGCTAAAGCTTGAAATTGGAATTGGAACTTGGTATTGCAAAGCAGACTGTGGCCTATGCAGTGGTGATGTTCTGAATGAACATAAGGCCATTCAGTGCGACCAGTGTGAAATGTGGATTCACACGGAGGGCGCTTTCCATGGTCTCGGGTCGTTTCGCCCATGAGTCGTTTCGCCCTGAGTCGTTTCGCCCTGGGTCGTTTCGCCCGTGGGTCGTTTCGCCCTGATTAGGTGGGTCGTTTCGCCCTTATTTTTTTCAAGTCCTATTGATTGAGGTTATGTTTGTTTTTGGTATGTAAAGGGATTGATGGAGGTGTCTGGAGTTCCAGAAAACATGGTTTTGCCCTCGTTTGGTAAAGCTTGACGGCCTACTTCAGGTTTGAGCAACTGCGATACCACCTTTTTGAGAAAGATATTCGAGCTCACATAAGGTTAACAAGTCTTTGCAATAAAATGGGATTTATGGTTGTGAAAAAGACTAATTATATTTCAAAAATGTGACATATTTTTCTTTCTGGTCAAAACATGGATTTTGGATTAGAACCGTCTAATTGTCTATGTTCTAGAATCAAAAATAAGGAAATAAAGTATAATTTTTTATGCGAAAACCCGTTTTTCACTGTGTAAAGTTGGGCTTAGGGGGTCGTTATTGCATAGACTTACTAATATGATATTTTATTTACTTATCAGTTGTTCTTTCTGCACAAATAGTGACGTGATATATCTGATTACATTATTACGTTAATTGTGTTGACGGGAACGTTAAACCTCAATTTCAGCAAACAAAATATTTTTAAACAGTGGTGTCTGATTAAAGTTAACAAAAATGTCACTTAAAGAGTAATATTGCGAAAATTGGGGTTTATTGGGGTATACATTATTTTTGTTATTTCTGCTACAAGACAATGGTTGTGGGTAAATGTTAGAACCACCTAAACATATGTTCGCAATATAGATAAGAAAAAATACCACAGATTTTCATAAAAAAAGTAAAAATAAAAGTAGTCATTTTAGAGATGTGAAAACCTGCACTATGTCGCACTGGGGTTAGTTCAAATAAAATATTCGTTAGTTATATTTAACGATGGCTTAACGAAGATATTAACGAAGAGATAACGAAGACATAACGATTACGAAATGTCATTTCAAATATAAAGTCGTTAGTCCTTCGTTAGCTAGTCCTTACCGAAGTTTCGTTAGTTAAAGTAACAAAAACACCGCGTCTGTGTAGAAAACGTGTAGAAAGAAAACACGCCAGCGATCAACGGTAAATAAAGCGAAAAGAAGCTGAAAAGGTCCCACTGTTTCAGCAAAAATGGCAGAAAAGAGTCTAGACGACCATAATTTGCTGTTTTGTCGCATGTAAATTGCTTCTTAAGCTCGTTTGCTTATAATGTACCCAGAAATACTTGAAATGGTCATGCAATTTTATATGTATTTGGTTGATACGTGAATTTTGCATCAATATTGACTCAGCTCTGCATGTTTGATTTGAGGTTTAACGTACCCGTCAACATTGTGAAGATCTTTTTGAAGACGTTGCTTCCCCTTGTATGGGACTTTTACCTGACACAAGAGATGAAATGACCTATCATGCCCTGTCGCCCATAAACCAATACGGTTCATATGCATGGATGGTCCGACTCGCACTTCTTTTCCTGGGCAGTATTAAAACCTCTAAGCAGTTCATAGTCAGTTTCAACAAGTCCATGGATATAAACCCTATTAGTTTCATTGGCAGCAGGGCTTTAAATGTCACTTCATCTCAATGTCGGGTAAAATTCTACAAAAGTGGAAGCAACGTCTCCAAAATTATCTTTAAAGTGTTGACGGGGACGTTAAACATCAAATCAAATAAAACTTCTGGAATTCAACTAATTTTAGGGGCAGAACTCACATCCGCCACAGACCGATCTCTGCGAAAAGCGGTGTTGATTAGATAATCCCTTGTCGATGTCCTTCATGCAGATTTACATCATTTTCATTCCACTCATCATTTTCATGGTCACCATCAGCATCGTCAGCATGATGATGATCGTCATCATCATACATAAGTTGTGCAGTATTCCCGTTGATACGATAATATTCACGTCCCCGTTGATACAATAATATTCAGTTACGATTAGGGGAAAAGGTCAAACATCCGCCAGTCACCTCATTTTCCAAATTCCACACGTTCGTTCAATAACGCAACGTGTCCTTTTATGAGAAACATTGTAGCGACTTTCAGATGTTTTTTTTATCAGATAGAGGTGTAAGAAGCCATGCATGGCTTCAAAGGGTATGCACTGTCACCCAATAGCCATGCATTTTGTATTTGATCCGTCTCGAAGATGTCACGACTGTTCATCAAAATGTACGCATCGTGCGTGCTTCCAGGCCATCTCACCACTAAGTTCGGGAAGCAAATGATTGTTAGGAGCTACAAGGACGCGAACACGGTTGTGGATGCCCTTCAGAGCCGCCTCATTTGAGCGGTTCTTGCGGGTACCCACAATCTATGTTCACTTAAGATTTATTGGCGATTAAAAGTGTAATTTTTGTGGCCTTAAAGGAATACATGAGAATACGTTTCAACGAACTGTGTTGCTATCCTGCATATCATTGTATGTTTGTTTATTGTATATATGCTCATGGGCCATATGGCTTATTGCATTAATAAATTATCTATGTATCTATGTATGTATCTATCTATGTATGTATGTATGTATCTATCTATCTATCTATCTATCTATCTATCTATCTACCGTATTCGGGCGTGTATTACCCGCAGTTTTTTTCCCTCAAATTACAGGCCCAAGTTCTGGGTGCGGGTAATCCGCCCGAATTATTTTTGGACCATTTTATTTTTACTTTTGTCAGCTGAAAATACGATGCATCTCATGTTATGCTCTATCCTTTTACGATTTGCGACATAAATAACGTTTAATTGGCCACTCAATTTTACTTACACATGAGTAATATAACAATCTCTATTACAAGCAAGCCCGATTTCGTGAGTATTATTCCTAAAACTCTGATTTTAAACAAAATAAACAAGCAAGTTCAATGCGAAAGTTTTCCGGCATCCAAACTGCTGCCCACAAATCACCGCTAGTTTTTTCTGCACGCGATCGGTAAATGACGTCATCGTACCCCACTAACCCCACACGTGTCTATTGTTTTATCTTAATGGGGCGTATCTGTCTCATAAAAAAATGTTTGGAAACGGTAAAAGTATTCTCGCTAGCAAAACCTTGCTTTCCGTAAGCTTCGTGTCAATACCCAACAACAGAATACAGATATGTTAACACAAAGAGTTCAACTTTTCTCGCCAAAACATAACCATTCACGAGATAGCAGAATAGTCGTAGCAACTCGTCTTAGGAGCAATTAAATAATTTTCACACTGATTGCAGATTAAATTTTATGATTGGCGAATAAACGCAAATTAGAGACATAACTTGACCATATTTTCACACCTTATCGACACGCACCGCAGGGTGGCAATTATATGACAGGGATTAACAATAGTGTCATAATTGAACCGCTATAAATCAATAAACAGTGTAAATCCAAATCAGACATCTGCGGCGTCTTTCTGAGGTGTCTGATCTGGGACTGCACTGTTTGCCGATGTCCCAAAAAAGAAACGTCTGCGGCGTCTTTCTGAGGCGTCTGATCTTGGACTGCACTGTTTGCCCGTGTCCCAAAAAGGGCCGCGGGCATATGTGGGTTAATAAATAAATAACAATGGTGAACAGGTAAAGTTTTTTCAACATTTTAATGCAAAATACATGCTTTCTGGTGATACTCGCACGCACGTGGATTTTCCCGCCTTTTGAAGACGATCGCGCATTCCGTTGTGTGCTACAATAACTGGCCAAATTCTTACTTTTTCTCACTTACGCATCCACCAAAATTTCAGCAAATGTTCCATGCGGGTAATACAACAGAATAACAGTTTTCCCCCATATTTTGGAAAAAAAAGGGGGTGCGGGTAGTACGCCAATGCGGGTAATACACAACCGAATACGGTATCTATCTATCTATCTATCTATAATGTGCGTCACATGAATATGCCCTGGACGTTTATGGTTTGGTACCCTTTGCGTGTCACATACAGGAGGTCAGCTTCGCTTGGAGCTTTTATTGGAATGAAAAGTCCCATCAACAGCACCTTACACTGTGGAAAAATCAGCAATAGTGTAGAATCCTTGTTGAATATCCCTTATGGCATTTATCGCAGTTGGAAAGTGTATAAACAATGATGCCCGCCCTTGCCAGGTAATACGAAACGGCATGAAGTTACCTGTCAGCTAACATAGACAAGAATTATAAGCCTCTGTGTTGTAGTCGTTACGCTACTCGCCTTGTAAACCAGAGGTGGCAGGATCGATCCCGGGCTTCTCCAGACTTTCGGATGAGTCTTTAAACTGAGGTCCCGTCTCCGTATGACCTAAGCTGCTGGTGGGACGTAAAACTCACTCACTCACAGACAAGAAGCTCCCTGATGCGTAGTATCTCAAGGCAATGCAAATTTGTAGAGGCGTAAGTAATGCATCATTCCGCCGAAAAGGATGGTTTAAGTCATTATGGAGAAGCCGGCATAATCCAAAGATGCCATCAAATCTGTACTGCTTGAGCAACTCCTCTTATTGCATGTAATCAAAAGGAATAAGTCGTCTCACAAGGGACGTAATATGGCCTGGCGTCGACGCCGTTGTCTCGCGAGAAAAAGAGCGATTTCTGCGAAAATGGAATAACATAGACTATATGTTGATTATAATTCGAACTCCCGCGCCGCCCTTCGGGGCTTGAAGAAACAGATGGGCTACATGATGCTTTTACGCAGAGCTGAATCAGGCCACACACGAGTACTGTGGTCAACGGCTTAGAGGATCTAAGCCTGCCCAGGTAAAGCGGGGTGAGTCGGACCGTCCATGCTTATAAACCCTATTGGTTTAATTGGACGACAGGGCTTGCGATGTCATTTCATCTTAATGTCGGGTAAAAGTCCGACAGAATTGGCGGGGACGTTGAACCTCAAAAAAAAAAAAAAAAAGAAATAGTTCGAACTCAAGCTATTTTAGTAAACGCCTTTGGCGGTCGTAGAAAGTCTGCTTGTCATTTATGATAGAGTGGACCGCATTTTCCAGTCCTTCACTGCGATATCTGGGAAAATCTGGGGGTCACTGATGAGGCCGAATTGGCCGAAACTAGGAACAGTGATTATCAGTGCTCGAGCTCATGTCGCCATCTGTCACACCCTGAGAAAAGCATCACTCTCAAAACGTTGACATTCAATATTTGACCGTGATTTTATCAAAAATGAAAGACCCTGGGAACGAAATAATCAAAAGTTTCGATATTTGACCTTGACCTTAATTGATAATAAATCAAGTTTATATTTTTACCCCTCTTCTTCTATTTAATTAGAATTATCAGACTGAGTGATGATAAGAATAATAGAAATTTATTGTTACAATCATTTATTTATTTATTTTTATTTATTATTTTATTTTATTTATTTATTTATCATCATACTCGCATTGTCATAGACTTTCCAAATATCTATCTGAGCTAACCATTTTCTTCCCAGATAGGTTCTCGGAAATTCCTACTTAAAGAGTGCCTTACGACGACCCTAGAGTCGTCGTTAAATTCTGTCGCATTAACGAAAATTTGTTAACTGTTCGTTATTAATGATGGGTACTTTGAAATCAAAATTTAGCTAACGAAGGCTTAACGAAGACTTAACGAATAACACAAGGCTAACGAAGCTTATTTGAACTGGCCCCAGCTGTGTTATCGTACTGGTCTTTTTAATAGTTTGCATTAAGAAAACATGCTTATTAAAATACTGTAAAATTTTACCACCAAATAAAAAAAAATCAAAAATGTTCTGATCAAAGATTCTTATATTTTTCATATTTCTGCTCAGGTGCTCGTTAGAAACGGTCCGTCCATCTACACAAGCATCACTTCATTCATTCATTCATCTCCGTTTGTCCAGCTACCAATACTCTCCATTCATTCATTCATTCATACATTCATTCATTAACTTATCTATCTCCGTATATTAAAAATGCCGTTCCCACATCCGTACGTCCGTCCATCTACCAACGCACATCTCCATTCACCCACTTATTAATATATTTATTCATCCATCTGTCCATTTACTCATCCATTCCGTTTGTCACTCCCTTAAAATATAATTGCGGCGAAACGACCCACGGGCGAAACGACTCACGGGCGAAACGACTCACCAAGTAAGGGCGAAACGACCCACCCCCAAAATCAGGGCGAAACGACTCCGGGCGAAACGACCCACGGGCGAAACGACCCGGAACCCTTTCCATTCAGATGCCGAGTATGGCAAACTGGAAAACTCTAGTTGTTACTGGATATGCCCGAAGTGCGAGGTTTTTAATTTTTCTGACTCTTCTTCACTGAACCTATAGAACGGGAAGAAAGAAATAAATTTGAACCTCTGTCAAACGAAAATGGAGTTAAAACTCCGACTATTGACATGAGAAAGCCGAATTTTGTAAAAGGTTTGAAAGTTTGCAGTATTAACATCAACGTTTTAAGAGGAAAAATACTTGAACTTTTAGCTTTCCTTGATACTCACCAACAACATATTGTGGCTATTCAGGAAACAAAGATTGACAGTTCAATTATGACTTCGAAGCTTTTCCCTGAAACTTGCTAATACAGTGTCTGCAGAAAAGATAGAAACACTCATGGCGGCGGGGTGATGTTGCTTGTTCACAGAGACATCTCTCATATGCCCTTCATGGAACTGGAAAACGACTCAGAATCTGTTTGGGTTAAGGTTTTTGCAAACAAAACTTCCCACTTTCTTGCAAGTTGGTATCGACCACCTAATGACACAGTCGAAAACTTTCACTTATTTAAAGATCAGCTTGATCGCATTAAGTCTCAGAATAAGGGCAAAAAACTTCCAGCAGTACATGTCCTAGGTGACTTCATCTTCAGAGAGATTGTTTGGCCAGATAGGCTCAGCAAACAAGGCACGATGCTGAGTCCGTCAGAGGGACAGGTGTTGGTTGACATCATGAATGATCATGGATTGGAACAGGTTGTTGACTTCCCTACTCGAAATAGGAACACTTTGGATTTGATTCTTACAACTTTGCCAGGACAGTTTGGGGATATTCAATCCCCGGACAAACTAAATGATCATGATATTGTCTCTGGATTTTTGAAAATCTTCATACCACCTATAAAGAAACCTCGTAGAAAGGTGTACTTATATCAAAAGGGTGACTATGAAACTATGAGGAAGGCAGTGTTCAATCTAGGCTGCGCCATTGCGCCCTGGGCCCGTTTTTTACATGAGGGGCGCACTAGAGATCATTCAATGGGCCCGTCGGGCGCAACTGTAGAATTTAGAGACTGTTTCTTCTGGAGTTCATTTTTGCGATTTACTCGCGGTTTTTCGGCTGCCTGTTGCGTTTTGTTGAGTTGATCAAAAAACGCATGATGCCTGATCAAAATAACATAGAAAAACATTTTGTTTCATCTGCTTAACTAGTAACACTTCTTGTTTTTATAAACCCAAATCGACGTTTTGTTTACCGGGGATGCGGCCATGTTCGGTATACTTGTGTGTGCCGGACGGCTTACGCCAAATTCGTGTGCGCCGTGCGGCTTACGCTAAATACCGGACCGAAATACCGCAATATACCGAGGCGGGCGCTATTTATTATAGAGTTCTTCTCTTCCAGAAATATTTTTAATGGCATTCATTCTAGATAAAACATACATTTAGCACTTGAGCAAGACACTTTATCCATTTTTTTGTACTGGTTAAATGAGGTAATGAGCAAATGTGTCCAACTCAGTATTAGAAGATGGATAGGAAAACTAAATAGATTTTGTCTGTGCTGTTAAACTTGTTTTGTGTCCATTTTTATCATGCAGCTAAAACCTTAAGATAAATCTGGTAACTTTATATAGTATAATTTAAGGACCCCCTAACTTTCCAAATGGCCCCCTTTTCCAAGGCCTGTGGGCCCAGAGGGCCCCCAAACTCCAAATCCTGGATTGAACACTGAGGAAGGATGGCCTAAAATTTGCAAGAGAGAAATACTTTCATGGTCATTCAGATGCTCAGGCTGTCCAGGAGAACTTTGATTTGATAAAGTCTTTCATTCAAGCTTCGTCCGAAAATCATATCCCCTCCAAAACTAGCAGGTCTGTATCTTCAATTGCTTGGATCACACCAGAAATAAGAAGAAAAATTCGGAGGAGAAATTAGATTCATGCTAAAGCAAAAAGTTGGGAAGTGGTAAACTCAGAACAAAATTTGAAAACTTGAGAAATTAAAAGTGACATAAAAATTCAGCATGATCTGTATTTAAATAACTTGGTAGGTGATGTAAAGGCAAATCCCAGAGACTTCTACAGATATATCAATAGCCAGAAGAAAGATAGGCAAGGTATCCCACCCCTTAATGAAAGAGGAGGGAACGGGGTCGCTGAATCAGACTCTGAAAGGGCAGAGGAATTGGTTGGTCAATTCAATGATGCATTTAATAAAACTGAGTTCAACGAGGTTCCATTGACTGGAAGATCGGACCCTTTCATGGAAAATATTGTTCTATCCTCGGCGGGAGTGATCAAGTTACTAAAAGGCTTGAACCCGTCTAAAGCTTTAGGACCTGATGAGCTTCATCCTAGAGTCCTGAAGGAACTAGCAAACGAGTTAGGTCCAGTTTTTGCTCATCTTTTCCAGCAATCTCTCGATATGGTTGAAATTCAAAGAATGGCTCCTAGCGAACATCTGTCCACTTTTCAAAAAGGGAGACAGGGCTCTTGCTTGTATTCATAGCCCGGTGGCACTGACCTGTGTTCTATGTAAATTGCTTGAACACATAGTCTGCTCAAACATCATGGCCCACTTGGATGATCATAAATTTTTGTCAGACAGACAACATGCATTTAGGAAAAGGCCTAGTTGCAAAACTCAGTTGAGCACAGTTATTAATGATTGGGCAAAAATCCTGGACAAAGGGGGGCAGGTGGACACATTTATTCTGGACTTCAAGAAGGCTTTTGACACCCCTCCTCATGAACTACTTAAATCCAAATTATTTGGTTTTGGAATTGGAGGGAAGACTCTCAAATGGATAGATTCCTTCCTTTGCTACAGAAAACAATGTGTTGTTGTTAATGGTGAATCTTCAGTATGGGCGCCAGTTTTATCTGGGGTCCCCCAGGGGACTGTTCTTGGTCCGCTGCTATTCTCCCTGTACATCAATGATATTTCCACTGACATTGACTCGGATATAAGACTGTTTGCAGACGACTGTGTTTGCTATCGGGAAATCAAAGATACTGAGGACTCAATGAAACTTCAGAAGGATATAGATAGATTAGGATGTTGGGCACGAAAATGGGGCATGAGATTTCAACCCGTTAAATGTAATATTATGCAGATAACTAGGAAAAAAATAAATAAAATTGAGGCTTCTTACACCCTAGAGGGAACGGTTCTCGAAAATGTGAATTCCATTAAATACCTTGGTATGACAGTCACTCACGATTTGAGATGGAATACACAAATTAGCAACATGTGTACAAAGGCGTATAGAACACTTGGTTTCCTGAGGAGAAATCTTCACCAGTGTCCTCAGGATGTGAAAGAGACAGCATATAGGGGACTTGTTCGCCCAATCTTGGAATATGGTAGTTGCATCTGGGACCCAAGCAGAGTGGTCCTCAATGAAGAAATTGAAAAAGTTAAGAATAGAGCTGCAAGATTTGTAACAGGAAATTACTGCTTTGAAACTGGGAGCATGACTGGAATTCTAGGAAAATTAAGATGGGAGTCTCTCAGGAAAAGGAGAAGAGACATTAGGCTCATACTCTTATACAAAGGTCTAAAGGGTGCTGCCAGCATCCCAACAGATGGCCTTGTTCCTGCAGCTAGGCACTGTAGAAAGCACCATTCAATGATGTGTCACCGACAAGGCTTTGGGTCGGGGTGGCTTCTGGTGCAGGGGTGCTAAATGGGTCCCTGCCTCTTTTTTGCCCAGGCCTTGTATGAGCACACTCGCTTGGCAAAGTTTGGGGAATTAAACTCAAGAAGGTAGCGTACAAGACCTGGGTTTACTTTGGATCCCCTAACCCAAACCTCGTGTGTGACATAAGGATCACACCAAACACAAAGTCTGATGTGATGTAGAGTATATAAAGTTAGACACAACACACAGTTCACTTTCCCAAATTTGTATATTTAAATAATTTCTGTAAATTTAGTCAAAGGTTCCAAATAACGCGATTGATGCAGACTATTTTGTATATTTCAATGTCCTATTTTTCACTAGAATGTCCTAACTGTCACTATTCACTTTCCACACAATTTTCCTCTAAAATTCACATGAAATGTCAAGTCCCAAACAAGTTCTGAAATGTCAAGTTCCTAAACACAAATTATTAATGTCCTTAACGCGATGTCACCAGCATATAATTTTCCCAAAACTTAATGTTCATCAATTTACTTCATCAAATGTCTTGCAAATTTCCTAAAGTTATCTCCCTTACTTAGCTGTTCAATTTCCTTAATTTCCTTATGTTGTAGAGTCTCTATTTTCTTTCAGTTTGTTACTAAGATTTAGCAAAGATTTGTAAGTCTCTACACAGAACTTTGAATCAAACAGTCTGTGCAGGGTCTACGATGCAAAACCAAGTAACAGTTCAATGTTCTAGTTCAAAAGATTGTCTCTTAACTGCGCCTTTTCTGATTCGATTGCCCGTCTGCTAATGTTCAGCATGTTTTTATGTTGTGTGGGCTCATCAGCCCTGTCTCACAATGAGCCAATGAACCGGTTTCTTTCATCCAACCAATAGATTCATATTTTAGAAGAGTCAGGGTGACCAATCAAAAGTCAGGCCCACACCTGAGAAAAGAAGCCAATTATCTAACGATCACAAGTTTGTTTGAACAATAGAAGTGTGCCAGCTCAGAATGACCACTGTTTCCCTAATTTCTAATTAGGCTGTCTACTAAGTTTCAGTTTGTAACCCAAGGAGTGACCTATGTTTTCTTAGTTGATTTAATCTTATTGTTTTGCTTGATGGTTTCCAAGCTATAACTTTGTAAGCAGCTTTGTTACCTAAAAGGTGCAAAAACATTTCTCAAGCCATGTTGCTTAACATGCTTGTTTGTCAAAACAATGCCTCAAGACCTACTTTACAAAGATTTACCTTGATGAACAAAATCCTGGGAAAATATTGAAATTATGAAATTTAAACTAAAATGAAAAATTACTTTTTTTCTGAAATTCTGTTTTTCTCTTTTACCCATTCTCTCTTACTATGACCTAAAAAAATAAAACCATTCATTCAGCATTCATCCCACATCAAGATTCCTTTCTCACTTATTTATTCATTTAATTGCCTAAAATGTAAATGTCCTAAAATTTTGACTGGTGACAGATGTTTCAGCTAGACCCTTACTGTAAGAATGGACATTTTATAAAGAATCATTCTTCCCCCGAACCATTAGAGATTGGAATGCCCTTCCTGATTCGATTATTTCGACGTCTGAAGGTGCTGAGGATTGTGTAACTAAGTTTATCTCTTTGGTTAGAGCTAGGGACTAACTTCACATATCACAGGTCCTGGTGTATGAATGTCATTTGACGTGTCACAGTAACAATTCTGATTCTGATGCCACAATTGCACCGTCCTTTGGATCGGGGATGTTAACTGGAGGCCCCCGGTACAGGGAGAACCATCTCCTGTGCAGGATAAAGATCCCTACCATAATTATTACATCATTTTTACTGTGTAGGCTTCATCCTGTCCTATTTACCCAAATGCACCTAACCCAAACCCACATAGTTCTGACGTATTTAAAGACACTGTATTTTATAATGTTTACCTATCTCATACTGAGTCGTTCACATTTTGCCATTTACCTCAGTTATATGATGAATATAAATATTATATCCATCAGGACAGCATTTCCTGGCAACCCAAGTCTGATTTATCCATGCAGATCGTGTAGGGCAAAGGTCGAATGTGTTGATGATGATGATGATTTCGTGTTTAACGACGCGTCAACCCTCTTTGTGGGTCATAAGCGTCAAACAGTTAATGGTTAACGGCAATAGAATTATGAGGCTATTAAAAATAAAAAAGTTAGTTTGATATGTATAAAAATCTTAAACAGTTAAATCTTATGAAAAAGTCCAATTTCTTTTAAGAATAAAATAATGTTTTCAAAAGGTACATCTTGAAACAATTGTTGCAAAGTGTCAGCTTTGTAGTATAAGTTACGGGACTGTGAAAAGTCTACACATTCAATTAAAATATGTTTCACAGTGAATGGCTGATCACAGCCTACACAGGAAGGCTGTTCATCACCATCAAATGTGTAAAGTGAAACTATTTGTGTCAATATTGCAAGAAATATGAGTCTTTATGCAAAGACATTATCTCCATTATCTTACATGTATTTGCAACTACCATTACGAAAACATGCCTATACAAATACATCATAAATTTTACGGCCGAAAAAAAAATGACAATTTTCAGATGAAAAATCAGAGATATTTTTCTTATTTCTGCTCAAAATAAACTCGAGATTGTAGGCACTCGTTAGAATTCTATCAGTGAGGAGGTTCTAAGGAGTAGCCACGATCTATATTTTAGATTAGAATTAAGGAAAATAAGGTTTACCCTGGTAACCCCCAGTTTTACTGTATAAAAGTGGTGTTCAAGGGGCTCAGAATTATATATAGGCATGTTTTTGTGATGAATGGCCAAATATGACTGACTAGTGTAAGAAGATAGATCTGTAGAAATTTAGAAAAGTGTTAGGATTTACAACTGTGAAAAAAAACAACAAAAAAAACAGTATTTACCGGACGTATCGTCAACATCAAGCAAATCTGATGCGTCTTTGTTGTGGTCGGATGACAACACGAAATGGCCAAGTGTTGAGTTTGGCTCAGCTTATGTGTATCTAATATAGTGTCTGAACACAGTTTGATATATGCCCCAATCCATCAAAGCTTGGAGAAATAGATGGGTTGCATGGGGCTTCCACCCAGTGCTAAAACTGACCACACAAGTCATGAGTACTGGTAAACCGCTTAGAAGGACTAAGCCTGCCCAGGCAAAGTGGTGCGAGTCAGACTGTCCAATGCATAAAAGCCTTTTGTTTCATTGGGCGACAGGGCTTGAGATGTCATTAGATCTCAGTTTTGGATAGAAATCCCACAAAATTGGAATTTGCGTCTCCAAAATTACCTAAATAGTGTTGACGCAGACGTTATACAACAATTAGCCCTGTTTGACAATGTCATCTGATGGGTTTATAAACTGTGTATCCTTTGGTTAGAGGCCCCCTGTGGTGGGAGAAACACACCCTGTGCAGGCTCAAAATAGAGAGACATACCCTGTGCAGGCTCAAGATAGCTACTGCTGCAAATTCAATGTGATAAGTTGTCTTTCAGCCTGCAACAAACACACTGTACAGTGTACACATGCATTTAACTTTTTTGTACCAAATGGAATCTTCCTCCTTATATATTATAGCAGGAGTCCATTTCAAAATTTAGGGGTGTCAGGTTGTGTTTTCTTCAAAACTTATTTGGGAAATGGCTTAACTTTTTGCAAACAGTGTAGGCTGTGATCAGACGCCGCATGATCTGGATATGCACTGTTTGCCAAGGTACCCCTTTAGGGGTTTCTGGTACTGAATGGGTTTTGTTTGTTTGATTTGATGCTTAACGTCCCCCTCAACACTGTATAGGTAATTTTGGAGACGTTGCTTCCAATAATGTGGGACTTTTACCTGGCATTGAGATGAAATGACATCTCAAGCCCTGCGGTCCAATGAAACCAAAGGGGTTTATAAGCATGGACGGTCCGACGTGCACCGCTTTGCCTGGGCAGGCTTAGATCCTCTAAGCAGTTTACCAGTAATCGTGTGCGGGTCGGTTTCAGCTCTGGGTGGAAGCATCATGCAGCCATCTATTTCTTAAAACCCCAATGGGCAGGGGCCAATACTGAATAGGTTAATGATCAACTGTGAGTGTACATGTAGCAGTTAAGGTCAAGACCCTATGGGGAGGGGGAGATTGCGATTGGTCTGAATTTGGGATAAAGTGAATTTATATTGATGGATTGCTAATCCATGTCACCACCTGTTCAAACTTTGATGAGCTTCATTTCATTTTGATCTGATGTTTCATTCAATATTTCCTTATATTTCCTTACATCCTGTCAGTCAACTGCAAGACAGGGATAAATTCAAAACACAAAGTGTTGTATATTTCATTGTAGACACTGCACTGTCCAATCAGAATACATCTCGAATGTCAATCAGATCTAAAAATGGAAAAAAGTTCTTGCCACAATAAGACCAATCAATGTATATTGCTTGATCCAGTTTTAGACTACTTTGATGAAATTGACATTTGCTTGTCAAACTAACTTGATGCAAAGAGATTCCTTGAAAGGTACACCAGTGGACACAAAAGCGTTCAAACTCCTATGAAATAACTTTCAATGAATCTATTTGCATCAGGTTAGTTTAACAAGCAAATGTCATTCATCAAAGAATTCTGAAACCTAGATCAAGCAGTTGATTGGTCTCATTTTGGAAACCACTTTCTGATTGACATTTGAGATGTATTTTGATTGGACAGTGCAGGAGTCAGCAATGAAATGTACACCACCTTGTGTTTTGAATTTATTTCTGTCAGGAAGTTGGCTGATATGATGTGAGGATATATTGAATGATGTTTCAAGTCAGAATGACATGAAGCTCATCAAAGTTTGAACGCTTTTGTGTCCACAGGTGTACTTCATCAGAATTGCAATGCTTTTGTGTCCACAGGTGTACAAAGAATGAGGCGTGCTGAGATTTTGGCAAGTATCTTGCTTCACCTATAAATCTTGCAAAGGATTAACTTTGGCATACATGATAAGGTGTGACAGACAGAATTAGTTCGAAACACCACATCGTGACATGTCTGGGATGTGAGAAAAAGGTTTGGTGAGGGGATGCTACTCAGAATGACAGACTTGCCTACCCTTACGATTTGGTCGTAAGGCTTACTATTTTCATGTTCAAATTACAACCTTACGATCCTGGCTGAATTCCGTAGGATTTTCGCTGTTTGTAAAAAAATCGGTGAATCAGTGCGATTATTTCGGTTCGGTTCGGGTAAGCGCAGTTTATACCAGAACAAGACAATAGTTGTCGTTCCTGGCTTACTCTGGCTGTGAATTTAAATAAAATTTCATTGGCTCATGATAGGGAAGTAAGCCAATCACAGTTCATTTAACAAATTCATTTCGGTATGAGCGTCAAGATGGAGGCCTTTACAACGGAAAAAACATGGCGATTGAAAAGAAAAGCTGAATCCGCCCATTCAGTGCGAGGCTTATTTTGACCTCGCATCGGATACCTAAAAACCCTTACGATTAAAATTTGAATCTTACAATTTTTTTTATGGGATCTTACTATTTTCTGTCTCAAGGGGTAGGCAAGTCTGGAATGAAATTCAGTACTCGAACATTACAGGATGAGGTTTTGGAACGGTTGGTTTAACTCATTCAGAACCAGAAACCCCTAAAGTGGTACCTTGGCAAGCAGCGCAGGCCCAGATCAGAGGCCGCATTCTGCGGCGTCACAGCGCAGGCCCAGATCAGATGCCGCATTCTGCGGCGTCTGATCAGGGCCTACACTGTTTGCAAAAAGTTAGCCCATTTCCCAAATAAATTTTGAAGAAAACACAACCTGATCCCTCTAAATTTTGAAATGGACTCCTGCTATATATATAAGGAGGAAGATTCCATTTAGTTTTTTTTTTTTTTTATTTCAGGTTTAACGTCCCCGTCAACACTGTATAGGTCATTTTGGAGATGTTGCTTCCAATTTTATGACTTTTACCCGACATTGAGATGAAATGACATCTCAAGCCCTGCTGCCCAATGTAACCAATATGTTTTATATGCATGGAAGGTCCGACCCGCAACACTTTTCCTGGGCAGGCTTAGAACCTCTGAGCGGCTTACCAGTACTAATTGTGTGGTTGGTTTCAGCTCTGCGTGGAAGCATCGTGCAGCCCAATAAAGGGTTAATTAGATTAAGGTCGAGTGGGTGGACGTATATGTATTTCATCGGAGTTCTAAAATCTTCGCAAAGTTACGTACATGAGATAAAATGTGCACTGCACACTCTGTCATAGTCTTTAGGCTCCCATAACCTGTCTGATCTAGAATATTTCTGTCCCGATATTGGCACACGGTTGATCTTCTTTGCCCATCTTTCATATTTGTCTTTGTTTGAAGTTGACGACGGTAACGAAACATTTTCACAAGTTTCTGATTTAAGCAGCGTGTGTAGACCTCTACCAAGATTGCTCAAATTATAGCCCTAAGGCCAAAAATGGCCCCCCACCCCCGTGCCCACGGGTTTTTATACATAGACTTACATAGGGAAAACCTTTGAAGATGTTCTTGTCTGAAACCAGAAGGCCAAGGTCTTTGATGTTTGGTATGAAGCTTCATCTAGTGGACCTCTACCTCCTCACATGACGTCTCCTCCTAAACCACCAATTAGATTTTGACCAAACTTCACAGAAATGATCCTTCGGTGGTCCCCCTTTCAAAGTTGTTCAAATGGTTCCGGTCCATTGCACATCTAGGTCACAGGAGCCAAAAATAGATTTTTTCTCCGAAAACTAAAAAATCTTCTCTGAAACTGCAAGGCCCAGGTCTTTGATATATGGTATGAAGTTACATCTAGTGGACCTCTACCAAGGTTGTTCAGATTATAGCCCTGGGGCCAAAAATGCCCCCGTGCCAGGGCTCACTCACTGGTTTTACATAGGCTTATAATAGGGAAAATCTTTAAAAATCTTCTTGTCTGAAACCAGAAGGCCCAGGTCTTTGATATTTTGATGAAGCTTTATCTAGTGGACCTCTACTGAGATTGTTCAGATTTAGCCATAGGACCAAAAATGCCCCGGCGCCGAGGCCCACTGGTTTTACATAGGCTTATTATAGGGAAAACCTTTAAAAATCTTCTTGTTTGAAACCAGAAGGGCCAGGTCTTTGATATTTGGTATGAAGCTTCATCTTGTGGACCTCTACCAAGATTGTTCAAATTATAGCCCTAGGGTCAAAAATGCAGCCCACCCCAGGGCCCACTGATTTTACATAGGCTTAATAGGAAAAACCTTTAAAAATTCTTCTAAAACTGGAAGGCCAAGGCCTATGATATTTAAAAATCTTCTTGTCTAAAACCAGAAGGCCTAGATGTTTGATATTTGGTATGAATCTTCTTCTTGTGGACTTCTACCAAGATTTTCAACTTATATATCCCTGGGGCCAAAAATGGCGCTGTCCCGGGTTTTACATTGGCAAATATAGGGAATACCTTTAAAAATATTCTTCTCTGAAACCAAAAGGCCTAGATCTTGGATATTTGGTATGAAGCTTCATCTAATGGACCTCTTCCAAGATTGTCCAAATTATAGCCTAGGGTCAAAAATGGCTCTGCCATGGGGCCCACAAGTTTTATATAGGCTTATTTAGGGAAAAGCTTTAAGAATCTTTTTATCTGAAACTGGAAGGCCCAGGCCTATTATATTTGATTATAAGCTTCATTTAGTGGGCCTCTACCTAGATTGTTCAAATTATTGCCCTGAGGCCAAACATTGCCCCGCCCCGGGACCCACATGTAAATCTCTTAGCTCAGGTGAGCAATATAGGACCATCATGGTTCTATTGTTGTATTATTTGCCCTTTTGATATATGTAGTTCCTGTACTATATGGAATGCCTTAATGAAATTTTACAGATAAAAACAACACTTAAGTACCACTATTATGGCCAAGGCTATAACCATATGGGCTTGCAGTGGTGGGGTATCATGCAGTGTTAGTATGCTTTTATTATTTGTTTCAGATATGCATTGATTTCACTGCTAGGTATAAAATAAATACGATATTCATTTCCCATATTTTAATTTTCAGGAATCTATGTAGAAGATACAGGGAAAAAGGCATCAGAGGATATGCCATTGCCAAGAGGAGGGAGTATGTCGGAGGCCTTGGGCAACTCCCCACCCAGAGGAAATGGGTTAGGGAATACGTCAAAGGTGACTGTAATTGGTAAGTTCCTCACTGTTATTTAGAAAACCAAGGTTGACAATCGCCATGTTGAATATTTCGATTTATCATATGACGTCGCGTCTGAGAGTGTAATAACCTCATTTAATAAATTTGCTAATCCACTAGTGGATTAAATATGCAAATTAGATAGATACTTCCTGTAAGGTTACATGTACGACATCCTAAACGACGTCTCGTTTACTAATGACAGAATATTGACATTTTTGTAAACAAATCATGAATAAAATGCATTTTAAATATCATATGATAAATAGAATCTTGCATTTGTGCTCATGTATTATCGAATTTATTAAACTCGTTGAGAAAAAGGGATGAAATGCTCGGCACAGCCTCGCATTTCATCCCTTTCCCTCAACTTGTTTAATAAATTCAATAATACATGACCACTCATGTAAGATCCTCTGTATACTACACTCCTCCCCAATTTTCTCAGCCATTTGTATTGCATTATTTCAGTTTTTACACCAGTGTTCAGAAACTGTATTACAGGCCTCATATTTTTCATGCATTTGCGGGATTTCAGGCTTTTAGAGCTTGATTTTTTCATGATTTCAAGCTTTTAGATTTTGATTTTTCCTCCTTTATTATACCCCCACAAATGAAATTTGGGGGGGTATATAGGAGTGAGCTTGTCGGTCGGTCGGTCGGCCGGTCTGTCTGTCTGTCTGTCGGTCGGTCTGTTGACTTGGTTTCCAGACGATAACTCAATTACCGCTTCACCGATTTTTATAATTTTTGGTACACTGATGTAACATCATAAAATACAGGTCAAGTTCGATTTCCACTACAATTCGTCAGTTTTCGACATAGTTATGGCTCCTTTCAAGTGAAAAAATTGCAAAATGGCGCTGATGTACTATCAAGGCAGTTTTTGTGGGGGTATTCATCACCTTTAGTGATAGCTCTAGTTCTGTTTAAAATGACTACTAAACACTTTTCCTGCTGAATTAATTTATTTAGCCACGCCCATTTCTGACAATCAGCCAAGCAAATTACTCGATATCACGTGTTCATTCAGTTCATAAACTGCATTACAAACAGTGCAGATCCTGATCAGATGGCTTCTTCAGAAGCCATCTGATCTGGATCAACACTGTTTGCAAAGGTAATGGTTTGTTTGAGTTGAGGTTTAACGTCCCCGTCAACACTGTATAGGTCATTTTGGAGAAGTTGCTTCCAATTTTGTGGGACTTTTACCCGACATTGAGATGAAATGACATCTCAGGCCCTGCCACCAAATGAAATCAAAAGGGTTTAAATACATGGATGGTCTGATTTGGACCACTTTTGCTTGGCAGGCTTAGAACCATTAAGCAGTTTACCAGTACTCATGTGCGGTCGGTTTCAGCTCTGCGTGGAAGTATCATGCAGCCCAGTCTATTTCTTCAAGCCTTGATGGGCAGGGCTGCAAAGGTAATGGTTGTTGTGTTCTGGAGGTTAGGGGTTAAGGCTGCAAAATTTGGCATTTCAGGCATGGAAAAGTTAGATCAGTTTAAGGCCTAGAAACAGAATGGAATACAGGCTAGTCTCTTTTCAGAAAAGGATATATAATATGTGGGTTAAACATGATGAGGATTTAGGACATGCTCGTACATTTAAGTGTTATATGTTTTCTGTGGGGTCTGATCTGGGTCTACACTGTTTTCTAAACAAATCACATGAGTCAAGCCCAAATCAGTTCTACAGGTAAACCTCTTTCACAACACTGTTTGCACAGTGATAAGAATATTGTGGCTCTAAAAATAACCATTACCTGGATTTTGTTTAATGATAATCACATGTACATCAGCATACATGTGATATCTCCCAATTTCGTCAGGATATCCCGATTTCGAACCCCATCTCCCGTCCGACGGCCCTAATCTCCCGACACGACAATTATCCTATAATAGTTTTCCGCCGACCAACCATTTTAGTGTATTGCCGTAAAATACCTATGCGGGTAACCGTTAGTGTATTTACGCTAGGGCTGTCACGATAAACAGGTATACCGGTAAATTGCAATACACACCTGCGCAAGTATGATATCGCGATATGAAAAGAACATATTAAAATGCAACCATCAAACAAGCCGCAAACATGGTGATAAAAGGTGAGAAATTCAATAATGTTTCAAACAAAAAGAAAGCAAAGCGATTTTGCATACATTTATTAAAATTATACTCCTCTGATTTGCTCAAGTTGCCAACACTATTAAACCGTTTACTTCCGAGGCGGGCCTTATTGATAAGCCATTAATTAACAATGTGGCAAGGTGTGAAAACTAGTCAATCAAGATATACCAGTTATATCTTATTTAATCCCTTTGTAATTGACACGTGTAGACGCTAAATATTATTCCCGCCAAAACAGAGCAAAGTAGACGCTGTTTTTTTTTTTTTTTTCTGTAAACCGTTATTCATTTATTAATCATAGAACTGGGGTATTACATAGTAACATTTCCTATTTAAACCCGAGAAAAATATTTTGCCGTTTTTAACGGCTTAAAGAAATATGCCCCACGTGACATCAATGAAAATTTGTGCATGCTTTTTGGCCTCTGACAGGTGAACGCGCTAAATATTTTTCCCGCCAAAACAGAGCAGAGCAAACGCTGGTATTTTCTAAGCATCTGTATGCAGTTTTTCATTTATTAATAAACATAGAACCGGAGTTTTGCAGGGTGACATTTTCTATTCAAACCTGTTTCATTTTTAGCTTGCGAGAAAAAGTATTTGTTGCCGTGTTTTTAAAGGATCTTTTATGAAAGAAATATGCCCCCAAGTTAAATAAATAAAAATCATGCATGCTTATAAGTTCCGAGACACGTTTTGGGGGAACGTAGCCATGGAAAAAGCATGGGCATTTAAAAATTTAGGCATGACAAAAACGTCCGTACTTCACGATCTTTAGCTTTGTTTACCGATCTACAGATGAAGCTATCCAAACTGCAAGACTATTGCAGTAAGTTCCCTAGATTTGGGGCGCTTGATTGGTCATAAAAGAGCAACAAACATTTTGGAAGTTTACTAATTTATTATTCACTTTTATTAAAAACTAAGAAATGGAAATCAAGTAAGGTACATGCGCAAATTTTCAACAATAAACAAACAAAACATGCAATATAACTTATAAAATACTTACAGTATGTAACATTTCATAACGGCAATCATGCATGCACCCCCCCCCCCCCCCCAACACACACTCCCCCCCATCCCCCCCCCCCCCCAAAAAAAAAAAAAAAAAAAAACCCAAGAACTTGATGTAAGAGTATGAGTAAATGTATGTCAGCATTTTTGCTATGAGGGTATACTGAACGTTGTTTTTTCTGTCAGGTGCTAGGTGGGTATTTAACACCGATCTATTGGTCAGTGCTTGTTCTTTGACCGTTCCTCCGAGAAATTGTCTCTCTATTAAAAGACAAAATGGAAGTTTGTTGTCTGCTGCATTTTCTTCTTCCAAGCTTTTATAAGATATTTTTGCAGAAAGGCAAACAGTGTGGACCCTCATCAGACTGCTCTGCAGTCTGATCTGGGCCCACACTGTTTTCAAAAAATGATTTTTAATGCAGATGTCAGACGACAAAGCAGACGACAATTGTTGTGTTGGCATGTTATTGGTGAAAAAGTGCTTCAGAGGTAAATTTGAACAAAAAATAACATCACTTTTTACCGCGGAATAATCTCCCTATTTGGGACCCGAATCTCCCTATCTGAAAATCAAAATCTCCCTATTTGGGTCCAAGAAAATATCACATGTATGCATCAGCTCCATAAAGCTTCTGTGCTTAATAACTTTGTATCTTGACAAACAATCAGCCCAAAATTCTCTTATCTGGTGTATTGGGTTAACCCTTATCCTGCAGAATAATTTAACTGCCCCACACCCATTTCTGATTCTGGGCTAATCAAATCACATGGAGATTAATCATGAAAGATTTCCTGTGGTGATTTTCTCCCTGCTGATTCAAGAAGGGCAATTGTCAGTGTAAGCCTGCATAGTAACAAGTAAGACTGACACGATTAATCGTATAATCGATTAATTGATCGATAAATTCCACAAAAATGATTATCATTTCTGATTTGCTTTTAATCGATTACTTGATAGGTACAGTTTATTACTCAAAGTTATGCCTAAAATAGCTGGATTAGTGGCAAACAAGGGAGACCCTGATGAGACGCCGCATTTTGCGGCATCTCATCTGGGTCTACACTGTTTGCTCAGGCCTGTCTGTGCATGTACATATGGTAATGGGCAACATATGGTAAGAGTCATGCTCAGACAGAAAGCCAGACAGGTAAAAAATTATGACAAAAACCTTAGCGATTACTAATCGATTATTGATCGCAATGACATGATTGATAATCCATGATCTTTTCAGCTCCGATTAGCCAGCCCTAGTAACAAGTGTGGTTTGGTTTAGAGGATCTAAGCCTGCCCAGGCAAAGCGGTGCGAATTGGACTTATTGCTTATAAACACTATTGGTATCATTGGGCGACAGGGCTTTAGATGTCATTTCATCTCAATGTCGGGTAAAAGTCCCACAAAATTGGAACCAACATCTTCAAAATGACCTGTACAGTGTTGACGGGGATGTAAAACCTCAAATCAAACAGATTCTGCAGTTAGTAACTTTGAGTCTATTGACAAACAATCGACCCAAAATTTGTCACAAATTTTTCTTATCTGGTGTATTGGGTTTACCCATATCCTGCTGAATAATTCAATTAGCCACACCCATTTCTGACCATCAGCCAATCAAATTACATGGAGATGAATCATAGTGATTCTCTCCATTCTGATTCAAGAAGGGCAATTGTCAGTTTCTGGCAAAAGATAGGCATTTATGTATAGGTTTACTCACCAGCTCGATTTGATCTAAATAGTGTTGACTTGTCATTACGAAAACACCTATTAAAATATATTGAAAATTTTACCACCAAATAAAAAATTCTGATACTTTTCATATTTCTGCACAAGCGAGGTGGTTCTAACAAGTTCCCACAATCTATGTTTTGAGCAGAAATAAGAAAAATAATGAACACCCCTGTAAACCCCAGTTTTACTATTTAAAAGTGGGGTTCAAGGGGGATAGAATTATATAGGCCTGTTTTCGTGTGATGTCTTGTTCTCCAAACAAACGAAAAACAATAAGAATCAAGTCTACAATATGGGGGCTACTCTTGTAGGAAAGAATTAGCTCCCATCACGAAAACACGTCTATACAATTTTGACCCCCTCCAACCCCATTTTTATATAGAAAAACTGAGGTCTACAGGGGTAAACCTTATTTTTCTTATTTCTGCTCTAAAACATTGATTGTGGGTACTCTTAAGAACCGCCTCGATGAGGCGGTTCTAACGAGTACCCACAATCTATATTTTGAGCAGAAATAAGAAAAATATTCTTATTTCTGCTCTAAAACATTGATTGTGGGTACTCGTAAGAACCGCCTTGATGAGGCGGTTCTAACGAGAACCCACAATCTATATTTTGAGCAGAAATAAGAAAAATATTCCAATTTTTCATCTCAAAATTTTCATTTTTTCGGCGATAAAGGTAACACTATATTTGTATAGGCGTGTTTTCGTAATGCCAAAGGGAGCTAAATCTTCCCTGTTAAAGCAGCCCCTGTAATAAGTAATGCAAGATGTGGTTATAAGGTGACTTCTCTGTATTTCAAATATTTTGCGCGCCTTCCATAATGATCCTAAGTTTTGGGACAGACTGGCCCTAGCAAACAGGGCTGACCTTAGGGAGCGGTCTGATCAATCTACACTGTTTGCAATTCTGTTGGCACTTTTTGGACTCCTTGCTGTTTCGTGGAAGAAGTTTGTTAAATTTTAGGAAGTTACAGCAAGTCCTCAAGGTGTCCAAATTTTTAGGATTTTTACAGTAATATGCGTAATGGTTTGTTTGTTTGATTTGAGGTTTAACGTCCCGGTCAACACTGTAAAGGTCATTTTGGAGACGTTGCTTCAAATTTTGTGGGACTTTTACCCGACATTGAGATGAAATGACATCTCAAGCCCTGTCACCCAATGAAACCAATAGGGTTTATTAGCATGGACGGTCCGCCTCGCACCGTGGTTGCTGGACAGGCTTAGATTCTACCAGTTACCAGTACTAGTGTGCGGGCCAGAATTAGCTCTGCGTGGAAGCATCATGCAGCCCATATATTTCTTCAAGCCCCTATGGGCAGGGGCCAAATATGCGTAATGGATGCTACGCCTATTGATTTGTTAAGGGAAGTGTTTGTTGAATGTAACTCCTGTTTGTTGGATATAATGATATGTCTCTTGCTTTTCCTCTAGTTTAATTAACCCTTGTCCTACTGTTCACAACAACTCAAGCCTTTGCAAACAGTGTAGATTGGATCTACACTGTTTGACATTCAGTTTGTGAATTTGCAGTTCATGAAGCAATCTGATTTGTTCAGTCAGAAATGGGTGTGTCTAGCTTAACCCTTAACCCTTGTTCTGCTGAATATTTAAATATGCCACACCCACTACTGGTTATCAGCCAATCAGATTACTTGATGCAAAGAATTGCAGCAAATTCATGAACTGGATGGCAAACAATGAAGATCCTGATCAGATGGCAGAAGCTATCTAATCTGGATCTTCATTGTTTGAAAGATAAGACATATCCGGGCTCAGCAGGACAACTTATGAGAAGGTGAGAAAAACTACATCTGAAAATGTTGTCTGCTGAATTTTTTGCAAACTTTTTAAAAATATTTTTTCATACAGGCAAGCAGTGTGGACCCAGATCAGACTGCTCCTAATCTGGGTCCACACTATTTGCAAAAAAATTACTTTTAAGCTAACCGGCAGATGGCAAAGCAGACGACAATTTCGTGATTGACATTTTATAGTGCATTGTAACACATTGACCTGGTAAATATATGCTATCTCAGGACAAGTGAGCTTTATCACGTCAACATGACATTGCACTTTTTGAATGAACCGGACAACCGGATAAATGGCCAAAATGTTATTATTACAAGAAAATTAAAAAAAAATAATACATCGAAAATTATCAAAAGAAAAATAATGGTCAGATGATAGTAAATATACTGGTCGATTATATTCTGTACGGAATGTTGGGCCGCACTGAGGACAATCGCTAAGTGATCAAAAATTGCCATTTTAAATGGTTTACAAAGGGATCATCATCATCATCATCAACAGATTTTTTATTAACGTGCAGGTACAGGGGCAACGTCCACATAAGTGGGCCCCCTTCCAGGTAGCTGGCTTGCTGCACGCAACGCAGATCTTACACCAGATCTCCAGGCTTGTCTATCATGAGGATCGATAGCAGAGAGCTTCCATTCTCTGCAATCTCTTTCTGTTAGCTGCTTCCAGGTCATCTTGGGCCTTCCTGGCCCCCGCTTTCCACTCACCTGTATTTCACAGGCAGTCCTGACTGCACCGTTGGAGCGTTCCACATGTCCATACCAGCGAAGTCTTCTCTCTTTCAGGATGAGGTCCAGGTCCTCAATGCCAAGACGTTCAAGTAACTCACTGCACCTGATGGTGACAGTGTCCTGTGGCTTGACATTGCAGATCTGTCTGATCATTGCCCTGTCATTTCGCTGTAGACGTTGGAGGTTTTGCTTTGTCAATGGCCATGTCTCACTGGCATGGAGCATTGCGCTCCGCACACAAGAGCTATACACACGGCCATGTGTCTTGAACGAGAGGTGGTGGGAAGAGAGAACTGGTAGCAACTCCTTGAATTTCTTCCAGGCTGTTTTCACACGTGATGTAGTTGAAAGGTCGCAACCACCCGCTACAGAGAGCATATCACCTAGGTAGCAGAAGGAAGCTACAACCTCCAGCTTGTCGGATCCGACTTGGGCTTCCCTCTGTGGTCTGCCATCTTAGGGGCGTGCAGTTCCTTGGCACCGTGTACACCTCTATCAAGCGTTTGAGCCCACTGCATTTCTTGTGCACCCAGAACTTGCAGCCATTACAAAAGGTGTACTCCAGCGCGCCCACTCCAGTGCGACATACACCGCATGGGAACTGGCCTGTAGTCTGCAAGAGGTCCAGACCTGTACCACAGATCATGATCTTTGTCTTTCCTGCATTCACTGTCAGCCCTTTCACCTCCATTGCATCTTTCCAAGTTAAGAGCCTCCTGACACATTCCTCAAGGGATTCAGCTATGATGACAAGGTCATCAGCATACAGGTCCTCCCAGGGGACTCCAGAGCGGAACTCGCATGACAAGGCTTCAAGCACAATGATGAAAAGCAGTGGGCTGAGAACAGAGCCTTGATGAACACCCACCTTCACCTCGAATTCTTCACTTTAGCCATCACCAATGCGGACACGGCTCCGAGCATTAGCGTTCATCCCTTGGACCAGTTTCACAATCCACTCGTCCACTCCAAGTTTTCTTAATGCCCACCAGATGACTTTCCGAGGCACTCGATCAAATGCCTTCTCCAGGTCTACAAAAGCCATGTAGAGTCTCCTGTTGGCCGCCAGATACTTCTCTTGCAGCTGCCGGACAACAAAAATTGCATCTGTTGTGCCTTTTCCTTGGACGAAGCCAAATTAGGAATCGTCGATGGACACCAACTGCCTAATGAGGCCATCCACAATCCTTTCCAGGACTTTCATGACCTGTTCTGTCAGCTTGAGACCACGGTAGTTGCCCCGTTCCAATGCATCGCCCTTGCCCTTGAAGAGACAGACAATGAAACTCTGTTCCCAGTCAGAGGGTACCTTCCCATCACGGATGATTGCAGCTGCAAGGTCGCGGATCATCGAGGCACCCACATCACCTGCAGCTCTTATCATCTCCACCACTATGCCAGAGGGGCCCGGTGCTTTGCCAGTCTTCATCTGAGAGATAGCCTTCTTAACCATATCAATAGTGATTGGGATGGGTGGCGCTTCCACTGGTGGTTCATCAGACAGGTGGTCTGTGTCCCAGTCGAACTCAACATTGAGTAGCCTTCGGTAGTGTTCTAACCAGGCCCTCTGCTTTGAGTCTTGACTCATTGACATCTCCCCTGTATCATTCTTTACTGGTTTGTCACCTACAACATCGGCATTCTCTCTTCTCATCTGGTTAGCAAGGCGGTATACTTCTGAGGACTTAGGATCAATATTCTTGTAGATCTCCTTCTCAGCTTCTTGGCGAGCATGGTGCACCGCACGTCTGGCTATGCGTTTGGCCGCAAGATATGATGCACGGGTGCCCTTACCAGTCTTCCAAGCTTTAAAGGCTTGCCGCTTGGCTGCAATGACCTTATTAACATCCTCATTCCACCACCAGGTTTCGCGATGCCAGTGGTGGGGCCGAGTTGTGCCACACACCTCTTCAGTTGTCTTGAGCAGACCGGTCTTGATGCTGTTCCATATATCCTCAGTGGTAGCATCTGCTACACCTGCCGAAGCACTCACATGCTGGCTGAAAACCTCCTGGAAATGATTTCTTGTTTGAGATTCTTTCAGCTTCCAAACTTTTAGTCTGGGGGTGAACTTGCGCTCGGGTTTTGGTGGCACGCCAATCCTCATGTCGCATATGAGTAGCTGGTGTTGCAGGGCTAAATCCTCTCCAGGGATCACTTTCACATCTGTGACAAGTTTGCGCATTGTCCTGCGGTAAAGGATGAAATCTGTCTGCGTCGCTGCGCTTCCTGACTTGTATGTGATAAGATTACTGTCACGTTTCTTGAAACATGTGTTTCCAAGAAGCAGGTCAAAATGTCAGGGCATACTCTAGAATCCTCTCACCCTCAACATCTGGTTCAGGTCTACCATACCCGATCCCACCATGCACTTCCTTGTATCCAGTGCCTGCACGGCCTACGTGGCCATTCCAATCTCCGCATGGGATCAGGAGTTCGGATCCTTGGATCCTGGCAGTCACAGCACGCAGTTGGTCAAAGAACAAGTCCTTGACTTCAGCACTTAAACCACTCTGTGGGGCGTACACAGACAAAAGGGTAACCACGCACTGGTCGACTACAAGCTTCACCACGATGATTGTGTCTGAGACTCGTTGCACTTCAAAAACTTTCTCTATCCACTCTTCTGCCACAAACACTCCTACACCAGCAGTGCCTTTATCCTTTCCAGACCAGTAGAGCTTATACTTGGTGTCCTTGCCCTTGATCGTGCGGCTGTTTCCACCATGGTATCTGGTCTCCTGGACACAACAGACATCCACTTTCCTGCGGGATAGTGTTTCCACTACCTCTCAAACTCTTCCTCTCAGGGTGTTAACATTGAGTGTTCCCACCCTGAATTTCCTAAGGCGCTTGCTTGATTCGCCACAATGGCCCGACCCTGCCTCCCACACCTGAGAGGTGGCCAAGCCGGAGAAGTCACCAACAGAGCTTTGATGTCTGTTGGCACCGCCTAACCTTGATTCTGAATTTGTAGCTGCCATGATAGGTTTTCACGGTTGTAGTTTACAGGACCGCCTGTCCTGGCTGACGTCCCTACTCAATTCTTTTACGGCACCTGAGCAAGCCGCCGTTCCCAACTCACTAGGGCAGGTGTGCTTTACCGTTGTCCTTGTACAGCAAGGATCATCCGCCAAACCACAGTAGCTAGTACACCAAGCCATCGGTCTGTAGATGGTTGCTGCCTAGCTCTGCCACCCAGGTTGTGGCAGCCTCATAACCCTGAAGGTAGGGAGGCAACTGTGATAATGGGCAACCTCACATTCCCACACTCATTTAGAGTGTCACAGCTGGATGCATTTTTATGTCATACCCAGGACCCTGGAGGTCGTTATATATGGCTTAGCACACTCAAGTATCTGACAACTCACGGGCTCTTCAGATAAATGAGTGTGACAAAGCAGGTTTGTTCGGAGACCTACCAACTCCTAGAATGATTGTCAGGATATATAGCTCAGCACATTCAAGTTTCTGACAACTCACAGGCTCTCCAGATAAATGAATGTGACAAGCCAGATTGCGTTCAGAGACCTACCAGCTCCTAGGAGGAATTGCCAACTAAGGCTATTGGCTCTATCTGTCCAGGCTAGGTTTTGTTTAAGGACCTATAACCCCTAGGTGGGTTGCCAATCAAGGCTACGATTTCCACCTACCCGAGCTAGTTTTAGAGGTCTAGCATCTCCTAGATGATTGCCAACCAAGGCTGTGGGTTCCATCTACCCAGGCTAGGTTTTGTTAAAGGGCCTAACCCCTAGGTGGATTGCCAACCAAGGCTATGGGTTCCACCTACCCAAGCTAGCTTTGTTTAGAGATCTAGCAACTCCTAGATGGGTTGCTCTCCCGAGGTAAGGAGTCCCATCTGCCCGCATGCAACAGGTTGCACTAAATTATATGTTACTAGTAGCAGGAACTTATCAGGCTCGGCTTCGAGAATGTATGTAGAATCGCTCGGCAAGCCTCGCGATTCTACAAGCGTTCGCGAAGCCTTGCCTGATAAACTTGATATCAAAAGGCATGAACCTGGTATTCTCTATCACTTAATTATGCAGTAGGATATTCCGATAAGGGTTAAAGCATTGACAGCACTGGTGGGTTGATTGTCTCCAAGGTTAGGCTGAAAAGAGTCCTGAATGGAGACTCGGACATTTTTTTGTATTTCTTAAATTTTTGTATTGTAATGAAACAGTAGACCCTGATCAGATGCCACATTCGGCATATGGTCAGGGTCCACACTGTTTGCCAGTGTCCCAGCACATGAACCCAGTCCAGGTTTTACAGACAACCCTCTTTACACAGCACTGGTGTCACAGTGGCAAGAATAGCAAAGCTTTAAATAACGGCTACTGGAATTTCGTTTGTTTGTTTGAGTTGAGATTTTACATACCCATCGACACTATTTAGGTCATTTTTGAGACATTGCTTCCGATTTTGTGGGACTTTAACCCAACATTGTCTCAATCCCTACCACCCATAGAAACTGCTAGGGTTTAAAGAGCAGTCCGACTCGCATCACTTTTCCTGGGCAGGCTTAGACCTAAGTGGTTTACCAGTACAGTTTGGTTGGTTTCAGCTCTGCACAGAAGCATAACATAGCCATATCTATTTCTACAAGCCCTAACAGGTATACAGACTAACAGGTGCCCAGTCGCCCAAAGTGCCTAAATTTTTGTCTGGGCAATCTAGGTTTTGAATAACAATGCCTGTTAACTTGATGTAAAATTTGGATTTATGGCAGTCTGGGCGCCTAAATCAAAATGTTTAGTCTACCGGTACCAGGGATTCGGTACGTGCCAGTGATTGTCATGTGGATAATGGCAGGGAAGCTTCCTGATCATTTAGAAACTGTGGGTGGATTGATAAACAGATGACCCCAGAATTTGTCATATCTAAGATATGTCTGTATGAATGTAAATTTGTAATCTATATCAAGGGATGCAACTTTCTGTTGTTGGTTTTACTTGTGCCTGTTAAGATGGCCTCCCTTGCCATATATTTGTCTCGAACTTCTAGTAATTCACATTTTATAACAAGTATGGTAAGGAGTTGAGGTGTCCGAACATTAACCCATTGTATGCGGGAAACCCCTAAAGGGGTACCTTGGCAAACAGTGCATGCCCATATCAGACGCCGCAGAACGCGGCGTCTGATCAGGGCCTGCACTGTTTGCTAACAGAATTTTCCATCAA
The DNA here is from genome assembly GCA_963580285.1 of Lucinisca nassula. Classification (NCBI taxonomy): domain Eukaryota; kingdom Metazoa; phylum Mollusca; class Bivalvia; order Lucinida; family Lucinidae; genus Lucinisca; species Lucinisca nassula. The sequence continues at coordinate 9,154,060 of OY757021.1, read as the reverse complement.
AAATAGAATAAAAACGAAAAAATAGGCCTGCAACCCCTTATGTGACAAATGGACTGTCCAGCAAATTGCAATGGAAGAATCCACTAGTATACAATGGGTTAAGGGCAGATACGTTATAGATGATGTCATTGTTTGATTTGAGGTTTAACGTCCCCTTCATCACTGTAAAGGTCATTTGGGAGATGTTGCTTCCAATTTTGTGGGA
>OY757021.1:8685509-9153655 GCA_963580285.1 Lucinisca nassula | reverse complement strand
TAGCGACTTAACCGCTTGGAATATTTAAACAATTTTTTGCATACCGATAGATATCAATGACATCTAACCAATGAACTTGGAAATATTACATTCCATTTAGTATAGCCTCGCCGAGGCGAAAAATGTGAAAATTTTCGAACTGCTTCTCCTCGGAAACCGTTGGGTCGATTGAAGTCAAATTTCATATGGAGCCTCTATGGGATGGGGGAAACCAAAATTTGCTCATGGGGTCCAGGTCACATGACCAAAATGGCCGCTTAGCCATATATGCTCTGTCTGTCTGTCCGTCCGTAACCCGTTTGTGAAAATTGGTGATAGTGACTTAACCGCTTGGAATATTTAAACAATTTTTGGCATACTGATAGATATCAATGCGATCTAACCAATAAACTGGGAAATATTACATTCCATTTAGTATAGCCTCGCCGAGGCGAAAAATGTGAAAATTTTCGAACTGCTTCTCCTCGGAAACCGTTGGGCCGATTGAAGTCAAATTTCATATGGAGCCTCTATGGGATGGGGAAACCAAAATTTGCTCATGGGGTCCAGGTCACATGACCAAAATGGCCGCCAAGCCATATATGGTAAAAACCCTTCAAAAATAGTCTTCTCCAAAACCACTGGGCAGATTTCCACGAAACTTGATAAATAGCATCTGGGACGTAGGCCCATCATAAATTGCTAAAATGGTGACCCTGGGTTGACCTTTACCTTCTTTGTGCCTAGGTCAAACTTTGACACATATGCATTTGTATTTGAAAAGTGAGAATGCATTTTATCCTGCAAACGATTCAGAATACAGTACTAAAGTATAAGATATATGTTTGCTCCTTACGATAAGGCGCATTTATTGGAGAACCGTGTTAGGTCCAGGTCACATGACCAAAATGGCCGCCATACCCATATATGGTAACACTCATAAAGCTAAAAGCATCCGGCGGGTCGTGCACTTCAGCTGAAGCACTGGTTCCTTGACGTTAGTCGGTGTCAAGTCACTTTTTCGCATCGAAAACATTACAAAAGGATATAATTGCACGTGTTACAGTCAGTAATGTTTGCATAATTTCTTTTAACAATGGCGAAAGGCTGTGAGGATTTGAAGGCAACAACAACAATATTGCCGATTTTCAGCGTGTTAGGATCGAAACAGATCAACCTAAGTATGTGATTTTTTGGGGGGTAATAAATCACAGTTTGTCGGTCACTTGTAAGAAGACAAGTCTTGCGCGCTACGCGCTCATGATTTTATCTACTTTACAACTGACCTCAAACCTGTGATTTATTACTAAACAAATTCCAGCCAGAGCTTATCTATTTCTTAAGCAAACTAGGTATGCTATACTCCAGCAAGATTGAGCATCCTTTATTCCAGTATAACTAGGTATGTTATATTCCAGTAACACTGAGTCTGCTATATTCTAGTATAACTAGGTATGTTATACTCCAGCAAGACTGAGACTGCTATATTCCAATACAGCTAGGTATGTTATTCTCCAGCAAGAGTATGCTATATTCCAGTATAACTAGGTATGCTATACTCTAGCAAGACTGAGTATACTGTATTCCAGTATAACTAGGCATGCTATACTCCAGCAAGACTGAGTATGCTATATTCCAATTAACTAGGTATGCTATACTCCAGCAAGACTGAGTAGTATGCTATATTCCAGTATAACTTTGTGTGCTTTGTGTCATTTTATCTCAATGTCGGGTACAATTCTCACAAAGGCGGAAAACGACGTGTCCAAAATGACCTAAATAGTGTGGACCATACTATCTACTCTATTCCATCTAGAATATCCATTACGAAAACACACCTATATAGTTTTGACCCCAACTGAGCCCCACTTGTATATGGTAAAATTGGGGTTTACAGGGGTAAACCCTATTTTTCTTATTTCTGTCCTAAAACATAGATTGTTGGTACTCGTTAGAACTGCCTCGATGAGGCGGTTCTAACGAGTACCCACAAACTATATTTTTTGCAGATATAAGAAAAATATCACAATTTTTCATCTAAAAAAATACGATTTTATAACAAACGATTTTGGGCGAAGAACTATATAAGTATTCGAGATTTCTTTTTAATGCAAATTGTATCATTACTTATCTCATATCGCAATGATATTACTACTATACTAAATATGTTTATACCACAATACTCGCATTTAAGGGGAATGGGAACACCTAGCACATTTTTCCCGCCATTTTTCAAAGGGAGACAACTTTCGGGACTTCTTGTTCGGGTTTCTACAAGCCCCGTCCAAGTGAAAAAGGGGTCTACCCTTTAAGGAAAGACTTTGCTCCTCAGGAGCATTTTTTTTCTTTAAGAGTTGATCCCTACTGACATTGGAGACAAAATACTTTTGCAGGAGTTGCCTCCCCTGAAGGTGTTCCGATTCCCTGTAAGAATTAAACAGTATAAGTCTCTGTCCAGGACTATTTTCCCAGCCCACACTAAGAGACAATCAACAAGTCAGTGCTGTCAGTATTTTGATTTTATCAGTTACCCCCTATATACAGTGCATTGTAACACATTGACCTGATAAAGATAAGTTATCTCAGGACAAGTGAGCTTTATCACGTTAATGCGACATTGCACTTTTTGAGTGAACCGGAAAAAGGACCAAAAAATTATTATTTCTGGAAAAATAAAAAAAAAAAATTACATTGAAAATTATCAAAAGAAAAATAACGGTCAGATGATAGGAAATATACTGGTCGATTATATTTCGCACCGGAATGTTTGGATGCACTGAGAATAAAAAGTTAAGTGATCAAAAATTGCCAATTGAAAGGGTTTACGCATGTAGACTACAAGCGTTCTCAAAGCCTTGCCTGATAAACTTGATATCAAAAGACACGTACCTGATATTTTCTATTTATTGAGCAATAGAGTTGTCCATTTCATTCTTCTATTTAAGGACACATCATAATGCATTTGAATATGTTTGCAGATTAAAATGTATCAACTCTATACACGCGAATTATCTTTCAAGCTGTGTTTTTAATTTGATTGAAAGATTGGAGCCAATTTGATAGAGAACCACCTAGGCACCATTTCTATGAAGCTTGGAGAAATTGACCCAAGGGTTTAGGAGTGTTGTCATTCATAGCAAATTGCTTACGCCGCACGACTCACGACGGACGCTCACAATAGCTCAACATGGGCACCTGAACACTTTGTAATTTCATCAAGGCGTAAAAATTAAAGGTCTTTGAATACATTGTGATTCTTCAGCTGACATATACATGTAATTAAAACATCCATATTTCTTTAAAAAGCTCCAAAAATATGCTAGATGGAATAGAGCAGATCGGAAAATAAATACCGTTTTAAAAGCTAGCTAACATTAAGAATAAGTCTTCATTTAAAAAATGATATTCGAAAGATTCTACGAGATATCTCGTAGATTTTATTGTTGTATCCCTTTCGTACTCCAGGCTAGAACCACTTTTGATCACTGAGAAGGAAAACGATCAGAGACTGATACAATCAGATCCCAAATCTCCAGCAACCCCCCCCCCCCCCCCCCCCAAAAAAAAAAAAAAAAAAAAATGGGGAAAAAAGTCGAAACAAGGAGCTACAGCAGTAAACAAAATAGATAGCTGGTAAATCGAGTCAGCAGCTCTTTTCCGAACGGGTGGTGACTCAGATAACCCGAACGAACAAAAAGGAACGCCATGCATGATTGGGGAAAGAAACAGAATCACCAACATAAACTTTAAACAGGACGGAACCACAGACAGGCAAAATGATGCGAGCCCATGCATATAACTGTTTCAAAGTGGCCTTGAAGACAGGTGTCTTAATGTAGAAATTTTACTGCTACACTGTATTTATTACGCTTGAACAATTGTATATCGTATCGGTAACACACGGAAATACGTTTTGAATAATAAAAGTTAGTATACAGTCGAACTTCGATGGCTCGAACACCGATGGCTCGTTTACCATGGCTGAGTCGAACCCGTTTCTGCATAAGAAAAAGTGTGGGATAATCAAGGAGATTTTCAACATTTATCTTGCAAATGTATGCTGTGTGTACTCATTAGAATCGCCTCAATGAGGCGATTCTAATGGGTACACACAGCATACATTTATGTTACAGAACACCGAAAAGAAGTCCAAAAATACCCCTGTTATGTTTTCTGGAAGTATGCAACAGTGGCTCGAACTACCGCTGTTTCGAACAAATTTCTATGGTCCCGAAGGGATTCGAGCCATCGAAGTTCGACTGTACATGGTTTCACTTGTTCAAAGTAGAAGTTCCGTTCCTTAGATGTGTTTGGTGTGGGTGTGGGTGGGGGGTGAGGGTGAAGGCGGGCTGTTCATATGTGATTCCTGCATCTCTCAGAAGCAATGCAACACGATGTCTCACAGAAGCACTATCTCGCAGAAACAAGGTGACATGACATGTCACAGCCTAGTGGTTAAGAGCGCTGACTCTTGATCATCAGGTCTCTCACCGCTGTGGTTCGAGCCTCGCTCGGGTCACATGTGAGATGCCAAGTTCTGCAACGGAAGGTCAGGTGGTTTTTCTCCGGATACTCCGGTTTTCGCCCGCCTCTGATTAACGATCGGCTCGATATGAGTGACATAATCTTGAAAGGGCCGTAAAACCAAAACCAAAAAAAAAAAATATGTCACAGACCAAAAACCGTAGGGTGAGATTCAAAGACAACCATTCGTTGCTGTCTGAGTATTCAGATAGCAGTAATACAGAGCAGCAAAGTAAATTTCTGCACTACTGCTACATGTAATAAGTCATAAAGTAGTTCGTAACAACAAGTGCCGCTGATGAAAGAAGTCAGTAATTTGGGTATCGTCGCATTTCAGAATATCGTCTGCCGATAAAATATCCAGCATGGAGACATATTTGCATGAGATTTCAAGTCCTGTTTTTCCGGGATAAAATACAAAAAAAAAAAAAAAACAGCAAAAAAATGTCGTCTGCTAAATAAGCCCATAGAGTGGTAAATATTAAATAGGGTTATGACGGGAATAGTTGAAGTCGCTGCGGGTAATCAAAACGCCGTGTGTGGCGCCCAAACGGCAATAAATTCGAACTTGGAGTTAGAATGAGCAATGACTTTAGGAACCTAAGTTCTGTGTATTGAACGAGCTACTTTTTATGCCGCAGCTGTGCAGTGAAGGTTTCCTTGATGTTCTGGGCCCAGTTGTTCAAAGCATCGTTAGCTTAACGAGCTCGTTAATGGTCATATTGTTAACTGTTCTAGCAAGTTCAATATATAAATTGTTGGTATTTTTGCTGAAAAAATGTGAGCAGCTTTTGCATCCGCAAAAGCTGCTCACATTTTTTCAGCAAAAAATTCAGCATATTTGCCATATTTAATGATCAAAGTTTTAACAATACGTTAACTAACGACGTCTTTAGTTTTGAACAACTGGCCCCTGGTCTTAGTACAACCTACACTGAAAGAAATAATTAGTCAGACTGACTAACACTTAATCAGTTAGTCTTCAAAAAGTATGTTTTTTGAAGATAAAATGACTAAATACAGTAAAATTCCTATTTTAAGACCACCTTTGGGACTGTTCAAAAGTGGTCTTAAAGACCACTTTTGAACAGTCCAAAAGGTGGTCCCTGACAGAGGACATTGCAGGCAGAAAACACAAAGCAAAATTAAGTGTACCTTTCAAAATAAGCTTTTTACAGCAGAATTAGTCCTAATTTTAGGTGGTCTTAATAGCGGAATTTCACTGTATTAGTCATTTGGACTAGTAATTTCTTTCTGTTTACTGCTTTTAGTCATACCACCGTTTTCGGTATGCCGTGCGATCTGGAGCTATCCCAATGAAACAGAGCAAAACTCAGTCAGTGTTTTGGATTATTGCGCCTTAACAACGAGTTTTTTAGTTGAAAATTCAAAGAACATTTTTATTCAAGCTTTCGTCGTGCGTTGCGAGCTTATTCTACAATAACGCTTAAAAGATAGATCACACTCCAAAAGAATACAAAAAAAGAAAGTAATTAGCAGAATCCAATCAAGGTAAATGCAGTGAGATAGGACGTTTGCGTGCGGACAGCTGATAAATTGTTCACTTTTAAAAATATTCAAATACATTTTATTGCCTCAGGAGCTTACCTGTCACTTACATCCGCTTAAAATGACAGTGTGAAATGGACAACGTCATTGTTTTTAAAATGGCTATCACTTTTCTCAAGCGTTAAAATTACGAGGCTTTTGCCACAGAAAACAATGTTAATTAAGTCTCTCTCTGTCTCTGTCTCTCTGTCTCTGTCTCTCTGTCTCTCTCTCTCTCTCTCTCTCTCTCTCTCAAACTGAATTCCTAAGGGATTGGCCATTAATTCGTTTTCCGATCCATGTAGCCAACCGTTTAATTATTTTTGCTAAAGTACTCTTCAATCAACCAAATGACCGGTTTGACTCTAAGCCTGGCTCCCAGGCTATGAGTTGATTTGTTTTGTTTTATTTGAGGTTTAACGTCCCCATCAACACTGTAAAAGTCATTTTGGAGACGTTGCTTCCAATTTTGTGGGACTTTAACCCGACATTGAGATGACATGACTTCTCAAGCCCTGTCGCCCAATGAAATCAATATGGTTTATAAGCATGGACAGACCTTCTCGCACCGCTTTGCCTGGGCAGGCTTAGATCCTCTAAACGGTTTACCAGTACTCGTGTGCGGGTCGGTTTCAGCTCTGCGTGGAAGCATCATGCAGCCCATATATTTCTTCAAGCCCCGGATTGGCAGGGGCCAAGGCTATGAGTTTAAGAATTCTAACTTAGAAAACATACTCCTTCTTGACTATTTGTCTTCACACATTAACTCCCTTATCTGTTAGAAACCAATAGCCGGAACCACTTTGCCTTTGCTTATGGAAGATATGTCATATAAAACAATAAAATATGTTACAGTGATTGAATTTTATCAGTTAGACGGGAGCCAGTCTGGTTTGATGCAAACGAGGCTGGCTCTTGGCGAAAATATGAATAGTTCTTCGATGCAAACAAGAGTTGTTCTTCATCACGAAAACACGCCTATATAATTCTGACACACCCCTGGAACTCCACTTTTATATAGTAAAACTGGGGTTTACAGGGGTAAAATAGAAGTGAAGGCAATGATCAGGGATCGAAACAATTAACCCATACCTTCCGTCAGAAACACCAAGGGACTAACTTCCTATATCACACGTCCTGGTGTAGGAATGTCATAATACGTGTCACCAGTAAAAAATCTGATTCTGACTAAAGAGACAGAAACACAAACACGAAATAACTAGACCCTAATGGAAACATCAATAGCGGAAAGCCAAAAGGACAGTTACATTCCCACAAAATGGCCAATTGGCATTCCAAAACTAAAAGACGCAAGCGATACACACATTCAAAGACGAATTATAAGAAAACCTACGACAGAATAATCGCCTTGGAACGGTCAGCGAAGGCTTCCTATATCTCCGAGAACATAAAACTCAAAAATCAAACAACAACAGAGGTGAAACAACGGTGAGGACTCGACAGCAAGAAACCACTGAAATGCTGGAGCAAAAGAAAACCAACAGTTAGACTCCGATGGGGCCGACGAGAGACAGAGCGTCAGGTACCAACCAACATTACATAAAATTATTTTTTATTCTAAGTAAGCCTTTACGCTGGAACCGTCATAGAATCTGAGGCCTGACCCACCGGCGGGCAGATGAAGAGGGGAGCAAAGACATCAACCGTGATTGGGGTAACTACCATGCATGCAGTCTGCCGTATAACATTTATGTTGTACCCAATCTTTATATATCGAAGTAGAAGTAAAACAAAGATCAGGAATTGATACAATTAACTTACTCCACCCATAAAAGACACCAAAGGGAAAGAAATACAAACATTAAGCGACCAGACCATAATGGAAACCTAAACAAAGGAAGGCCATAAGGACAGTTACTTTCCCACAAAATGGCCATATGGCCATCCAAAACCAAAAGACACAAGTGATACACACAGTAAGTAACAAACAACAACATAAATAAATCGCCACAGAAGAGCCGCCTTGGAACGGTCAGTGGAAGATTTCCACTGGGGGGCTTAAATCGATTTTACGTGGCCACAATCCTCGAAGACTGATTTTACGAAATTGGGTTCTGAAGTCTTTGCAAGTATATATCCTTCTGAATTTATATACTAAGTCACCATAAAATTCGGGTTCCGATACACCTTGTTGCAGAAGAGACCAAGTCCACCATTGACTTTTGAAACTAAATCAGAATAAAGCCTATAAAACTTAGAAAAGGCTTTGCGTAGTTTATGATACCGATTATGTGTATGGTGTATAAAATGGTTATCCTTTGAAGCAAGGAATACCCAACAGAACTTGAAAATATGAAGTGTACATGTTTTCTGGGCCAAACTAGCTAGTTCCGGCCATTAAGGCCTCATCAGTGACTCTCAAATATTTTCAGAATTCCACAATGGAATCAATGATCCCAAAGGACACGAAAATATAAACTACAAACTATGATGTAGAGCAGGGAGACTTTTTACGGCCGCAACACATTCCCAGACACCAGCTGTAGTGACGTTAAATATGTCCTATAAAAGGGTTATCCTTTGGAAGCAAGGAATACACCACAGAACTGGACAATATGAAGTGTACATGTTTTCTGGGCCAGACTAGCTAGTTTCGGCAAATTAGGCCTCATCACGGACCCTGATTAAGAAGTTAACAACAATTTATTACGAGTGCTGAAATCAGTTACATGACTAGACACTCTAGCAAATCGAATTAGTTGTGAAATATAAATATAAATGCCATAGTATGCCGCACGAGGCACTTCACCATCCAAGAAAGGAACATTTACAATCTCAAAACAAAAATCATCGTTTTTATTATAAATTTTGCAGGCAACAAACCCATCTACAATAGATAGATGTAAATCCCAAAACGTGGTCGGTGGGGGGGGGGGGGTGTAAATTTGACTGATCAAACCATCGAAATAGTTTGTCAATATTTAATAAATCATCCAAATATCTAGAAGTCGAGCTAAAGGCTTCAATGATTTCAGATTGGTTTTCAACGAAAAGGTACATCATGAAGTCTCTTTCATAACAAAACAAGAACAGATCAGCCAGGGGGTGGGGGGGGGGGGGTGGGGGGGGCGTGCGTAATTCGTACCCATCGGAATACCGACAATTTGTCTAAATAACTTAGTACCAAATCTTACGTAAATATTGTCAAGTAGAAAGGTGAGAGCTTCACATACTTTCTGACATGACCATAATACATAATGTTATGCTCTTCAGAAGTGAAAAAATTTAAGCGGAAATTTTAAGCTAAAAGTTTTTTCTGTCCTTAAAATATATTGTTTATGGTCGTTGAGTCATTCAGGCGGTTCTAACGAGTACCAACAATCGATATTTTGAGCAGAAATAAGAAAATGTCACAATTTTTTATCTTAAAATATTCGTTTCTTCGGTGGTAAAATTTTGCATTGTGTTTGTATAGGCGCGTTTTCGTAATGTGCATTTCAAGATCCAATTGCTCAAAGCATCGTCAGCTACGTATAATTCCGATTTTTCACAATTAAGTACATTTTGAGCGATTTGATTGGTTGGAATAAAAATTTTATGCTTCGCCGGTTCGAGTCCAGTTCAGGTCGCATTTTTCAGCTTCATTTTCTTTAAAATTTATGTATTCGATAAATTCCATGAACAAGAATCTAAGAAATATCTCACACAACGACAGATATCAAATAACGTGACGTCAAAGAGCACGTTTAGAACCCGCGCGTTACGTCATTGTATATTAAGTGACGTTAACAATATTCGATTAAAGGAGGTAAACTATTGAAAACGTAAATGTTAGAAAGCAAATTAACGTAATTTTAATGCTTGACGTTTTTGGTTGTTTTTTTCGCTTGAATTTCTTTCAACGATGGTAGCTTCTAATTGAATAATCATTCCGCCGTGGTCATCAGTAAGTTCATTCTTACGCTTTCGAAAAAAAATCTCAAAATGATTTCATTTTGGTGACATTTTTTGACATTTCGATGACAAAGTTGGAATTATATGGAATGAATTATCTTTTTTTTTACTTTTAGCGATGTGTAAACCCAAGCAAATCGCTCAAAAATTTAGCATGAAGCAGTTTGTGAGTGATTCGCCGGAGTTGACACATCGGTAAATCCACAACAATGTTCAATTCATTCCCATAGTTAAACGAGCAGGTAAGTGATGGGAAACGTTAATATCTAAAAATTACAGTAAATTATATGTTCTTTTTTGTTTTGTTGTTTATTTGAAGCATCAATATTCATTAATGCGCTTTTCAAACCGAATGGTTCCAGTTTGTTTGTTTTTTAAATACGCTGATTTATCACCAGCTTGGCCAAGCCATGTTGAGGCATCGGTACTGTTTTATTGACCAAAAAAGGCGACGAACACATCTCGTGCCACCGAAATAAGAGAAACACCAAGTATGTAAGGAGGTACTTTATTTACCGAGAGAGACTCAGTTGTATTGAACTAGTCAATCTCCCCTGCGGCCCTAAAATGTTATACATATAAACAATACATAGTCAATCAACTTACTAATAAAGAGCCCAAAATGCTACTCATTAGATATGCTTGTAAATACTGATAAATTAAATATGAATACGAACACTGAACATGCTGACTGGCGATGTATATCAGTAATAAATGGTTTTAAAATGTAGTTTCATCCTTCGTCAATATTTTACACATGCTAGTACATATAAATCCTTCCTAATCCTAGCCTTCTATATGCCGGGTGGACTTCTTTTCCAAATTAGAGCTTCAGAGTTGGAAGGAAATAAGGTTTGGGGTGGGAGTGGGGAGATGTTGGTATCTGATTGTGTCAGCTCCTGATCTGTTCCCTTTTCAATTTACATACGTGTTATAAAATAACATCATATGTTGCAAACTTAAGTATTTCAGAACTTGATAAACTTTAAAAGGATTATAGCTTTTTCGACAATTATTAAAATGGTTACTCCGCTGAATATTTTCGGCAATATGAACCCCGAGCAGTTTGACTTTAGACAAATTCAAACCAAAAAACATTATAAGCCACCTGATAAGGTAGTTCTTTTTGTGGACTTGTAATCAGTACTTTTTTTTGGCTTTTTCGTATAAATCAACAATCAGTTTTCTTTTTCGCCAGGATTGTGGCCACGTAAGATCGATTTAAGCCCCCGAGTGAAATTCGTTTTACTGACCGTTCCAAGGCGGTTCTTCTGTTGCGGTTTATTATGTCCCCGGTAGCGATAGCGGGGACATATTGTTTTTGCCCTGTCTGTTTGTTTGTTGTTTTGTTGGTTTAACGTTGGCCATAACTTTTGAACCGTTTGAGATAGAGCTTTCATATTTGGCCTGAATGTTCCTTGTGACAAGACCTTCACATTCATGCAAAAAAATTTGACCTGTGACCTTGACATTGACCTTTGACCTACTTTAAAGAAAAAAATAACATTGGTCATATCTTTTGAACCACTTGAGATACAGCCTTCATCTTTAGCATGTATGTTCCTTGTGACAAAAGCTTTACATTCATGCAAAAAAATTTGACCTGTGACCTTGACCTTTACCTTTGACCTACTTAAAATATAAAAATAACATTTTGACCATAACTTTTGAACGGTTTGAGATAGAGCCTTCATATTTTGCATGTAGGTTCCTTGTGACAAATCTTTACATTCACGCAAATCATTTTGACCTGTGACCTTGACCTTGACCTTTGACCTACATAAAAGAAAAAGTTAACATTGGTCATAACTTTTGAACCGTTTGAGATACATATTTAGCCTGTATGTTCCCTGTGACAAAAGCTTTACATTCATGCAAAAAATATTTGACCTGTGACCTTGACCTTGACCTTTGACATACTTAAAATAAAAAATAACATTTTGGTCATAACTTTTGAACGGTTTAAGATAGAGTCTTCATATCTTGCATGTAGGTTCCTTGTGACAAGAGCTTTACATTCACATGAAAAATTTTGACTTGTGACCTTGACATTTGACCTACATAAAAGAAAAAGTTAATATTGGTCATAACTGAGACAGGAGATAACTCCCCGGATTTACAGAACTTAATTTTATAGGCGTTACGTCATAGACGTAACGCCGGATGTGTGGAACTTAACGCTTGGTTGCTAGGAGTTTCAAATAAGAAAGACGATGCTAATGGTGGTCTGTTATATTCTTCGAACGACAAGCAATATAACAGCAAAAATGGTACTACAAGCCATTCGGCTAGTCAACAATCCAACAGTAGAGAAGACATGCACATAAATGGAAGCCCTTTCAAAACGCGTGTACCTGAAAAACGAAATGAACCATCTATCTTCAACTCTTGTACTGTAGCGCTCGGACCTGTGGCAATTGAAGCGTGTGCAGATTCCAGTGTTTTCTGGTGACAAAAGAACATACCAGAGCTGGAAAGCCGCATTTACAGCCTGTATCGACAGTGCACCAGCAACTCCAGAGTATAAACTTCTTCAGCTTCGACAGTATTTAGGTGGAGAAGCGCTCCAATCAATCGAAAAGCTAGGACATTCAAAGGTTGCTTACGAATAAGCAAAGGAGCGACTAGAACGAAAGTATGGCGGCATGCGCAGACAGATCGCTATAAATTTGGAAGAACTTGAAGGTTTTCGGCGGATACAGCTCGGAAATTCGAGGGAACTTGGAGAGTTCGCTGACCTACTCGAGATCGCAATAATCAACCTGAAAGAAGCCGGACAACACCAGGAGCTCGGTAACGGTTCCCTGTACACAAAGTTACAGAGGAAACTTCCGGAATCAATGCTGGCTCGGTACCACCGCTGGATCTACGAAAATAGCCTTACAGAATCGGTACTCACGATAAGAAAATGGGTCATTGAGGAGTCGCAATTCCAAACAGTTGCCTCGGAAACTGTTAACGGAGTAAGTGGCAGATTGATAGATAGCTCGAATAGCCAACAGGTACCGAACACAGGGAATCCACAGACGTTCTTCGTTAGTCAAATGGTACCTAGTAGCAAACTCAATGAGGCATGTCCCCTGTGTTCAAAACAGCATGCTGTTTGTATTTGTCAGCAATTTATTGCTAAGAGTGTATCTGATAGATGGAAAGTTGCAAAATATTTCGAGCTGTGTTTTCGTTGTTTGGCATACGGGCATCAAGGAAAATCGTGTGACCAGAGTCATCTGTGCGGACAGAACGGATGCCAAGAATCACACCATCCGCTACTTCACACAAATCGTAAGCGACACATGCGTGAATTTGAAACAGTGTCAGGTATCGACAGAAATCAACAGGTCACCCAACAGAGTCGATTTGCTGAGCAGGTCAGTTTCGGCACGGACGGGAATCAACATATCACGGAGGGGAACAAATGTTTCAAAGAGGGGAAACAGTGCTGCACGAAGAAAAAAAAATAATCAACGTTCAACGGAGGGAATCAACGCTGAGTGGAGGGAAATAAAACTCAAAAACGCGAAATCATCAGCACAAATGAAAAATTGCTCGGTTATTTAGACTTTTACACAGCATTTTGTTTAATTTTGATAGGTTCAAATATATTCCATTTCTGGAGTTTCGTTCAAACAAATTCCGAAAAATGATATAAAGTTTAAGAAAAGTAGATTACCGTATTTTAATCATATGTAAGATAATTTTCACATGAGCAAAAACTTCTATCAAAATGAGCATTTTGAGGAGGGGAAAATGGACAGGAGATAACTCCCCGGATTTACAGAACTTAATTTTATAGGCGTTACGTCATAGACGTAACGCCGGATGTGTGGAACTTAACGCTTGGTTGCTAGGAGTTGACGTTCGACGCCATTGTTCGTAGGATAACTTTAGTAAAACAGAGTTAATAAATCGCCACATTCTTGGACTCACAATCGGAGTTCATTCTAACACTTTATTTTCCACTATCGGGGACTCTTCAAAACATAACTTTTGAACCGTTTGAGATACAGCCTTCATATTTAGCATGTAGGTTCCTTGTGACAAACGCTTTACATTCATGCAAAATTTTGACCTGTGACCTTGACATTGACCTTTGACCTACTTTAAAGAAAAAAATAACATTGGTCATATCTTTTGAACCACTTGAGATACAGCCTTCATCTTTAGCATGTATGTTCCTTGTGACAAAAGCTTTACATTCATGCAAAAAAATTTGACCTGTGACCTTGACCTTTACCTTTGACCTACTTAAAATATAAAAATAACATTTTGATCATAACTTTTGAACGGTTTGAGATAGAGCCTTCATATTTTGCATGTAGGTTCCTTGTGACAAATCTTTACATTCACGCAAATCATTTTGACCTGTGACCTTGACCTTGACCTTTGACCTACATAAAAGAAAAAAGTTAACATTGGTCATAACTTTTGAACCGTTTGAGATACATATTTAGCCTGTATGTTCCCTGTGACAAAAGCTTTACATTCATGCAAAAAATATTTGACCTGTGACCTTGACCTTGACCTTTGACATACTTAAAATAAAAAATAACATTTTGGTCATAACTTTTGAACGGTTTAAGATAGAGTCTTCATATCTTGCATGTAGGTTCCTTGTGACAAGAGCTTTACATTCACATGAAAAATTTTGACTTGTGACCTTGACATTTGACCTACATAAAAGAAAAAGTTAATATTGGTCATAACTGAGACAGGAGATAACTCCCCGGATTTACAGAACTTAATTTTATAGGCGTTACGTCATAGACGTAACGCCGGATGTGTGGAACTTAACGCTTGGTTGCTAGGAGTTTCAAATAAGAAAGACGATGCTAATGGTGGTCTGTTATATTCTTCGAACGACAAGCAATATAACAGCAAAAATGGTACTACAAGCCATTCGGCTAGTCAACAATCCAACAGTAGAGAAGACATGCACATAAATGGAAGCCCTTTCAAAACGCGTGTACCTGAAAAACGAAATGAACCATCT
Organism: Lucinisca nassula; assembly: GCA_963580285.1. Lineage (NCBI taxonomy): Eukaryota > Metazoa > Mollusca > Bivalvia > Lucinida > Lucinidae > Lucinisca > Lucinisca nassula. The sequence continues at coordinate 9,138,699 of OY757021.1, read as the reverse complement.
ATCTTCAGCTCTTGTACTGTAGCGCTCGGACCTGTGGCAATTGAAGCGTGTGCAGATTCCAGTGTTTTCTGGTGACAAAAGAACATACCAGAGCTGGAAAGCCGCATTTACAGCCTGTATCGACAGTGCACCAGCAACTCCAGAGTATAAACTTCTTCAGCTTCGACAGTATTTAGGTGGAGAAGCGCTCCAATCAATCGAAAAGCTAGGACATTCAAAGGTTGCTTACGAATCAGCAAAGGAGCGACTAGAACGAAAGTATGGCGGCATGCGCAGACAGATCGCTATAAATTTGGAAGAACTTGAAGGTTTTCGGCGGATACAGCTCGGAAATTCGAGGGAACTTGGAGAGTTCGCTGACCTACTCGAGATCGCAATAATCAACCTGAAAGAAGCCGGACAACACCAGGAGCTCGGTAACGGTTCCCTGTACACAAAGTTACAGAGGAAACTTCCGGAATCAATGCTGGCTCGGTACCACCGCTGGATCTACGAAAATAGCCTTACAGAATCGGTACTCACGATAAGAAAATGGGTCATTGAGGAGTCGCAATTCCAAACAGTTGCCTCGGAAACTGTTAACGGAGTAAGTGGCAGATTGATAGATAGCTCGAATAGCCAACAGGTACCGAACACGGGGAATCCACAGACGTTCTTCGTTAGTCAAATGGTACCTAGTAGCAAACTCAATGAGGCATGTCCCCTGTGTTCAAAACAGCATGCTGTTTGTATTTGTCAGCAATTTATTGCTAAGAGTGTATCTGATAGATGGAAAGTTGCAAAATATTTCGAGCTGTGTTTTCGTTGTTTGGCATACGGGCATCAAGGAAAATCGTGTGACCAGAGTCATCTGTGCGGACAGAACGGATGCCAAGAATCACACCATCCGCTACTTCACACAAATCGTAAGCGACACATGCGTGAATTTGAAACAGTGTCAGGTATCGACAGAAATCAACCGGTCACCCAACAGAGTCGATTTGCTGAGCAGGTCAGTTTCGGCACGGACGGGAATCAACATATCACGGAGGGGAACAACTGTTTCAAAGAGGGGAAACAGTGCTGCACGAAGAAAAAAAAATAATCAACGTTCAACGGAGGGAATCAACGCTGAGTGGAGGGAAATAAAACTCAAAAACGCGAAATCATCAGCACAAATGAAAAATTGCTCGGTTATTTAGACTTTTACACAGCATTTTGTTTAATTTTGATAGGTTCAAATATATTCCATTTCTGGAGTTTCGTTCAAACAAATTCCGAAAAATGATATAAAGTTTAAGAAAAGTAGATTACCGTATTTTAATCATATGTAAGATAATTTTCACATGAGCAAAAACGTCTATCAAAATGAGCATTTTGAGGAGGGGAAAATGGACAGGAGATAACTCCCCGGATTTACAGAACTTAATTTTATAGGCGTTACGTCATAGACGTAACGCCGGATGTGTGGAACTTAACGCTTGGTTGCTAGGAGTTGACGTTCGACGCCATTGTTCGTAGGATAACTTTAGTAAAACAGAGTTAATAAATCGCCACATTCTTGGACTCACAATCGGAGTTCATTCTAACACTTTATTTTCCACTATCGGGGACTCTTCAAAACATAACTTTTGAACCGTTTGAGATACAGCCTTCATATTTAGCATGTAGGTTCCTTGTGACAAACGCTTTACATTCATGCAAAATTTTGACCTGTGACCTTGACATTGACCTTTGACCTACTTTAAAGAAAAAAATAACATTGGTCATATCTTTTGAACCACTTGAGATACAGCCTTCATCTTTAGCATGTATGTTCCTTGTGACAAAAGCTTTACATTCATGCAAAAAAATTTGACCTGTGACCTTGACCTTTACCTTTGACCTACTTAAAATATAAAAATAACATTTTGACCATAACTTTTGAACGGTTTGAGATAGAGCCTTCATATTTTGCATGTAGGTTCCTTGTGACAAATCTTTACATTCACGCAAATCATTTTGACCTGTGACCTTGACCTTGACCTTTGACCTACATAAAAGAAAAAGTTAACATTGGTCATAACTTTAGAACCGTTTGAGATACATATTTAGCCTGTATGTTCCCTGTGACAAAAGCTTTACATTCATGCAAAACATATTTGACCTGTGACCTTGACCTTGACCTTTGACATACTTAAAATAAAAAATAACATTTTGGTCATAACTTTTGAACGGTTTAAGATAGAGTCTTCATATCTTGCATGTAGGTTCCTTGTGACAAGAGCTTTACATTCACATGAAAAATTTTGACCTGTGACCTTGACATTTGACCTACATAAAAGAAAAAGTTAATATTGGTCATAACTGAGACAGGAGATAACTCCCCGGATTTACAGAACTTAATTTTATAGGCGTTACGTCATAGACGTAACGCCGGATGTGTGGAACTTAACGCTTGGTTGCTAGGAGTTTCAAATAAGAAAGACGATGCTAATGGTGGTCTGTTATATTCTTCGAACGACAAGCAATATAACAGCAAAAATGGTACTACAAGCCATTCGGCTAGTCAACAATCCAACAGTAGAGAAGACATGCACATAAATGGAAGCCCTTTCAAAACGCGTGTACCTGAAAAACGAAATGAACCATCTATCTTCAGCTCTTGTACTGTAGCGCTCGGACCTGTGGCAATTGAAGCGTGTGCAGATTCCAGTGTTTTCTGGTGACAAAAGAACATACCAGAGCTGGAAAGCCGCATTTACAGCCTGTATCGACAGTGCACCAGCAACTCCAGAGTATAAACTTCTTCAGCTTCGACAGTATTTAGGTGGAGAAGCGCTCCAATCAATCGAAAAGCTAGGACATTCAAAGGTTGCTTACGAATCAGCAAAGGAGCGACTAGAACGAAAGTATGGCGGCATGCGCAGACAGATCGCTATAAATTTGGAAGAACTTGAAGGTTTTCGGCGGATACAGCTCGGAAATTCGAGGGAACTTGGAGAGTTCGCTGACCTACTCGAGATCGCAATAATCAACCTGAAAGAAGCCGGACAACACCAGGAGCTCGGTAACGGTTCCCTGTACACAAAGTTACAGAGGAAACTTCCGGAATCAATGCTGGCTCGGTACCACCGCTGGATCTACGAAAATAGCCTTACAGAATCGGTACTCACGATAAGAAAATGGGTCATTGAGGAGTCGCAATTCCAAACAGTTGCCTCGGAAACTGTTAACGGAGTAAGTGACAGATTGATAGATAGCTCGAATAGCCAACAGGCACCGAACACAGGGAATCCACAGACGTTCTTCGTTAGTCAAATGGTACCTAGTAGCAAACTCAATGAGGCATGTCCCCTGTGTTCAAAACAGCATGCTGTTTGTATTTGTCAGCAATTTATTGCTAAGAGTGTATCTGATAGATGGAAAGTTGCAAAATATTTCGAGCTGTGTTTTCGTTGTTTGGCATACGGGCATCAAGGAAAATCGTGTGACCAGAGTCATCTGTGCGGACAGAACGGATGCCAAGAATCACACCATCCGCTACTTCACACAAATCGTAAGCGACACATGCGTGAATTTGAAACAGTGTCAGGTATCGACAGAAATCAACCGGTCACCCAACAGAGTCGATTTGCTGAGCAGGTCAGTTTCGGCACGGACGGGAATCAACATATCACGGAGGGGAACAAATGTTTCAAAGAGGGGAAACAGTGCTGCACGAAGAAAAAAAAATAATCAACGTTCAACGGAGGGAATCAACGCTGAGTGGAGGGAAATAAAACTCAAAAACGCGAAATCATCAGCACAAATGAAAAATTGCTCGGTTATTTAGACTTTTACACAGCATTTTGTTTAATTTTGATAGGTTCAAATATATTCCATTTCTGGAGTTTCGTTCAAACAAATTCCGAAAAATGATATAAAGTTTAAGAAAAGTAGATTACCGTATTTTAATCATATGTAAGATAATTTTCACATGAGCAAAAACGTCTATCAAAATGAGCATTTTGAGGAGGGGAAAATGGACAGGAGATAACTCCCCGGATTTACAGAACTTAATTTTATAGGCGTTACGTCATAGACGTAACGCCGGATGTGTGGAACTTAACGCTTGGTTGCTAGGAGTTGACGTTCGACGCCATTGTTCGTAGGATAACTTTAGTAAAACAGAGTTAATAAATCGCCACATTCTTGGACTCACAATCGGAGTTCATTCTAACACTTTATTTTCCACTATCGGGGACTCTTCAAAACATAACTTTTGAACCGTTTGAGATACAGCCTTCATATTTAGCATGTAGGTTCCTTGTGACAAACGCTTTACATTCATGCAAAATTTTGACCTGTGACCTTGACCTTTGACCTACTTAAAAAATAAACATTTTTGGTCATAACTTTCAAACTGTTTGGGATAGAGCTTTCCTATTTGGCATGTAGGATCCCTGTGATTAGAGCTTTTCATTCATGCAAAATGTTTGGACCATTACCTTGACCTTTGACCTACTTAAAAAAAAATAAAATTGTTCAAAACTTTTGAACCGTTTAAGATAGAGCCTTAATATTTGGCATGTAGGTTCCTTGTGACAAGAGCTTTACATTCATTAATTTTTTTTCACCCGTGATCTTGACCTACTTTAAAGAAAAAATATTATTGTTCATAACCTCTGAACCATTTAAGATAAAGCTTTCATATTTGGCATGTAAGTTTCTTGTGTCAAGGGCTTCCCACACAAACAAAAATCTTGAACTGTGAGCAACTTTGAATGAAAAATGACCATGCCCGGGGAAATGTTCGTGTTTCACAAACACATCTTGTTTTTTGTTATGGTTTTGTCTTTGAGTGTTTGTATCGCTTATATTATTTTGTTTTGGATAGCCAATTGGCCATTTTGTGGGAAAGTAACTGTCCTTTTGGCTTTCCTCTGTTGTTGTTACCATTAGGGTTTGTTGTTTCATGTTTGTGTTTTTTTCCCTTGGTGTCTCTGATGGGAGCTGTGGGTTAATTGTATCGATTCCTGGTCATTGCATTCACTTCTTAGCACCAATTATGAATTGAATTCAAAGCGTCCTGAAGGTTACGTCTAAGGGTCCCATTATCAGAAGTAGAAAGACCCAGCCCATCGGGGCTTGAAGAAATAGAAGGGTTGCATGATGCTTCCGCGCAGAGCTGAAACCGACCCGCACACGAGTACTGGTAGACCGCTTAGAGGATCTAAGCCTGCCCAGGCAATGCGGTGCGAGTCGGACCGCCCATGCTTACAAACACTATTGGTTTCATTGGGCGACAGGGCTTGAGATGTTATTTCATCTCAGTGTAAGGTAAAAGTCCCACAAAATTGGCAGCAACGATTCCAAAATGACCTTTACAGTGTTGCCGATGTTCAACCTCAAATCAAACAAACAAACAGTTATGAGAAGTAGAATAATATATTGTTGAGTCATCGGCATATAAGTCTACAGTTTATGAGATATATCGTTGATAAAAGAGTAAAAATAAACAAAATCCCAAGAACGTAACCAAAGTAGAAGAGGAAGGCAATGATCATGAATCGATTTAACTGCCTTCTACCGTCCATACAAGCCCTTGAACGCCACTTTTTGTAGTGAAATTGGGGGTTTACAGGGGTAAATCTTATTTTTCTTATTTCTGATATAAAATATGGATTAAGGGTACGCGTTAAAACCGCCCCGATGAACACTATAAAGCTGTATTCTGTTGGTAACGTCTCACTTGGATTATACACAAAACGATTACTTGGATGATTTAACGAATATTCTTATCCAGAATAGATGATTTAAATAATGAAAGGCAGAAAAGTACTTCTGCTGACAGTCTTCAAACGTGGGAATGTAAACCACAAGTGGGTCTCCAGTTATTTGACAAAGGCTTCGATATTTTTTCTAAAATTGGTTAATCGGCCACTGACTAGTCTGAAAGTGTTCGATTCGAGATACTTTCATTTTTTAACTTTCATACTTTCATGTAACAAAAGAATGGCTATTTCTACGCTCCGTGCGCAAGATCATATTTCGATGGATATCTTTTTATTATGTGATAAGTAAAATGCTGACATGGCTGTACCAAAATCACGGAAACAACCGTTCCTCGTGCGTTTGTTAGCCGTTACTCGAGCGTTTTCGACGTCTCTTGTGAGAAAATATTGCCCAATATGTAGATTGTTACAATGAAGAACGTCCTAAAAGAAAAAAAAGAAACGATTTCCTCAATACATATTCCTTGTCAGCCACTTTGGCTTTACATATGATATTACTCAGCTCGCCAGTATCTGAAAGCCACGCGTAGCACACCACCCCATGGCAGCGCTGTCTGTTATCCATACAAAAAATTATCAAGAACACTTGCTCCAGGAAGCAGAACATATAATTTCCTGTGGCATAAAGACATTACATATCAGGTATATTACCAGCATCTGTCGGGGAGTCAATGAATGCCCTAAATCTACGGGCAGACAATAATTAGATTTTTTCGACACTTATTCCGCAAGTATATCATATGGGCCGCGTAAAGCGATTTTGGTACTTATCGCCTATGCGAGCAGCGAAGGTTCAGGCGAGCCTGCGCATCCGCGCAGTCTCGCCAGAGCCTTCGCTGCTCGCTGATACAAGCAGTGAATCAAGAGGAACCTTCAGACAGAAAGCCATATCCCTGGCCCCTCTGAATGGCTGGGCATGCGCAGTTAAAATTTTTCATGACGGAATGCACGAAGACACAAATTCGCTTGGCGGGGCTCTTATGATTCCAGTCACAAGAAAACCTGTCTTCATTGTCTATGACCAGGTAAGACACAAACCAGCCTGCTCAGCTACACAGACTAGCAAGAATCTTGAAAATGTAGATATAGAAACTAAGAGCATTTTACAAACCGAATGGAGAACAATAAAGGTCCAGATCAGCGCAGCCATGATAAAAACAGGTTGTCACGTGGCTTAGTGCATAAAGTTACGAGACAACAACGCGAAGGACTGCGGCTTTTGTCCCACGCAGAACGGATGGTTTCGCAGATGTATATAAAGTGATATATATTTGAACTATCAATCTAGGATACATATCGTTTTTGTTCAATATTTTGATTTCATTAATGGAAATAGGTGCACATTCAGGGGAGGCAACTCCTTCATTTTTATGATTATTATTATTATTATTATTATTATTATTATTATTATTATTATTATTTGCGCATACGCGTGTGTGTGGGAGTGATGATCGGTTATTTGTCAATCGACCCAAACTTACAACAGAAACTTCCCACCTCCCACCAGCCATTGTCCACGTAACTATGGCTGACCAGGAAACAGCTAATTAAAGCAATGCTTATTTTCTCCATGTGCTGCCAGGGCACTGTGTAAAAGGGCTGGTTATTTGTAGAATTTGGAACGGACTAGTGTGCACTGGACCGTCCACCTCGCACCACTTTGCCTTTGCACTTCTAACTGGTTTACCAGCACTTAAGTGCGGTTCGTTTCAGCTCTGCGTGGAAGCGCCATGCAATCCAATCTATTTCTTCAAGGCCCGACGTACGGGATAAGCAGGGAAATACATGTACTCTGTGAAACCGCAGCGCCTCGACTGGTGCTGGTAATATTTTCGCTAGCGCGACTCGAACTCACGAAGCAAAGATATGTTGCCCAGTCTTTAGAATGGGAGTCCTAAACGCTAGGCACTGGGCTATCCGGGCCGCCCCAGAATACACAATGAAAAGCAAAACAACCGGTTCTCTCTCCCCTGGCGAAGTGATTACAATGCTACAATGGAAAAAATGACAATGCTCACACAGGACGAGAACATCCGTGTTTCAATGAACCACAATGATTAAACAAAACATTAGCCACCACCCCAAACCTGTCAGTAGCGATAAATACACCTCACAGCTGCCAATCCCCTGCCAACATCACATCTAAGATGTTTTTTCTGCTTACCGTCCCGATGCCGTCACTTGTATCAAGTCAACAAGTCTATGCGATAAACACCCCTGTAAACTTATATTTATATTAGGAAAACTGGGTCTGTAGGGGTATATATACATTAATTTTCCTATTGATGCTCTGGAAACTCGTTAGAACCGCCTAAATAATTCGGTTCTAACGAGCACCACAACTTATGTTTAGAGTATGAAAAACGTTTTCACCAATTAACATGAAAGAATGCACTATGTCACTTTATCATGATGCTTTATCGTACATTTTTTAATTTCTATGTTGGTTTAGTGTGCTGGCATGATGAACGGCGGACGGGCGGGCGGGTGGGCGGGTGGGCGGGCGGGCGTGCGTGCGTGCGTGCGTGCGTGCGTGCGTGCGTGCGTGCGTGTGTGTGATACACATTCTCTTTCTTCAGTTATTGTGGTATTTCCTGAGTAACCATTACCTTCTTTTGTGGCTGTACTTAGGTCTTCATATGCATTGTTTACTCATAACGAAAGCACGCCAAAAAATGAAAAAATTCCGACTAAATGTCCGTATTTCTGCTCTTAACATAGACGGCGAGGCGAGACAGTTCTAACGAGTACCCACAATCTATGTTTTTGAGCAGAAATAAGTACAAATATATACCCATGTAAACCCTATGTTTACCATATAAAAGAGGAATTTGAGAGGGTCAAAATTATAAAGGCGTGTTTTCGTGTTGCACTTGCTCTTTGGCACGCCTTTAGTCAACTCGTTCTTGGAAACTGTGCTCAGTAACTTTGGGTCGACAGCCGAAAACTACATCTGTTTTGAACAATACATGAACCCAGGATACAGATTTAGCCCCCATCCCCATTTCCACCCAAATATGACTCTTTGTTGATCGTAAAAGTCTCAAAACATCTTTCAGCATTAAAAAGGCGCGCATCCGGGCTTGAAGAAATAGATGGGTTGCTTGATGTTTCCACGCAGAGCTGAAACCAACCGCACATGAGAACTGGTAAACTGCTTAGAGGCTCTAAGCATGCCCAGGAAAAGTGATGCTAGTTGGACCGTCCTAATAGTTTAATTGGGCGACAGGGCTTGAGATCTCATTTCATCTCAATGTCGGGTAAAAGTCCCACAAAATCGGAAGCAACGTCCCCAAAATAGCCTATACAGTGTTTACGGGGACGTTAAACATGAGAACTGGTAAACTGCTAAGAGGCTCTAAGCATGCCCAGGAAAAGTGATGCGAGTTGGACCGTCCTAATAGGTTAATTGTGCGACAGGGCTTGAGAAGTCATTTCATCTCAATTTCGGGTAAAAGTCCCACAAAACAACGTCCCCAAAATAGCCTATACAGTGTTGACGGGGACGTTAAGCCTCAAATCAAACAATCAAATGGCGTAGCAATATCTGCAACGTAGCCACGATGCTTGAGCTAAACGTGGTAACATTCATTTTTCTTCTCGGAAGAAAGTGATTAAAATCATCAAAAATTTATATGCAAAAGTAATAATCGAATACTGACAAAGTTCTGTTAGTTTTGTCTTAACGGACGTTGTTCACAAAATTGGTAAGTACTATTAATAGATGAGTCGGTTCATAAGATTTAGAAATTAAGGAGAAAGAATACACCTTCAGGGGAGGCAACTCTTGCAAAAGTATTTTTGTCTCCCATGTCAATTGGGGTCAACTCTTAAAGGAAAGAATTTTCTCCTGAGGAGCAAATTCTTTCCTTGAAGAGTAGACCCCTTTTTCAGTGGGATGGGGCTTATATAGAAAAAAGAACAGGAATTCCCGAAAGTTGTCTCCCTTTGAAAAATGGCGGAAAATGTGCCAGGTGTTCCCATTTCCCTTAAAGAATCTCAGACGGTCAACGCGTGCCTTTGGCGAGTTTCACAAATCCCATGTAAAATGACGACGACAAGGTGATTCCTATTATCACATGACCATTTTATGTTGCATATTCTACAGACAACTGATACTATATTCAGGAAAAAAGCATCACGAAAACACGCCTATATAATGTTGACCCCCTTGAACCCCACTTTTATATAGTAAAACTGGGGTTTCCGGGGGTATACCTTATTTTTCTTATTTCTGCTCTAAAATATAGATTGTGGGTACTCGTTAGAACGAGTGCCCACAATCTATATTTTGAGCAGAAATAAGAAAAATATCACAATTTTTCATCATAAAATTTTCATTTTTTCGGCTACAAAGGTGGCAATGTATTTGTATAGGCGTGTTTTCGTAATGAAAATCAATACAAAACTTCTTCGCGGTGTGAAAATTATTCCATATATATTTTCATTATCATTGCGTTTATAGAAAATCCCTGTACATGTAGTAATCTATAGGGACGAAATGTTGTTCATTTAAGAAATGAAATTTATTTTTCTGCTGTTCATGAAAGTATGTACGCAGTGGCTCGCGTGCAAAGTAAATGAACCCCGTATGGGTTCATGTAAACTTTGCTAGTGACCCGCTGTCATTCATACTTTCGTGAAAAGCAGAAAAATTAAGTTTATTTTTTATATTTACATTCTTTGCCCCTCAACACTGGGCGAAACAATGTTTATAGGGCAAAATTTTAAAGCTAAGAAACATTTACACGTTGTTTTTCTACAAAGAGCGGAACAGCGTTGACGTCACCTACGCCCGAAGAGAACCATGGTTTAGAATGACGTCACTTGACGGCACACAAAACACGCGACTCGATGCGTTCATGGAAGTATGAACTACATTGTTTTCTATAGGGCTACATTGGACTCCACACTGGAAATGTAAATACACTTTATCGAGTGGATTGACCCACGCGACGTCAATGACGTCAAAATAAACAACGGTTATATCCAATATGATTGGACGATGGCGATGTCATGGCGCCAAGGACGCTGTTCCGCTGGCCATAGGAAAACTGCGAGCGATTATTTTCTTGTTTTAATTTTAGCCCTTATAAGCGAGATTTTTTTTTCGTTACAAAATGGATGGAAAACAAAGTAAATATATTTATCATATGACGTCGCGTCTGAGAGTGTAATAACGCCATGTATTATTTTCGATAATCCACTAGTGGATTAAATATGCAAATTAGCTAGATACGTCCCGTAACGTTACATGTACGACGTCCTTAACGACGTCGCGTTTACTAATGGCGGAATATTGACATTTTTGTAAACAATCGTGAATAAAATGCGTTTTAAATGTCATATGATAAATAGAATCTTGCATTCGTGCTCATGTATTTTTGAATTTATTAAACTCGTTGAGGAAAAGGGATAAAATGCTCGGCAAAGCCTCGCATTTTATCCCTTTTCCGCAACTCGTTTAATAAATTCAATAATACATGAACACTCATGTAAGATCCTCTATGTAATGAAGGTTATTTAATTAACGTTCATTGAAGTATGAACAACATCTGGTCATGAGCAAAGTACGTGAACCCCTAACTTTGCTAGTGATCTAATGTTGTTCATACTTCAATGTACGTCAAATAAATTACATTCATTTCTTAAGCTTCAGCATGCTGTAGGCGCATTTATTCGCTTAAGCAACTTATCACGCTCATAAGAAAGCAAGTGCACTCCATCAGATGAGGTTCTCCTGCACAGGAGAGATGGTTTTTTCTTACAAGGCACAGGTTTTACCCACATTACCGGCTATTTGATTTGAGTACCAGAAATGGTGTTAAAAACTGAAGCTCTTTCAGTTACCAGTCTTCAACAAGCCCCCCGGCCCACCCACCCCCACCCCCACCCCCCTACCCCCTTACCTGTTTTATCAAAATTTTGTGCATACTAGACGCAGTCCATCTAAACCACTACGGGTGATAAATATGTAGTCATAATTTTGGCAGATACACAAACTAATTCGCTTGTTTGATTTGATGTTTAACGTACCCGTAAACACTGTAAAGGTAATTTTGGAGACGTTGCTTCCAATTTTGTGGGACTTTTACCCGACATTTAGTTGAAATGATATCTCAAGCCCTGCCGCACAATGAAACCAATAGTGTTTATAAGCATGGGCTAGCACCGATTTGCCTGGGCAGGCTTAGATCCTCTAAGCGGTTTACCAGTAATCGTGTGCGGGTCAGTTTCAGCTCTGCGTGGAAGCATCATGCAGCCCATATATTTCGTCAAGCCCCGATGGGCGGGGGACAATCTATCTAAGTACACACTGAGTTATTGTTTTGAGTTCTAAAGATCACGTGTCCGCCATACTTGGAAGTCATGTGACCCAAAATACTTCGGGTAAAAATGGCGGAAGATGTCTTGCCTACAATATTTTAAAGTATGAGCAGAATCTATTCAGGTTTAAGGAAATTACGGCTGCCGAAATAGAAGAACCAACTTCCAAGGGCGAGTATTGATTAGTAGGTTAAAAGCCTTGCGTCCAAAAATGAGACAAATGCTAACTGTATAGCCCAAAATCAGACGCCGCAGAATGAGGCGTCTGATCGGGGTCTACACTGTTTGCTTGAAGTACATATTTTACTTTTGAAAAACTTACAATAAATAAAGCAATACAGATACACCCCGGATACTAGATATGGACCTGTTAACCCTCAGTGACCCGAACCACCCCTGTCTCAAACATTCGAAGTTCGACTGTCTTTCGACTATCGAAGCGGCAAACTTTATTAACTGGAGGTTTCAACATTCGCGAAAAGCCAAATGTCACTGCCAAAATTCTTGCTGAACGTTCAAGCTAGTTTGTTGTTGCCCTACACTTTTGACATTCTGAAAGGCAATAGTCTGGGGCTAGCAAAAATGACTTTTCATGTTTCAGCGAACACATCGAAAGACCAGCCTGCGCTCATGTACAGTTTCGCCTGTTCATGCGCAATTTATCAAGGCAGTACTGTAGGACGACGGACAGACTTTTAAATACGATCGTTTCGACTGCCGCGTGCTACAATGGTTGGAACAGCCTGAACTGTGCGCATGCACAGTTCAGGCTGTTCCGACAATTGCAGTGTGCCAGTACTTTATGGCCGTTCTGTATTGTTCACAATTGTTATTGCGTCTGGGATGTCAAAGAAAACAGGTCGTTGTTGCCAGTTTAGTACTTATACGAGATAAAACTGAATAAATAAAGTGCCGTGATATCACTTAAACTTTGTATCAATATGAATACGGCATTGTAACTAAACAGATATTGTAAAATTAAATAAAAATTGCGATGAACATTCTGGCATTTCTTTGAAATGAACGCCCTAGCGGACAATACTTTTTGTACAGGAAAGTGTGTTTTGAAGTATTTTTTCTAAGAAGTGAAAAGTTGGTATAGGTCTGTTCTAACAGCGTCGATTGTGATACATAAGATCTGGGAACAGCCACGAAACGAAGATGAAATTACATCTACAATTCTTTTTCATTTTTTTTTTTTTTTTTTTTTTTTGTTTTATAAATAAAATCCCTTTTCAAGCTTAAATAAGCGGAGAATTTTGACGTTAGGTGACGCCATCATGTTGACACTTTTTGTTCCGAGCCTTACATGACTGCTTTCAAATGGAGCAGTAAATGCCAGACCTCAGAGGTAGCTTATTCAATATATATAGAAAAAATTACCACCCAAAACTGAAAATTTTCAGATAAAAGAAAAATCCGATATTTTTCATATTTCTGTATTTTTGCTCAAGATACCCGTTAGAACCGCCTCATCCCAGCCTGTGTTCGTGAGCAGAAATAAAAAAAATGTACACCCTGAAAACCCATGTTTTGCTACATAAAAGTGAGATTTAAGTGGGGTCAAAATTAAATAGGTGTGTTTCGTGATGTTAGTGGATGGTGATACGAAAACAAGCCTCATGTTTTGTTTCTTTCCCTCTGGTGTCTTTGATGGGTGGAGTAAGTTAATTGTATCGATTTCTGATCTTTGTTTTACTTCTACTTAGATTCTTCAAGCTGTTTACCAGTACTCGTGTGCGGTCGGTTTAAGCTCTGCGTGGAAGCATCGTGCAGCCATTTTATTTCTTCAAGCCCCGATGTGCGGGGGCGCAATCAAATGTATATGTCTATGAGAGACTTCGGGCCAAGTAACTCTTATTAGAATTATCCAAGCTGTCCGAAATTCAGCTCGTCAAACAATTTTATGGCTGTCCTTATTATCTGTAAGTTTGATAAAAATCAAATCTAGAATATTGTCGCTATTGCCCGGGCAACATTTCCCTCATTACATGTATCTGTGAGTGAGCGAGTGTTTGAGTTTTACGTCCCACCAACAGCTAAGGTCATACGGACACGGGACCTCGGTTTAAAGACTCATCCGAAAGTCTGGAGAAGCGAGGGATCTGGTTTGCAAGGCGATCCCCAGTAAGCATTCTACATAAATCTACAGCGGGCCGTTAGCGGCCCGTCAGGGTAGCTGACGGGCCGCTAACGGCCCGCTGTAGATTTATGTAGAATGCTAGCAGGGCTATACCAAATACAATGTATATTTTACCGCCTAAATTTAAAATTTGTGATTTTTATCTTATTTTAGCTCAAAATATAGATTGTGGTTACACGTTAGAACAGTCTTGTTGAGGCGGTTCTAACGATGTACCCTAAATATATAGATGTCATTTTGGAGACATTGCTTCCAATTTTGTAGGACTTTTACCCGACATTAAGCCCTGTCGCCCAGGGAAACAAATCAAATGGACGGTCCGACTCGCATCGCTTTGCCTGGGCAGGCTTAGATCCTATAAGCGGTCTACCAGTACTCGTGTGGTGTTGGTTTCAGCATCATACAGCCCATTTATTTCTTCAAGCCTCGATGGGCGGGGGCCCCGTCCATTTCTGATTAACGATCGGCTCTTAATATGTTAAAGTATCTTGAAATGGCCATCACATTCAAATTGAAGTCGGAAGCTTTAGCAAATCTATGTTTTGTTTGTTTTCCTATTTGGTTATTTACAGTTTAACGGTCCAGTCAACAATATTTATCTCATTACTTAACTGCACTATGGGCGGGCTTATCATAGTGTGGATAATATTTTCTAGTCCTTTGGGATTATTGTTCCACTACGAAAATCGAAAACTAAACGGGGGTCCGACTGATGAGGCCTAATTGACCGAAACTAGCCAGCCTGGCCAAGTAAAAACTTGTATACTCCATTGTTTTCAGTTCTCTGTTGAGGATTACCCTTTTTATAGAACATTTATATAGCTGCAATATCTGACTGCAAGTTACATCAGACCTTAAGTATGGTTCACAGATACAAACCAGGTTACGTCCCAGCAGGCTCATGACGTAACTATGACGTAACATGAACGGTGTTGCAACTTCATGACGTTTATGCAGCGTCACATCTACGTCGGTGCAACGTCGTGACGTTGTACCTACGTTGATTTGACGTTGCCCTAGCGACTTGTGCCTACTGGGATGTAATCCCAACCATTTTCTTCCCGATTTTCAGACTAAAAAGCAGAATATAAAACAGTAAAGACACTGCTCAGCTGATTTGAATCTATACTGTTTTCAAAAAGAATGCTGACACGAAAGATACAACACATACTGCACATGTACATCGTAACTAAGTTATCTCCATTAATTTTGTTTTGTTTGAGTTGAAGTTTTACGTCCCCGTCAACACTATTAAGGTCATTCTGGAGACGTTGCTTCCGATTTTGTGGAACATTTACCCGACATTGAGATGAAATGACATCTCAAGCCCTACCTCCCGTAGAAACCGCTAGGGTTTAAGGAGCGGTCCGACTCGCATTACTTTTCCTGGACAGGCTTAGACCTAAGCTGTTTACCAGTACTCAAGTTCGGTCGGTTTCAGCTCTACGCGGAAACACCGTGCAGCCCAATCTATTTCTCCAGGCCCGGATAGGCGGGGGCGCTGTCTTTATTTATAAAACTCTTATCGACAAAACTCGTTCCACAATTTCCTGTAATATTAAATGATACAAATATTAAATAATTATTTTCTAATGATGGGATTACTTTGATAATAATGAATATCGCGAAGAAACAACTTATCTATAACCAACATATGCCTAGCGGCCCTTTTTGTGGGGACATTGGCAAACATTGTAACCCAGATCAGACGCCGCAGAACGCGGCGTCTGATCTGAGTCTACACCGTTTGCTTAAAGTATGTACATTTTTATAGAACCTCTTACGCACACAACAAACCTGACACCCTATAATTGGAAAATGGACCACTCCAAACTCATTGGGTGGAATATTCCATTGTCTTATATGGGTTACCTCTTTACGAGCAAAACACATTACACGAACAGCTGATTATGGAACGCCACAGCTGTCTTTTGTTGACCAAATGTAAGCCGTGGTGTCATTGTTTCATTACGTGATGTCCGCTGTTCTTTATCTGATGTCCATTGTTCTTTATCTGATGTCACAACTTCTTTATATGGTGATATATTTTCATTATGTGGTGTGCACTTTTCTTTATATGATGTGCACTTTTCTTTGTATGATGTGCACTAATCTTTATATCATGTCCATTCATCATTATATGTTGTCAATTCACATTTATATTATGTCCAACAGTCATTTTATGATGTCTTTAATTTCTTATATTCTGTGCGATCATTGTTTTATGTTGTGAGTTAGCAATTGTATATTGTGACAAATCACCAAGCTTATATGTTGTGCGTTGATGCTTATGTCCTGTCAGTTTAACATTACCTGGTGTCGTAACTTCATTCCATGGTATGCAAACTTCATTATGATGATGACTAAACTAGCGACTTTACCAGGATATTTTGCAGCAGAAAAATTTTACTACAACACCTGGAAAGCGTTTCTCTCATGTGCTAATGTTTGTTGTTGGAAAAACAACAAAATCAGAGATTTAATGAGGAATGAACAGATAGACAAAATTGAATGACTTTCAGTATTCTAGCATCACAGACATGTTAACTAACAACTAATATTTAGTCTTTTCTTTAAATTTGGATTCTACATGTGAGATGAAGATAAAAATTTCTGTATGAAAATGGAGAATATTTTAAAAAGATTGTGCTTGGAAAGATGTGTTCAAACGTTCACTGAACAACGAATAACACCGGATCTGGTGAACAAGTTGTCGGTTTATGAAATGAAATGTTTAGGTATTGTTAACCGGTCAGATATGATGAATTTACGTACAGAATGCCTGACCTTTGGAAACATAACACCACAAAAACAATGGAAGAATAGTGCGGGACCACTCCAGTTTTATATTGCCAAAGATACATTAGAAAACCTTTTAAATACAGGATTTCAAATTTAAGAAATTGCCGAACTCCTGTCTGTATCTGAAAGCACAGTGTACAGGCGTATGCAGTCATATGGGCTGAGCAAAGTCCACTTCACTTGCATTGATGATTATGTTCTAAAATGTGAACATTGATAGCTTAACTACTGTTGCTCATCCGAGTACGGCCCTGTTTCTCTATCTTATTACCTCAGTTGCACATATGTATTGTTAACCCTAAAACTGTTGTCTGTTTATATCGTCTGCTACTTCTTCGTGCATTTTAAGTATACAAGCAAACAATGTGGTCCCTGACTAGACTGCTATCTGCTCCTTGAGCAACAGTCTGATCTGACTCCACAATGTTTACAAGTAACCTACAGACAACAAAGCAGACGACGATTGTTGTGACTTGCATCCTCAGACTAAGGCTGCATCACGCTAAGAAGTCCGTGAAACGAAGACCCCCCTAAACCCCACTTTATATAGAGAAAAGTGGGGTTTACGGGGGTATACATTATGTGCCTTATTTTTGCTCATGAACATAGATTGTGGGTACTCGTTAGAACCGCCTCATTGAGGCGGTTCCAACGAGCACCCACAATCTATGTTGAAAGCAGAAAAAGGAATGGTGTTTTCATTTTTACCTAATATTTATCATTTTCTGACACCATGTTGGACGCCATTATTTCTTACGGACATGTTTTCCTAATGGTTCTTATCTTTATTTATGGCCATAGTTGTTTATTTACCGTATTCCAAGAAAAAGTGCATTATTGGTTACCTGATAGTGTTAGACAGTAAAATTTATGTTTGACCGGTGTTTTTATGTTTGTGTGTGTGTGTTTTTGTTTTTGGTATATTGTTTTTCATAGGTCGTAACATTTCAGCAACGTGACATCAACGTCGGTACAACATCACGTTTATACGTCATATCTACATCGGGGGTAAAGTCATGCACCGACGTTGATTTGACGAAGCACTAGTGACTCGTGCCTGCTGGGAAGCAAAGAAACTGATCAGACACGTGTTTAATAACTGCATTTAATTTTGCCTCTTTTTCTATATTTATCACTTATGTTTTTACTGCCCAATTTTAAGAAAGTAAACGGCACTGATAGTCCTACATGTGCAAACTGGTAAACTTTAGAGAATTTTGCAGACTCAAGTTAAAATTCCAGTTGATTAATTGTTTCTAAAAATAAAACAGAGTCGGGATAGCTGAGGAATAGCGTGTTTAGTGGTTTCATGACCTCTTTGATTAGGTCATGCAGGGGGGACTAACACTCTGCAGGTGTTGTAGTAAAATTTTCTACTACAAGAAATGACCTGGTTAAGGTGGTAGTTTAGTCATCATCATAATGAAGTTTGCACACCATGGAATGAAGTTACGACACCATGTAATGTTAAACTGACAGGACATAAGCATCAACGCACAACATATAAGCCTGGTGATTTGTCACAATATACAATTACTAACTCACAACATAAAACAATGATCGCACAGAATATAAGAAATTAAAGACATCACAAAATGACTCTTGGACATAATATAAATGTGAATTGACAAAATATAATGATGAATGGACATGATATAAAGAAAAGTGCACATCATATAAAGAAAAATCCACATCATATAAAGAAAACTGCACACCACATAATGAAAATATATCACCATATAAAGAAGTTATGACATCAGATAAAGGACAATGGACATCAGATAAAGAACAATAGGCATCAGATAAAGAACAGTGGACACCATGTAACGAAATAATGACACCACATCTTACATTTGGTCAACAAAAGACAGCTGTGGCGTTCCATAGCTGATATCTATTCTGTTTATTTTGCAAAGAAGTGACGCTTGGAATTTCAAGTTTCCAGTCTTATTTGCTCTGAAAAAGATAAGACTTTGGAATAAAAAATAAAATGAATGTCGTCTAAAAATAATTGATTTGGGGCTGTTATGGCATTTATATTGTTGACAGGTACATGAAATTCCAAGCCTGATAGCGATATCTATGCATATTTTTGCTTCAATCATTGAAGTTGTACTTCCGACTGAAACTAACAGTCGGCATTCAGAGAACTTTCTTATCTTTCGTTTGCTTGATGTTAACTATGAAATCGGCCCCCGCCCAACAGGGCTTAAAGAAATAGATCGGGCTGCATGATGCTTCAATGCAGTGCTGAGACTGCCCGCACATGAGTACTGGTAAACCGCTTAGAGGTTCTAAGCCTGTCAAGGAAATATGGTGCGATTTGGACCGTCCATACATATAAACCATATCGGTTTCATTGGCCCGTGCATATATATAAACCATATAGGTTTCATTGGGCGGCAGGTAAAGGTCCCACAAAAGTGGAATCAATGTCTCCAAAATGACCTATACAGTGTTGACGGGGACGTTAAACCTCAAATCAAACAAACAAAATAAATACAAAACATTTACATTCTCAGTGCATTTACAGTAAACCCCCTTTAGTTTACTGAATTTTCGTCACATAATATATGGGTTACTAATTCATCATGTTAACAACAGGTCCGTGAAATGAGCACCCATCTAAACCCCACTTTATATTGCGAAAATTGGGGTTTATAGGGGTAAAATTACATTTCCAGTGTAAATGAAAATCAAAAATGAGTTCCTTTAAGAGCAACGAAAACATTCATAAGAAAGAAGATGGGTCATACTACGTAGTTTCGACTAATAAAGCCTCATCAGTGACCCTGTAATGATCCGGCAAAGAAAGCCAGAGGAAACATACTGCAATTTTGCAAATTTCGAATAGGCAGTCGATACAAAGACTGATATAAATCAAATTGGGGTCCAAAAATTTAAAAACCTGTCTAGAATATGAGTCTAAACCAATAATATATTTCTGATTTCTCAGAATATTCACGCTGATCTCAAAGGACCAAAAGTAAAATATAAACTACACTATGGTTGATGTACGGGGAGACGTTTTACGGCCGCCACACGGCACAACACCAGCTGCAGTCACCCGGAAGGCAAATGAAAATCAAAAATGAGTTCCTTTAAGAGCAATGAAAACATTCATAAGAAAGAAGATGGGTCATACTACGTAGTTTCGGCTAATAAAGCCTCATCAGTGACCCTGTAATGATCCGGCAAAGAAAGCCAGAGGAAACATACTGCAATTTTGCAAATTTCGAATAGGCAGTCGATACAAAGACTGATACAGCCTTATTTAAACCTATGGAAAACAATGTTGTTCTTAAGTTGGTGACGTCAACGCTGTTCCGCTCTTTGTAGAAAAACGGCGTGTAAATGTTTTTGTTTGTTTGTTTTTTTTTTGTGTTTTTTTTTAGCTTTAAAACTTTGTCCTATAAGCATTTTGTCGCCCAGCGATGAGGGGCAAAGCATGTAAACATAAAAAATAAACTTATTTTTTTCTGCTTTTCATTAAAGTATGAACGACAGCGGATCGCTGGCAAATTTTACATGAACCCTTTCGGGGTTCATTTACTTTGCATGCGACCCACTGCGTTCATACTTTCATGAACAGCAGGAAAATAAAATTCATATCTTAAAAATATTATTTTTCTTATTTCTGTTTGGAGATTAAATGAGAAAACTGTGATAAATTTTCATGCACTATTTCACACGCATGTGTTTCCGTAATATTTACATTTCCAGTACAAAGCCTAATGTAAACCTATAGAAAACAATGTAGTTCATACTTCCATGAACGCATCGAGTCACATGATTTTCAGTGACCTCAAGTGACGCCAGTCTAAACCATCGTTCTCTACGATCTGTTTGGGCTTTAGCGACGTCAATGCTGTTCCGCTCTTTGTAGAAAAACAGGGTGCAAATGTTTATTCAGCTTTAAAAGTTTGCCCTGCAAGCATTTGTTTCGCCCAGTGATGAGGAGCTAAGAATGTAAGTATAAGAAATAAATATAATTTTATGCTGTTCATGAAAGTATATTTATATTTCCAGTGTAAAGTCTAATGTAAACCTAGACAGAAATAATGTAGTTCATAATTCCATGAACGCATAGAATCACATGGTTTTCAGTGACGTCAAGTGTCGTCAGTCTAAACCATGGTTCTCTACGGACGTTTGTGATGTCATCGCAGTTCGCTCGTTATAGAAAAACAACGTGTAAATGTTTTTCAGCTTTAAAACTTTACCCTATAAGCAATTTTTCGCCAAGTGATGACGGGCAAAGAATGTAAATATAAATAATAAACTTAATTTTTCTGCTTTTCATGAAAGCTTGAAGGACAGCGGGTCGCTGAACTTCCTCGGGGTTCATTTACTTTGCATGGGACCCACTGCGTTAATACTTTCATGAACAGCAGAAAAATAAAATTTATTTCTTTACTGAATGACATCGGGTCGCTAGCAAATTCGGGGTTCATTTACTTTGCAGGCGACCCACTGCGTTCATACTTTCATGAACGCTAGAAAAATAATTTTCATTTCTTAAATGTAAGATTGTTTTCTGCTTCAGAACTTTCCGTAGTTTTGGAAGTATTTTAACTCATATATGACAATGGAATCTCCCATCTAATAAGTTTGGAGTAGCCCATTTCTAATTATAGGGGTGTCAGGTTTGTTGTCTGTGAGGTTTTGCAAAAATGTATGTGCTTGTAGCAAACAGTGTAGACCCGCGTTCTGCGGCGTCTGATCTGGGTCTGCACTGTTTGCCAATGGCCAAAAAGGGCCGAGCTAGTCATACGTATTTAAATACATATGTGTTAATAAAGTTAGTCTTTTATACTGCAATTTATCCAAACCACTGTATTCGATCCTCGCTCGGATTACAAGTGAGACGCAAAGTTCTGCAACAAAAAGGTCATGTGTTTTTTCTCTGGGTGCTCTGATTTTTGCCCACCTCTGGTTAATAAGTGAAATTATCTTGAAAGGATCGTCAAACTAAAAAATAAGGGTTGCCAGATTTGATTCATTTGACGTTATAAGTTTTTCTTAGACAATCCATGATGTAATCAAATACAGTAGACCCTGATCAGACGCTGCGTTTTGTGACTTCAGACCAAGGTCTACACTGTTTGGCAAAGTCCCATTTATTGGACGCTAAGCAAATTTTTCTAATATCAAATAGTTTTCTTTTCTTTTTTCTATCCAAATCATTTTGGTAAAGTTCTTAATCAAATCACCACCATATGTTCAGTCTAGTGCTTCAAGGCACCCGGTTGCCTAAAACACAATTCAGTTCAGCTCCAATCTAGAGCGTTCGAAACGCCTAGATCGAGACAATAGGCGGCAAAAATTACAAGAGAAATTATTTAAGTTGTAACATATATACTGTTAATTCTATTTATCATATAACGTCGCTAATGTTATATCATAAACATCATATGACAACATGTGTAATTACATATGGTTATTGGTTTTGCTTGATTTGTGGTTTAACGTCCCCGTCAACACTGTACAGGTCATTTTGAAGATGTTGCTTCCAATTTTGTGGGACTTTTACCCGACATTGAGATGAAATCACATCTCAAGCTCTGTCGCTCAATGAAGCCAGTAGGGTTTATACACTTGTAAGCATAGGCGGTCCGACTCGCACCGCTTTGCCTGGGCAGGCTTAGATCCTCTAAGCGGTTTACCAGTACTGCTGTGCAGTCGGTTTCAGCTCTGCGTGGAAGCATCGTGAAGCCCATCTATTTCTTCAAGCTCCGATGGGCGGGGGCCGAATGGTTAGTGGTGTATTATTCCAATTTTCGATCATTATGTAAATTTCGAGCGATTTGACTGGTTGAAATAAAAGTTTTATACTTCGATAAATTCCATGAGCAAAGCTCTCAGAGCTATTTCACATAGCGACAGGTAGTAATATAACGTGACATCAAAGTGCACGTTTAGAACCCGCGCGTTTCCTCTTTTTATATGAATTGACGTCAACAGCGCTCAATTAAAAGTTTGGAAACTAATAAAAACGTATACGTTAGAAGACAACTAAACTAAATTTAAAGACTTGACTTTTCTTTCGCCTGTGTTCCTTTCTAATTGAATAATCATTCCGCCGTGGCCGTTGGTAAGTTCGTTTTTACGCTTTCGAAAGAGTTCCTTAAATTTACCATTTTTATGACATTTTTAGTATTTAAGTGACAAAGTTGGACTTTATGCTAAGTTTGTGAGTGATTAGTTGGCGTTTACACCGATAAAATCTACAAAAATAACAATTCATCATCACGAAAATACACCTATATAATTCTTATCCCCCTTGAACCCCACTTTTATACAGAAAAACTGGGGTTTACAGGGGTATACATTACTTTTTTCTAATTTCTGCTCTAAAACATAGATTCTGGGTACTCGTTAGAACCGCCTCGATGAGGCGGTTCTAACGAGTACCCACAATCTATATTGTGAGCAGAAATAAGAAAACTATCAGAATTTTTCATCTAACAATTTTCGTTTTTTCGGAGGTAAAGTTTATAATGTATTTGTATAGGCGTGTTTTCGTAATGTCATATAGTAACGTCATGACACCGCCCGTAACAACTCTATGTTTTTCATTGTGAAGTTCTTCTGAACTTCTTAGGCAAACGAAAGTCGATTTGAAACCGTTATATATGATAAACAGAAACTTACACTAATGGCCATTTCATATGAAATTTATGAAACTCGCCAACGGCTTGTTTCCGAGTAAAGTTCATATGAAATGATTACTCGTGTAAAACCCCCTATATTTACATTCGCATTTTATAGCCCCCGCCCATTGGGGCTTGAAGAAATATATGGGCTGCATGATGCTTCCACGCAGAGCTGAATCCTGCCCGCACACTAGTACTGGTAAACCGCTAAGAGGATCTAAGCCTGTCCAGGAACCGCGGTGCGAGGCCATGCTAATAAACCCTATTGGTTTCATTGGGCGACAGGGCTTGAGATGTCATTTCATCTCAAGGTCGGGTAAAAGTCCCACAAAATTGGAAGCAACGTCTCCAAAATGACCTTTACAGTGTTGACGGGGACGTTAAACCTCAAATCAAACAAACAAAAAAACATTCGCATTTTAGTTAACTATTGTGGCGCAGTGTTGTTTACCTTCTAAGTGCATTTACAGAAAATCCCTATACTAAACTACTTGGATGCAATGAACACTGACATTGACATCAATGAACACATTGACTCACGCGACGTCAGTTACGTCGGAATTACAATATGATTGGACAATGGCGTCGTTATGGCGCCAAAGATGCGGTTCCGCTGTCAATAGGAGAACTGCGTGCAATTATTTTCTCCTTTCATTTCTGCCCCTCAACAAGAATTTTTCGTCATATGGCAGATGGAAAAACATGTAAATGTAAGTAATAGAGTAATTTATTGAATGTTCATCGAATTATGAACAACACTGGGTCACCAGACCCGATTTGTTCATACTGCGATGAACGTTTAATGAATTACATTCATTTCCTAAATGAATGAATCAGATGACTCACGAGACGTCACATAAGCATTCAATTTCGTCAAAATTAACCATGGTTCTCTCCAATATGATTGGACGATGGCGACGTAATGACGTCAACGAATTTCTGCCGCTGTTAAGGGGAATGAGAACACCTGGCATATTTTTCCGCCACTTTTCAAAGGGAGACAACTTTAGGGACTTCATGTTCCCTGTTCGCTTTTCTATAACCCCTTTTCCACTTAAAAAGGGATCTACTCTTAAAGGTAAGAATTTGCCCCCCCCCCCCCCGAGCAAATTCATCCTTCAAGAGTTGACCCCTATTGATATGGGAGACAAAAATACTTTTGAAGGAGCTGCCTCCCCTGAAGGGGTACCCTTTCCCCTTAAGAGGCAAACCCCTTGCAGTTAGTTCAGCCCTCAAAGCAGAATTTTTGTCATATTTTAGATGCAAAATGATGAAAACAAAAATAATAAAGGTGACTTATTAAGAATGTTAAAATAATGTTCAAGGGCCAATTAATATAGAGAAAATGAAGAAGAAATGCACACATCACGTAAACACGCCTATATTATTTTGACCCCCTTGAACCCCACTTTTATATTGTAAAACTGGGGATTATAGGGGTAAACCTTATTTTCTTATTTCTGCTTTAAAATATAGATTGTGGGTACTCGTTAGAACCGCCTCGATGAGGCGGTTCTAACGAGTACCCACAATCTATATTTTGAGCAAAAATAAGAAAAATATTACAATTTTTCATCTTAAAATTTTCGTTTTCTCTCCGGTAAAGTGTTTGTATAGGCGTGTTTTCGTAATAAGAAGTTATTTAAAGACTGTAAAAAATGCATGGTGAAAGAAACTTCAAGTCTAGGCAAAGTTGTTCCAAGCAAAGTACAAGTACTCGTTTGTCCCAAGTACGTTCACTAACCAATTAAGTAACATTATTTCGCATATCTTTTATTATTTATTGCTTAAGGTACTCATTTGAAAAACGCTACTCATCACGTTTACAAGTCTGTGAAATGAACACCCCTCTAAAACCCACTTTATATAGAGAAAATCGGAGTTTACGGGGGTGTACATTATTTTTCTAATTTCAGCCCAAGACATAGGTTGTGGGTACTCGTTAGAACCGCCTCAATGAGGCGGTTCTAACGAGCACCCACAATCTATGTTCGGAATATATATAAGAAAAATATCACACCTTTTCATCAGAAAAATAATCGTTTTGGAGAAATTAAAGAATGCACTAAGTTTTCGTTTTGCCGCACTGAGCATTAAACCACTGAGTGAAATTATTCACTAAGCATTAAACCACAGCTGTTGATGGGACGTTAAACTCAAAACACACACATACACTGAGCCCTTAAAGTTAATGTCATAATATAAAGAAAAAAATATATACAAACCAGTTCTCGGCTTGTTCAGGTTCCACTCCCGCTATCCGCTGTCTCCCCTCATCTTGTAAAATCTTCGACAATCTTAAACTTAAGGCCCACGATATCTGTGCAGAGAGTGTTAACATTATATAACAAACAATAAATAAGTTTACATTCGGACATGCAATTTTCCTCATGTTTCTGTTGTTGTTGTTTTTTTTTTTGTTTTTTTTTTTTGTTGTTTTTTTTTTTTATTATTTTAATTATTTTTCTTTTCAAATTCTGTATCTTCTTTTTTATCCTTTGTTTAGTTTAAAGTCGCTATATGTTTAAACACGAAATAGGCCTACGCCGTTCCCAAGTAAGTATGATTTCCAACGTTTATTGAAGTTCCAGTCACTATTTACACCGCACCATCCACTTACGGAACTATGGGACAACCAGACAATACTGTCTCTCTATTCATGGCCGAATCAATAAGAAAATTAAAACGTTCAAGAACTCTCAGAAACAAATGAAGGAGAGGATACATACGAAATGAAAGTAAAAGAGCTTGTTTTTCCTCTTTTCAACATTTTGTCGATAATAAGGGCTAGTGATTTGTTGCTGAAGCCAATGAGAAATCAGCTATCTATAAGCAATTCTTGTGGATAAAAATTAAGAACGCCTTATGAGAACTTCTAGTTTTCATGGAAACCATTTTTACTTCAGTAACTCGATCTCGGATGGCCCTTTAACCTTTGCTAAACGGAACTCGCGCTTAAATCCTAAATAATTCTTTCAATAGCTCCAGAAATCCATTGCATACATATATGTGTATGCTTACAACACCTTAAAGGAGAGGATAAATATAGGCTGAGCCTACGTCCAATCCTTTGGCATGTGTATGTATATTTATTGTACGGATGTATGTATTCATGTCAAATTTTGAATAAATACATAAATAAATGTACATTGCATGTATTTGAATATTGCAGGAAGATTTCCCGGACTTTATATTTAAAAAGTAGGTTGTGTGTTCTTATTAGAATCGCTTCAGTGAGGCAATTCTAATGTGTACACACAACATACCAAAAACGTTGGCTGTATGTATTCATTAGAATCGCCTCTAGAGGCGATTCTAATGAGTACACACAGCATACCTTTACTTTATATGAGATAGAAAATACATGTTCATGTATATCTTTAAGTTATCCCCATTATTTCCACATGACCTTACGTTAGTAACTCGAACTACTCCTATCTTGAAGAAATGTTCATGGTCCGTATGATATTCGTGTCAGTGAAGATCGACCGAGTTGAATTTTCGTGAAATTAAATTTTCTCGGAGTTGAAATTTCCAGAAGTATTTAAACTAATCTTGCATCGCGCTGACGCAAATCTCTCACTTCCGATGAGCCACGTTCTAAGAAAAAAAACCTGCTTTGTCATTTGCACCGAATGAAAATGCAGATTAGCCTGCGCATTCGTGCAGTATGATCAACATCTTTGTCTCCATTGCTTTGATAGAACAACATCTGTAGTTCGTTTGTGCAAAATTACAACACTCTGGTTAGAATCCTCCGTGGTGTAGTGGAAAGCTATACTCGCCTTGTAAACCAGGTGTCGTAAGTTCGATTCCTTATTTCTCCAGACTTTCGGATGGGTCTCTAAACCGAGGTCCTGTCTCCGTTTGACCTTATTTGTTGGTAGGTCGTAAAATTCAAACACACACACACACACACACACACACACACAAACACACACACACACACGCACGCATACACACACACACACACACACACACACACACACACACACACACACACATGCAAAACTCTTGTTAATCGACTGATGCGAGTCGGACCCCCTTAAACCCTAGCAGTTTCTTTGGGCGGTAGGGCTTTATGTGACGTTTCATCTCAATGTCGGGTACAATTAAAAATAGGCCCCCGCCCATCGGGGCTTGAAGAAAAAGATGGGCTGCAGAAAGCTGAAACCGACCGCACACGGGTACTGGTAAATCGCTTAGAAGATCTACGCCTGCCTAGGCAAAGCGGTGCGAGTCGGGCCGTCCATCTTATAAACCTTATTGGTTTCATTGTGCGGCAGGGCTTGAGATGTCATTTCATCTCAATGTTGGGTAAAAGTCCAACAAGGCAACGTCTATAAAATGACCTGTACGGCGTTGACGGGTGCGTTAAACTCAAAGGCCAAAAAAGAAAGAAGAAAAAAAAACAACACGAAAGCAACGTCTCCAAAATGACAAATTATAGTTGACGGGGACTTAAAACCTCAAAATAAAAACTTACCAACTGGGTCAGACCACAATCGAAGAAGCCATCGATCAGTGGTTACACATAATCCACACGGCGAAAACTCAGATCAGCCCTGCGCGGATGCGCAGGGCTGATCTGAGTTTTCGCTGAGCGCACATTTCCCCAGACATATTTATGCTTGGCACGGCTCCGTTATTCTCCAGCAATGCATTGTTCGCCGACGTTTCTGGCGTAACGAATGTGTGTGTATTTCAAAGACAGTGTGGTCAGATTTCAAACCGTACTGGTAGCATTCCACAAAACAAATTCTGTGCATTCTCAAATTCTAACCCTTGTCCTGCTGAGCCCGGATATGTCTTATCTTTCAAACAATGTAGATCCAGATCAGATGGCTTCTGAAGAAGCCATCTGATCAGGATCTACATTGTTTGTTGTTCAGATTGTGAATTTGTTGCAATAATTTGCATCAAGTAATCTGATTGGTTGATAATTGGTAGTGGGCATGGCATATTTAAATATTCAGCAGGACAAGGGCTTATAAGTCAGCTCATCTATATGTGTTCGCATTGTGATAAAATTGATAAAAGTTCTGAAGACGTGACATTGCCCTCAAGGGCATGTGCAACGGCGAAGGTTGTCTCATGGTTTAATTGGATGGCAGAGTTTGAGATGTCATCTCATCTCAATGTCGGGTAGTAGCCCCACCAAATTGCAAGTAACGTCTCCAAAATGACATATACATGTACAGTATTGACGGGGACGTTTTGAACCTCAAATCAAAAAACAAAACTGATAAAAACTTCGAAATAACACATACACCTGCCATCACAGCCATTTTGGGGGTTCTTTGCACCAGAAATAAGAACATCACGATTAAAAATGAACTATGTCACACGGGTGTGCTGCCAGAATGTTGTTTTAAATTTCCCTTTACGGTTAAGGCTTGCCGGTGCAGAATGAGAGGATTGGTTGGCTGCGCAACCTATCGTCAAGACTGTAAATCAGTAATTCAGGATTCAAACCCATTGTGAAAACGCATTTCACAAGTTTAATCGTTTACACCTGAAAATTACCGCCATTTTCAGTCAATTACTTTGATCATGCGTCAAGAATGACCGAGGTGAGTTTCGCACGTTTCTCAACAGCCGTCGGTCCCCGTCCATTTGGGATTGAAGAAATAAATGGACTGCATGATGCTTCCACGCAGAGCTGAATTCGACTGCACAGGAGCTGGTAAACCGCTTAGAGGGGCTAATCCTGCCCAGGCAAAGCAGTGCAAGTCGGACCGGCCATGCTTATAAACCCTATTAATTTCATTGAGCGACAGGGCGGGTAAACATTACGATAACACACCCGTGCAAATTGGTGCATTAATACTCATCTCCAAAATGGCCATTTTTCTGATGAAAATCTGTAATAATTTTCTTACAAATGCTGCAAACATAGGTTGTGGGTGCTCGTTAGAACCGCCTCATTGAGTACCCACAACCTATGTATTAGAGCAATAATATGAAAAATAATGTATACCCCCGTAAACCCCAGTTTTCTCTATATAAAGTGGGGTATAGGGGTGCTCATTTCACGGACTTGTTCACGTGATGAGTCCCACAAAATTGGAAGCAACGTCTCCAAAATGACCTATATGGTGTTGACGGAGATGTTAAACATCGAATCAAACAAAATCAACCGCCGTACATAATCAAAGCACTGACAGTACTAGTGGGTCGAATGTCATTCAGAATATCCTTTGATAGAGGATCTTACAAGAGTGTCCATGTATTATTGAATTCATTAAACGAGTTGAGGAAAAGGGATAAAATGCGAGGCTTTATGCCTTTCCCTCAACGAGTTTAATAAATTTAATAATACACGAGCACGAATGCAAGATTTTGTTTTATCATATGACATTTAAAGCGCATTTTATTCACGATTTGTTTTACAAAAATGTCAGTATTCCGTCATTAGAAAACGCGACGTTGTTGAGGACGTCGTATGTGTAAAGTTAATATACATAGAGGATCTTACATGAGTGTTCATGTATTATTAAATGTATTAAACGAGTTGAGGAAAAGGGATAAAATGCGAGGCTTTGCAAAGCATTTTATCCCTTTTCCTCAACTCGTTTAATAAATTAATAATACATGACGATGAATGCAAGATTCTTTTTATCATATGGCATTTAAAGCGCATTTTATTCACGATTTGTTTTTAACAAAATGTAAGTATTCCGCCATTAGAAAACGCGACGTCGTTAAGGACGTCGTATGTGTACAATGTAACGTTAAAACATAGAGATTCTTACATGAGTGCTCATGTATTATTGGATTTATTAAACGAGTTTAGGAAAAGGAATAATATGCGAGGCTTTGCAAAGCAGTTTATGCCTCTCCCTCAACGAGAAAGCCTCGCATTTTATCCCTTTTCCTAAACTCGTTTAATAAATACACGTGCTGCCCCCCGCCCATCGGGGCTTGAAGAAATAAATGGGCTGCATGATGTTTCCATGCAGAGCTGAATCCGGCCGCACACGACTACATGTAAACTGCTTGGAGGATCTCAGCCTGTCCAGGCAAAGCGGTGCGAGTCGGATCGTCCATGCTTATAAATCCTATTGATTTCATTAGCAAAATCATATGACATGTAAAGCGCGTTTTATTCACGATTTGTTTTACAAAAATGTCAGTATTCCGCTATTTGTAAGGACGTCATGTGTAACGTTAATACATAGAGGATCTAACATGGGTGTTCATGTATTATAGAATTTATTAAACGAGTTAAGGAAAAGGGCTAAGTGAGTTTGCCTCGCATTTATTGCCTTTTCCTCCGACGAGTTTAATAAGTTTAATAATACACGAGCACGGATGCAAGATCCTTTTTATCATATGATATTTAAAGTTGACGGGTTTAAAGTTGAGGTTAAACATCAAATCAAACAAACAAACAAACAAACAAAATCATATGACATTAACCTATTTATGACATGTAAAGCGCATTTTGTTCTCGTTTTATTTTACAAAAATGTCAGTAATCCGCCATTAGTAAAACGTGACATCGTTTAGGACTTCGTACGTGTAAGGTTGTAATTTGCATATTTAATCCACTAGTGGATATTGAAAGATTCTAATGTAAATTTCCTATAGTATGTATGTAATTAATTGCGATATTACATTCTAAGACGCGACGTCATATGATAAATTCTGTTTAACAGTATAGACCCCAATCAACAGCCGCTTTCTGCGGCGCCTGATCTTGATCTACACTGATTGCCTAACCCGGCACATGGGCCTACAGCCTTTACCGATAAAGAGCAACATTTGAGTATTCGACCAGCTTCGGTTTAGATCAACCTGCGCGTCTGCGCTGTCGATCGGTGTCTACACTATTCGTATGAGTTATCTATAATTCAGTGTAATCTAATCAACTTTTACTTAAGAGGAATGGGAACACCTGGCACATTTTTCCGCCATTTTTCAAAGGGAGACAACTTTCGGAACTTGTTGTTGGCTTTTCTATAAGCCCTGTCCCACTAAAAAAGGGGTCTAATCTTAAAGGAAAGAATTTGCTCCTCGGGAGCAAATTCTTTCCTTTAAGGGTTGACCCCTATTGACATGGGAGACAAAAATACTTTTGGAGGAGTTACCTCCCCTGAAGGTGTACCCATTCCCCTTAAATGTGTAGGTGCGGCTGTTGCTATGAGACACTGAGGTCCGCACATGGCTTTTTGTAGGCTTTCCTCCGACCCAATTGTGAAAAAAATCTGTTTTCTCCGTAAGGGCGGAAATGATCTGATTTTTTTCTTGTTTTTCCGGAATAGTTGTGACGTAAGTACAATATTATTTATGCGGAATCGTAATTGCTTGTAACTTATTTTCCTTACTCTACAAACAATCGACCCAAAATTATAATTAAACATGTACTAAGGGAAATAAGTTTAGCATTTTTTTTTTCGGCCCACAATTTTTTTTTCAAACTCTGAATTGCTAACTTAATAAGATATGTCTTATAAGTCAGTTATGATACCAAACTCACTAATTCTGAATTTGTTAATGCTTTTCTCACTGCACAGGCCATGCACGTGTAGTCAATGTTCACTTTTGTGGTTCATGCCCATAAACAAATAAGCCGTCGAAAAATCATAAAAGTTCTAAGATGGGGCACCGTCCTGGACTGACGTTAGACCAACGTGATATGACAATTGGAATGCTTCTGGCAGCGTGAAAGTTAAGGAGGTTGCAGAACATTTTCGTGTCAGTGAAAGTGCCATTTCAAGACTCAGGTCAAAGTTCCGTCAAACTGTCACCATCAAAGACCGACCACGCTCTGGTAGACCGCGTAAAACAACTCGATGTGAGGACGATTATATCGTGACGTCATCTCGATGTAATCGGTTTCTCAGCAGTACCAGAATCGCCGGTATGGTTCGGAATGCAACTGGAACACGAATTTGGGGTAGGACTGTGAGGAATAGACTACGAGCTGCGCGGTTACTTGGAAGTCGACCGTACGTGGGAGATCCACTGACGCGGGACCACAGACTGACTAGACTCAACTGGGCAAGGGCACATCGTCGGTGGACAAGACGGGAGTGGAACCAAGTTGTGGACACGGCCGAATACCGTTTCTATTTGAAATTTGCTGACGGAAGAGTACGTGTTTGGCGGCGAGATGGAGAAAGGATGGACCCTGCTAACGTCATTCAGCATGACCGTTTAGGAGGCGGCAGCATTATGGTTTAGGGCGGAATTTCGCATCGGGCTAAAACAGACTTAGTGACTGTTCAGGAAAACTCAAATGCCGTCGAAATTGTTCGGCCTGTGTTACTGCCTTTCTTACGTCAAGGACACGCCACGATTTTTCAGCAGGATAACGACCGCCCCCATGTTGCACGTCATACAATGGACTTTCTGCTTGCAAATACATTGTAATGTGAATTTGTTAAACTGGCCAGCAAGATCGCCGGATCTTTCGCCTATTGAGCACCTTTGGGACCATCTGGGAAGACTTATCAGAACAAGAAATGACGCCAACAACGTAAGAGACCTTGAACGTGTTCTTCGTGAGGAATGGAATCGCATACCCATGGATGTGGTTCGGAGGCATATTTCGAGAATGAGAAGACAGTGTGGGCTGTTGTGGACTCAGATGGTGGGCACACCAGATACTGATAATTAGTGTTAGTTTTTGTGTGACACCCCGACGTTGAATGACGCTATGCAGCGGGGGTATCTTGTGCTTTTTTTCAACTCAAATTTGAAAGTTTTTGTGACGCTTTAAAATAGTTCATTATCTATCAATGAAGATGCTATCAGCAGACTACCACAGGTTTAAGGCTGGCTAATCGGAGCTGAAAAGATACTCGATTATCATTCCTGTCATTGCGCTCGATAATCGATTAGTAATCACTGAAGATTTGGTCCTAATTTTACCTGTCTGGCTTTCTGTCTGAGCATGACTCCTACCATATGCTGCACTTTGCCATATGTATTTGAACACACAGACCTGAGCAAACAGTGTAGACCTAGATGGGACGCCGCAGAACGCGGCGTCTCATCTGGGCCTGCACTGTTTGCCACTCATACAGCTATTTTAGGCACAACTTCGGGTAGGAAATTGAACTTATCAAATAATCGATTGCAAGCAAAACAGTAATGATATTCATTTTTGTGGAATTTATCGATTGAATAATCGATTATCCGATTAATCGTGTCAGCCTTACACAGGTTGAATGTTGTCTACTGCTTGACGAGTCCCAACCGTTTCTGAAATAATGAAAACAATAAAATTTCTGTCATCTGACAAAGCTCTATGATCAAACGTAATAATTGCTTAGACCTACAAAGCAGGTTCCGGCCCCCGCCCATCGGGGCTTGAAGAAATAGATTGGCTGCATGATGCTTCCACGCAGAGCTGAACCCGGCCGCACGCGAGTACTGGTAAACCGCTTAGAGGATCTAAGCCTGCTCAGGTAAAGCGGTGCGAGTTGGACCGTCCATGCTTATTAAACTTATTGGTTTCATTGGGCGACAGGGCTTGAGAAGTCATTTCATCTCAATGTCGGGTAAAAGTCCCACAAAATTCGAAGCAACGTCTCCAAAATGACCTTTATAGTGTTGACGGGGACGTTAAACTTAAAATCAAACAAACAAAACAAAGCAGGTTCTCCAGTTGCAAAGTTATGGAGAAAAGAAGCAATCCTTCAAGAATCCAAGGATGCGTCAATTATCCACGAATTGAAACGGAAAAGAACGTATGTGAAAATCATCGTGGAATGTGTTGTCAATTGCTGTGAAGGTCCTTGAACGGGTTCTACTTAACCGTCTGAATGAACACCTTCAGGACTTATGTCAGAAAGCCAGTGTTGATTCAGGAAGGACAGGGAAACAACTGACATGATTTTCACTGCAAAGCCGCTTCAAGAGAAATTCCAGGAACAGAAGATGGATCTCTACATGACTTTTGTTGACCTCGCCAAAGCACTTGGCACTGTCAGTCGTGAATTGTTTTGGAAGATTATGGTGAAGTTTTACTGTCCAACCAACTTTAAAACAATGGCGAGGCAGTTCCCTGACAGTATGCTAGCAAGGGTCCGAAATGATGGCGAGTTTTCTGAGCCATTCCTTGTGACAAGTGGAGTCAAGTAAAGCTGCATACTAGCCCCCCGCTGTTCAATACGCGTTTTTCTGCTACGCTCACGGATGCTTTCCATGATTGTGATAAGGTATTACTTTGATTGGAAGCGTTTCAATCCAAATAGGTTGCCTGCAAAATCCAAGCTGCAGACAGCTGCTAGTCGAGTTCCTCTTTACAGTTGACAGGGGCAAGGGTGCTCCGACAGAATAACATATGCAAAGAGGTGCAGATCAAGTATCTGACTCCTGTGACAGCTACATGTATGACCTGACAATCAGCATGCAAAAGACCGATGTGATTTATCACCATGCACCTTGCAAATCTTACAAGGAGCCCACCATCACGGTGAAAGGTGCAAATAGTAGACTAGTTTACCTACCTCTGCACACTGACAAGAGTCGTTCACATTGATGATGAAGCAAATGCCAGGATTACCAAAGCTAGTGTAGCAATTGGCCGACTACGTGAGGTCGATGTTGAATCGGACTTGACGCAACGCTGTAACTCTACAGAGCTGCGGTGCTGCCAGTGCATGCGAAACGTGGACAGATTACTATTTAGGCATGTCAAAAATTGAACCACATCCACAGAGGCTGTCTTCAGTGACAAGACAGGATTCCAGACACAGAAATCCTGAAAAGGGCAGGAATGTAGAGTGTATATATTCTTCTGAACCATGTTGCCTGGATGCCTGAGTGACGTTTGCCAAAGAAAAGCCTCTTTGGAGAATTACATATGGACAAACGCTCCCATACCGGTCAGAAAAAGCGATACAAGGACACGAGAGTGAAATTTGTCCGAGCCGAATGTAGCTAATAATATGGATTTTTTTTTCTTATTTTATCATGAAACGGTATGCTATTTTAGGCGATTCTTATGTGTGCGAGCGTGGTGGTTGCGTGTTGAGTTGTGACGACATGGCAATATTTGTAGGTCATTTTGTGTCGTCTCTTAGTGTGAGTGAGTATAGTGTGTGGTGTGCGTGCGTGCGTGCGTGCGTGCGTGCGTGCGTGCGTGCGTGCGTGTGTGTGTGAATTCGGGTTTAACGACGGTGTCTGGTTGCGACAGGGAGCTCAATGCTCACTTTTATAGTGCTGCCTCACTGAAGTATCATGTCCCAAACACATTACATGATACCACACCCAGTCACATTATCCTGACACGGGGTCGACCAGTCCTAGCTCTACCCCGTAAATCTGAGTGCCAAGCGAGGAGCAGCTAGTACAAGTGAGTATAGAGATAGACGAAACAGTAGAGGAGATGAAAGTTCCTTACAATCTTACAGATACTTTCCATCACGTGAACAAGTCCGTGAACTGAACACCCCACTAAACCCCACTTAATATAGAGAAAACTGGGGTTTTAAGGGTGTGTACATTATTTTCCTCATTTTGCCCCAAGACATAGGTTGTTGGTACTCGTTAGAACCGCCTCAATGAGGCGGTTCTAACGACTACCTACAACCGTATGTTTGCAGTATGAATAAGAAAAATATCACGGATTTTAATCAGAAAAGTAGCCATTTTGGAAATGTGAAAAAAAAGCACTATGTCGCACGGGTGTGTTATCGTAATGCGCTTAGTAATTCCGCCTACCTTTATCATTAATTGAAAAATTATGTTGCTGGGAAACGGGAGCATATAAAAACTTTATCATTTCCCACAGGAGCATTTAATTCTGAAATGAGAAAATTATATCCTGTGGGAAATGATTAAGCCTCGCCCAGAATTAAAGATGGATAAACTTTCATTCAGTAGATTCTTTTGGCAGTCGATTGAAATGTTTTTTTTTTTTTGTTTTTTTTCTTGCAGTTTTGCCGTGCAATGTTGCTTGAAACATTCTGAGATCTTAACAAAACCAACCAAAAATTACTGTACTTTGATTTATGCTCGATTCCCAGTAGGCACATGACGTAATTGTGACGTCACATCAACCTCGGTTCAACGTAATGACGTTTATGAAAGGTCTCGTCAACGTCGATGCAACCTCGTGACGTTGCATCGACCTTGATTTGACCTTGCCCTAGCGACGTGTACCTGCTGGGTTATGCCAAACCATTTCATGCTATATGTCACTTTAGACGCAATTTCTTTGTGTTGCATCAAAAATTATGCCATACAGATTAAAAAAGATTTCAGTTTGCTTATTTCCAGGATAGTTGGATCTGACAATCTCTTCCAATGTTTGTTATATTCCCTGGTCCTTTGCACTGCGAATTTCGAAAATATTTCCAAGCACATATGGCTCAGATGTATAAAATAAATATCTACATGTATTTTAAATTTCTTCTGCAACAAGGTCTATCGGAACCCGAATTTATGGTGACTTAGTATATAAATTCAGAAAAATATATAACCGCAATGCCTTCAGCACCCAATTTCGAAAAATCATTCTTCGATATAAAAAGATTGGGTACAACATAAATGTTATACGACAGACTGCATGCATGGTAGTTAACCCAATCCACGGTTGACAACTTTGCTTCCCTCTTGAATTGCACACCGGTGGGTCAGGCCTCAGATTCTATGACGGTTCCAGCGTAAAGGCTTATGTTGGTTGGTACCTGATGCTGTGGCTTAAATTGGACTTTTTGAGAAGTTAATATTTTCCTCTGTATTACCTCCCTTACTTCCCTGTGTTAAAGTTTACCTGCAAGCTGCGTGAGTTCAAATCCAGGGGCAGGAATGTTTGTTTTCTTTTCTTTTCTTTTCTTTTTTTTTTTAACATAGCGGGTCTGGGGCTCAAGGTCAAGGTCACTGTGGCTATTTTTAGAAAAACATTTTCATTGCTCTAGCAACTTATTTATTAATGGATTTTAATATAACTTCACCCAAATGTTGGGTATAATGATATCTCGAGTGACTTTGACTTTCAGGGTCCGGGGCTTACGGTCAAGGTCACTCCTTTTAGGGTCACAGGGTCAAGGTCACTGTGGCTATTTTTTAGAAAAACATTGTCATCGTCCTTGCACCTTAACTTATTGATGGATTT
The DNA here is from genome assembly GCA_963580285.1 of Lucinisca nassula. Taxonomy (NCBI): domain Eukaryota; kingdom Metazoa; phylum Mollusca; class Bivalvia; order Lucinida; family Lucinidae; genus Lucinisca; species Lucinisca nassula. The sequence continues at coordinate 9,100,962 of OY757021.1, read as the reverse complement.
TGATATAACATCATACAAATCTTGGGTATGACGATATCTCTAGCAAATTTGACTTTCAGGTTCAGGAGCTGAAGGTCAAGGTCACTGTTGCTGTTTTTAGGAAAAAAAACATTGTGATTGCTCTAGTGCCTACATTTATGGATGGATTTTAATTTAACTTCACACAAATGTTGGGTATGATGATATCTCGAGCGGGTTTGACTTTCAAGGTCTGGGGCTGAAGGTCAAGGTCACTGTGGCTAATTTTAGAAAAACATTTTCATCGCCCTTGCGCCTTTATTTACGGATGGATTTTAAAATAACTTCACACAATTGTTGAGTATGATAATATCTCGAGTGACTTTGACTTTCAGGTTCTGGGGCTGAAGGTCAAGGTCATTGTGGCTATTTTAGAATAACTTTGTGATCGCTCTAGTGCCTACATCTATGGATGGATTTTAATATAACTTCACACAGATGTTGGGTATGATGATATCTCGAGCGAGTTCAACTTTCAGGGTCCAGGGCTGAAGGTGAAGGTCAGTGTGGCCATTTTTAGGAAAACTTTGTCATCGCTCTTGCGCCTTCATTTATTGATGGATTTTAATATAACTTCACACAAATGTTGGGTATCATTATATCTCGAGTGACTTTGACTTTCAGGGTCAGGACTTAAGGTCAATGTCACTGTGGCTATTTTTAGAAAAAAAAACTTGGTCATTGCTCTAGTGTTCACATTTATAAATGGATATAAAGATAACTTCATAGAAATGTTGGGTATGATGATATCATGGATGAGTTCAACTTTCAGGGTCTGGGGTCAAGGTCACTGTGCTTATTTTAATTTGTCTTGCGCGAGGGGATTTGTATCATATGTGATGCCTTGTTATTACTTGTAAGTTTGTAGAATTTTTTTATCAACTATAGATTTCTTTTTCATTTTGTTTTTACAATGCAAGGCTTGAAAACAGGATGATTAGGGGTACTTTTTGGTTCTCTTTCATTTGCTGCAGTCTGTTGGTCTGTTTTACAGAAGAAAAAAATTTGATAACTTGCCCTCATCCATCTTAGGCCCCAAAAGGCGAGCTATGTTGTCTTCTGACAACTCTTGTAATGGTTTGTCTTTGTCAGGGTCTGTAGTTTCAAGTTTGTGTTTCTTTCCCTTTGGTGTCTCTGATGGGGGCTGTGGGTTAATTATCATTGCCTTCACTTCCATTTTGTGATTTGATCTAAATTTTTAGGGGCAATTCCGCTGAGTGTCATTATTTTTCACGCCTGTTTAACCCTTATCTTGCTGAATATTCATTTAAGTCACACCCATTTCTGTCTATCAACCAATCAAATAACTTGATGTAATTTATTGCTACAAATTCATAAACTGAATACCGAACAGTGTAGATCCTGATCAGATGGCTTCTTCAGAAGCCATCTGATCTGGATCTACACTGTTTGCAAAGATAGGGGTTGACGTGAACAGCATGATAAGGGTTAATATCCAGTCTTAGGTAAACCTATCATTAACCCCTTAAGATGCCAATCACAACAATTGTCATCTGCTTTGTTGTGTGCTGAATCACGGACACAATATACGAGGCTGAATACATTAAAAAGTCATTGTTGCGAACAGTGTGGATCCAGATCAGACTGCTGGGGAAAATCTGATTGGAGTCCACACTGTTTGCGTGTATGCACAAATATTCTTTTAGATGCAGACGACATTTTCAGATGTAGTTTTTCTTGGCACCTCAAGGGTTGAATTAATAAATGTCATTAACAGATGATTACAATATCTATGTCGCGGTCAGCATTACAGCCCCAGGGTTCGCCACACTCCTTTATACAAACACAATTTCATGAACCATACCATTAGAAAAAAATGTCTTTGGGAAGATCTGCTCAAATATAATGTACTGGTTTGGTTCATAGAGATATTACACTTCTAATGATACTGAGGCACAGGCTAGTCGTTCGCAAATGCATAAAGAACACGCCTATATAATTTTGAACTCCACTTTTATATTGTAAATCTTGGGTTTACAGGGGTAAACCTTATTTTTCTTATTTCTGCTCTAAACTGAAGATTGTTTGTACTTGTTAGAACCGCCTCATCGAGGCGGTTCTAACGAATACCCACAATCTATATTTTGAGCAGAAATAAGAAAAATATCTCAATTTTTCATCTTTAAATTTTCGTTTTTTCGGCGGTTAAGTTTACAATGCATTTGTATATATAGGTGTGTTTTGAGTAACCGAAAGCAAAGATGTATTATTACAACATGCACGTTAAAATCATAAAACGAGAGAGAGAGAGAGAGAGAGAGAGAGAGAGAGAGAGGGAGAGGGAGAGAGAGAGAGAGAGAGAGAGAGAGAGAATTGGCATGCAAAATTATATCCCACATGAAAAATCAATTTATTTTTCAATTAGGAGACATATCGAAAACACGCCTATAAATATATATTGAAAGTTACCACCCCCAAAAATGGAAGTTTTCAGACACAAACTTTTCATATCTTTCATATTTCTGCTCAAAACATAAGATTGTGGGAATTCATTAGAGCCGCCTCGGCGAGGCGGCTCTAATAAGGACCCACAATATATGTTTTGACTAGAAGTTAGGAAAATAATGTATACCCCTGTAAAGCCCAGTTTTACTGTACAAAAGTTGAGTTTCAGGGGTCAAAAGTATATAACCATGCAGAAAAACACATTGAGAGGTACATGGAGAAATAGATAATATCAGACAAAATAATAGCAACTATGAGAAACGGCGAATTCTAGGGGGCAAAAATTGAACGTGTGTGTGTGTGAGAGAGAGAGAGAGAGAGAGAGAGAGAGAGAGAGAGAGAGAGAGAGAGAGAGAGAGAGAGAGAGAGAGAGAGAGAGAGAGAGAGAGAGAGAGAGAGAGATGTAAAATTACGCCCCATTTGAATGAAATTTTAATCATTTCTTTATCAATAAGAAACCCCCAATAGTATTGAGATAGAACGAGAAAATAAATAAATAAATAAATAAATAAATAAATAAATAAATAAATAAATAAATAAATGCAGATACTTCGAATGGGCTCCAGGAATTAGATGGTGATGAACAAACTGCACCTCCAGGCTGGTGCACGTGTGGTGCAATATATATAGTGCAGCTGCTTCCCTCATGGGTCAGCTCAAAGTCTTGTGACTCTCTGGTGTAGTGCACGAGTTGCAATTTATGTAAAGCGTATCTCTGACTTCACTGTAAATGGTATAGTGGTCGCAGATAAGATTGACTAGGCGGAGCTATTCAGTTGTGGTCAATATATGTCAAATTCGCTGCGTCCACCAGAAGATTCGGTGGAGTGCCTTTCGCACGCTTTCTGCAAGCGGACGAAATGGTCTTATACGCCACAGCTATGCTTGTGTTACAGTTGAATTCACACAATCGGGTGACGTGGTTTACCTTTTTGTTAATGGAACATTCTTAAGGCAGGTACAAACGATAGCTCCGCCTAGTCAATCTTATCTGCGACTACTATAGACACCCAGAATCCCCGTATACGACAAGTCAACGCGGAGCGCAAAATGTTTGCAAGAAATGCAGCAGTCAACATAAACAGACGACATGTTCTGATACAGTTTTTCTTGGCATCTTAACCCTTTTTGTACCAAATGGAATCTTCCTCCTTATATATAGCAGGAGTTCATTTCAAAATTAACCAATTGGCCATTTTGTGGGAAAGTAACAGTGTTTACATTCTTGCCCGCAAGTGGTGCAAGAAGAGCGTAAACATTCATGTCCGCAAGTAATACAAGAGGAGCGTCAACATTCATGCCTGGAAGTGATACAGAAGGAGCGTAACCATTCATGCCCGCAAGTGATGCAAGAGGAGCGTAACCATTCATGCCCGCAAGTGATACAAGAGGAGCGTAAACATTCATGCCCGCAAGTGATACAAGCGGAGCTAAACATTCATGTCCGCAAGTAATACAAGAGGAGCGTAAACATGCCCGCACGTGATGCAAAAGGAGCGTAAACATTCATGCCCGCAAGCAATACAAGAGGAGCGTAAACAATCATGCCCGCAAGTGCTACAAGAAGAGCGTAAACATTCATGTCCGCAAGTAATACAAGAGGAGTGTAAACATGCTCGCAAGTGATGCAAGAGGAGCGTAAACATTCATGCCCGCAAGTGATACAAAAGGAGCGTAAACATTCATGCCCGCAAGTAATACAAGAGGAGCGTAACCATGCCCGCAAGTAATACAAAAGGAGCGTAAACATTTATGCCCGCAAGTGATACAAGAGGAGCGTAAACATTCATGCTCGCATGTGATGCAAACATTCATGCCCGCAAGTGATACTAGAAGAGCGTAAACATTCATGTCCGCAAGTAATACAAGAGGAGCGTAAACATTTATGCCCGCAAGAAATACAAGAGGAGCGTAAACATGCCCGCAAGTAATACAAGATGAGCGTAAACATACCCGCAAGTAATAAAAGAGGAGCGTAAACATGCCCGCAAGTAATACAAGTGGAGCGTAAACATTCATGCCCGCAAGTAATACAAGAGGAGCGTAAACATTCATGCTCGCATGTGATGCAAACATTCATGCCCGCAAGTGATACTAGAAGAGCGTAAACATTCATGTCCGCAAGTAATACAAGAGGAGCGTAAACACTCATGTCCGCAAGTAATACAAGAGGAGCGTAACCATGCCCGCAAGTAATACAAGAGGAGCGTAAACATTTATGCCCGCAAGTGATACAAGAGGAGCCTAAACATTCATGCTCGCATGTGATGCAAACATTCATGCCCGCAAGTGATACTAGAAGAGCGTAAACATTCATGTCCGCAAGTAATACAAGAGGAGCGTAAACATTTATGCCCGCAAGTAATACAAGAGGAGCGTAAACATGCCCGCAAGTAATACAAGAGGAGCGTAAACATGCCCACAAGTAATACAAGAGGAGCGTAAGCATGCCCGCAAGTAATACAAGAGGAGCGTCAACATTCATGCCGCAAGTAATATAAGAGGAGCGTAAACATTCATGCCCGCTAGTAATATAAGAGGAGCGTAAACATTCATGTTCGAAAGTAATACAAGAGGAGCGTAAACATGCCCGCAAGTGATGCAAAAGGAGCGTAAACATTCATGCCCGCAAGTAATACAAGAGGGGCGTAAACAATCATGCCCGCAAGTGATACAAGAAGAGCGTAAACATTCATGTCCGCAAGTAATACAAGAGGAGTGTAAACATGCTCGCAATTGATTCAAGAGGAGCGTAAACATTCATGCCCGCAAGTAATACAAGAGGAGCGTAAACATTCATGCCCGCAAGTGATGCAAGAAGAGCGTAAACATTCATGCGAACAAGTGATATAAGAGGAGCGTAAACATCCATTCAACTACACTCCACTGGTTCTTCACAGCCCCGCACCCTTCCCTTTAAAATGTTTCTTTCAGCATTAAAATTAGCCAGGGACGAAAACACTTACACAGCCATCGTTGTTCGTTCGAGCCTTCTTTAGCCCCCGAGTCGATGTCCAGGCTGATGCACTATGACAACACAGCCGTGTGACGCTAGTGCATTCTTTCATATCTCCAAACTGGTGTCTTTTTTATTAAAATGTGTGATATTTTTCTTGTTTGTACTACAAACATAGGTTGTTGGAACTTGTCAGAAACTGGGGCGGTTCTAACGAGTACCTACAATCTAAGTCTAGGAGCAGAAATAAGACAGATAATGTATACCCCTGTAAACCCCAGTTGTCGCTGTACTAAGTGTGGTTTGTTGGATTGTTCATTAAGTGGACCTTTAAACGTACTACGGTATTTTTACTGGTGGAGCGGCTCTTCTTGAGGGGTTTTGCTATTCCCGGGCCCAAATGTATTTCAAACGCTAGAGTAAGTTTTGATTAATTTCCTGCAATTTTGCTGCAGTGTGATAATTAAGACAAACGAACCATGATATAGCTTTGGTCCATTTCAATGACAAATTTCAATACACTCGGAATAATGTCTCAACATGTATTTTATTCTATCAGTCAAGTATACAGTGCCACATTGTTTTTAGTCCACCGATAAAAAGAACAAGTCGTGCGCGTTTGAAAAAAATAAGCGTGTTCTAAAATTGCTAGCCTCATTAACCATAATAATTTGAATTTTACTGGTTAAAGCATACTCGATAAAACCTTCATCAGGCTATGTGTCACCCTCCCTTGCCATTCAAAATTCCGTGCATGATCACCATTGATGTAGCAGTTTTAAAGGATATTGTCGAATCTGTCTATAGGTTTCAAGATATTTCATTTTTGAAAATCAGTAAAATGCCAACCTAGATAACTGAAATAAATTATGTATTCTGAATTCTCGTTATTTTGCTCGTGATGTGACGAGAGGGGACTTGTTGCCAAAGAAATCACTCATTTGACAACTCGTGTTTCACAACCAAAGAACCTTGCGGGTTCCTTCGCGGAGAATTTCTGCCAGCCTTAGACTGCCAACTCAATACATGCTTTATTAACAGAAAAATTATAGTCTTGGAAATTATTTATACTTCTCTTGAAAATATAGGTTAATAAACCAACCATTTAATTTTGTGAATTTATACCAGTCTTTGGTCGATCGAATAACTAATATACCATTTTCTCACTGGTTTTGTCGTAATGCTGCGTATTTCATTCCCAGACATCAAAGACATCAAAACACCAATAAAATTTGAAATTATCTTTTAATTCGTTATGCATTAAATATATTTATTAAACGCTTTGTGGCAACTTTTAGAGAAGCAGCGAACACTGTCATATAAAAAGATCAATTTTCGCTTTTCTATATACAGTCAACTCTCGTTATCTCAACTTCAGGGGACTGGAAATAGAGAATACCAGGTTAGTGTCATTTGATATCAAGTTTATCAGGCAAGGCTTCGAGAACGCTTGTAGAATCGCGAGGCTTGCCGAGCGATTCTGCATGCGTTCTCGAAGCCGTCCCTGAAGCCGAGCGATTCTACATGCGTTCTCGAAGCCGTGCCTGATAAACTTGATATTAACTGACACGAATCTAGGATTCTATTTATCAGTTAATCCCCTTGTTCACTCTTTCGGTTTGCCAACTTTTCCAGGAGTCCAGTTAATAGAAGTGCAATATCATGTTCACCTGATAAAGCTCACTTGTCCTGAGATAGCATATGTTTATCAGGTCTGTATATTACAATGCAATTAATATGGGGGTAACTGATAAATAGTAGTTTGAGGCGAAAGGAAGTTAATTCTAAAGCACAAATAGGAAAAAGCAAAATAAAGAAAAACATTACCCAATCGTTAGTTTGATTTAACCAGTAAATTGAGACACCAGTGTTTGAAATAACGAGAGTTGACTGTAGTTAGGAAATAGCTGCGGTCACAAAGTTCGTTTTTAAACATAATTTTTTGCGACCTTTATATGAGAAATAACCCCTCAAATGACAATGTACGAACCATATATCCCATTTTAATGCACTTGTTTATTTTATATATTTATTTCTTTTACCAAAGGGCAAGCACTGTCAGTGGCATAAACTAATGTAAACTATGAAAAGCGACGTTACAAAATGACGTCGGTTTTCGGGCAGTATATCGTTGAATTTTATCCAAATGCATGTCGCATTACATTAGCAAGTGGATTACACAACCGTTCAAACTTTCACGAGCTTCATTTCATTTTGACTTGAAACATCATTTAATATATCTTTAGATCATATGGGCCCCGTCAAGCCATTTTGGTACTTATCGCCTATGCGAGCAGCGAAGGTTAAGGCGAGCCTGCGCATCCGCGCATTCTCGCCAGAACCTTCGCTGCTCGCTCATACAAGCAGTGAATCAAGAGGAACCTTCAGACAGAAAGCCGTATCGCTGGCCCCTCTGAATGGCTGAGCATGCGCATTTAAAATTTGTCATGACGGAATGCTCGAAGACACAAATTCGCTTGGCGGGGCTCATATCAGTCAGCTGCCAGACAGAAATGAATTCAAAACACAAGGTGGTGTACATTTCATTGCTGACCCCTTGCACTGTCCAATCAAATACATCTAAAATGTCAATCAGAAAGTGTTCGCCAAAATGAGACCAATCAATTGCTTGATCTGATGAATGACATTTGCTTGTCAAACTAACTTGATGCAAAGGGATTCAATTTCATAGGAGTCGAACGGTTTTGTGTCCACAGGTGAAGATTGATTATATTGGGCTTTAACGACACGTCAACCCTTGTGGGTCATTGTGTGGCGTCTCCCAGAGAAAGAGAGAAAAAGAAGACATTGGAGTAGAGATCGCAGAGGATATGAAAAAGAAGGGTCAGGAGAGAGAGCGGAAAAGTAATGAAAGTGAAGAAATAACAGCTTCCACTCCCCCCCCCCCTTCCCCTCTTCCAGCATGCCCTGCCCAACTGTACTCCAGTATCTACTGGGCGCCCTGGTGACGTAAGATACACCAACACCTTCACCTCATCGAACCATCCCCAACAAGTGGATAAGAATATTGTAAATGCATCGCGTGAACGTCTGTGAAATGAACCCCCTAAACCTCACTATATACAGAGAAAACTGGGGTTCACCGGGATAAACATTAATTTTCTTATGTCTGCTCCAAGACATAGGTTGTGGATATTCGTTAGAACCGCCTCGAAGAGGCGGTTTTAACGAGCACCCACAACCTATGTTTGCAGTATAAATAAGAAAAATATCACGGATTTTCATCAGAAAAGTAGCCATTTTGGAGATGCAGTATGTCGCACAGGTGTGTGATCATAATAAACGAAACGGGCCTCCGTTGCTAATGGATAAGAGCGCTGACTCTTAAACATTAGGTCTCTTACCGCTGTGGGTTCGAGCCTCGCTCGGGTCACATGTGAGACGCCAAGTTCTGCAAAGGAAGGGCATGTGGTTTTTCTCCGGTTATTCCGATTTTCGCCCACCTCTGATTAACGATCGGCTCGATATGAGTGAAATAATCTTGAAAGGGCCGTAAAACCCAAAACAAAAAAAAATCATTATATACGATAACCCATACCAGTATGGAAGAGATGTCTAGCTGCTGGTTAGAATGGTACCAGCACGAAATAAAAAGAATTTTCTTCTATAGATGGTTCCAACTAATAGTGACCATTTCAAACGGACTGTGCATTACGCTAACAGGTCTATGCATAGGGGCTTGAATCATGAAAAAAATGGAAAAAAATGTTTTTTTTTTTTTTTGTTTTTTTTTTTTTTTGATACTATATATATTAGAGACAAGGTCTCTAATATAGTAATTAGAGACAAAGTCCCTAATATAGTACAAAAAAAAAATCCTTTTTTTTTTTCTTTTTTTTTTTTTTTTTTTTTTTTTTCATTTTCTCCATGATTGAAGCTCCTATGGTCTATGTAATGAACACACTTGTAGCCACCACTTCATACATGTATAGGGAAAAATGGGGTCTACAATGGAACGCGTATTATTTCTTATTTCTGCTCGAAGAAATGTGTTGGCTCCCGCCCATCGGGGATTGGAGAAATAGAATAGATAAATACCGCTCCCGATAGCTTTTACCGGCCCCGATAGTTCGTTGGTAGGATCGGGAGGTCGCGGGTTCGATCCACGGCAGCGCTATATCAAAGGCGTGAAAAATGGTACTAGGCGCTTCCTTGGCTGACGCTCGCATTATCAGGGGTAGTCCTAGGAAGATAAATGAAGGCAGGTTAGTATTTGTTAAAGGATACTTTGTCGCAATAAAAGCTCTACAGAGCTTATGTTATTTGTTTCTGATATGCGACAACATTACGCAAACACGCCTATACAAATACATTGCCACCTTTATCGCCGGAAAAAATGAAAATTTTATGATGAAAAATTGTGATATTTTTCTTATTTCTGTTCAAAATATAGATTGTGGGCACCCGTTAGAACCGAGGTGGTTCTAACGGGAACCCGCAATCTATATTTTAGAGCAGAAATAAGAAAAATAAGGTATACCCCGGAAACCCCAGTTTGACTACATACAAGTGGGGTTCAAGGGGGTCAAAATTATATAGGCGTGTTTTCGTGATGAAGATTCTTTGTTGTCGGGAGCCACCTCATTATGGCGGTACTAATGAGCACTCTGAATGTACAGTTGAATTTCAATTGATCTCAAACACCCTTGGGACCGCCCCGTCCCTCTGGGTTTGGAGAAATAGATTGGGCTGCATGGTGCTTACCCGCAGGGCTGCAACCGACCGCACATGAGCACTGGTAAACCGCTTAGGTCTACGCCGATGCGAGTCGGACCACTTCTTAAACTCTGGCGATTTCTATTGGGGTAGTAGGGCCTGAGAGGCCATTTTATCTCAATGTCGTGTAAAAGTCCCACAAAATTGGAAGCATTAAACTTCCAACGTCGAGTGGGCCTTCTCTTATAGGAAAATAATGTGCACCTTTGTAACAATTCATTGCTTCTGTGTAGCGAATTCTTTCCTTCAAGAGAAGACTACAGCAAAGCTTTTCCTTTCAGCGGTGAGATACATACTGGTTGTACTGTCCATGTGCAGGCAACCCGATCGTTTATTTTATTTTATTTTTTTTTTTTTTTTTTTTTTTTTTCATTACGAAAACACGCTTATTTAAATATATGGAATATATCACTAAAGCTCACCCCTATAAAATTGTCTAAGGCTCACCGATTATATTTTATTATTAAAACCACTAACCATATATTTACTTTATTACATGACGTTATTACATTGTCAGACACGACGTCATATGATAAAAAAAATCATAATACATGGATACTCATGTAACATCCTCTATAAGTACTAGTTAAATTAGAAAAAAAAAATGAATCAGAGATCTTTCTGTTTCTATTTTAGATGTCATCCATTGTAAATCAAATATGTAAAAATCATAGCGGCTTGAATCATGAAAAAAAAAAATGAAAAAAAAAGGTCTCTTTATAGTATTTTTTTTTTTTTTTTTTTTTTTCATTTTTTTTTTCATGAGTCAAGCCCCTATGGTCAACGAGGGGTTTACAAAAAGTTCCGATACGGAGGCTGTATCTTTTTACTCCTTCTTCTTCCATTGAAGTTCGTCCCTCGGAGAACCGGGTATTTTCGAACTCCTTCACTCGAAAGTCTTGGAATTTCGCCAGATAAAAGAAAAATATCTCCGACATTTATTATAGGGATCAACCACGGTTTTTCATGCATTAACATTTGCCGGATCCCGAGGAAGCTGTTTGAACATGAGGCCGCTAGGCCGAATTTTCAAATATCTTCCGAGGGATCCGGCAAATGTTAATGCAATGAAATAACCATGGATGATCGTTGTTCTTGCATAACTTACGAATCCGACAGCAAATTTTGACGAAAACGCCGAAAAGCTCCATATAAATTCCATATAAACTCTTCAAATGCGACAGGCAAACCAAAATGGCGGCCAGTTCAGAATAATGTTTACAATCACGTTGTCATGCAGTGACGTCATCATAGAACCCTAAAACGATACGTTCAGGGCGATAACGCTACGTCGCTCAACGTAACGTAAACAAAGCAAGGCCCGTGATATCAAAAGCTCAAAATCCATGTTCAAACAGCACGCGAATTTCAGGATTTGAATGTGGCTTTTGCTGTTCGAGCACGGCTTTCGGTCCATTTGACAATGGCTTCAAACAGCCATGCGCATAGGTATTTATGCAAGAACAGTAAGTTTAAACTGGAATCTTCAGGCACACGTGATAACTGCAGTTTCTATAGCAACCGAAGGTACGAGGAGGTGGCGCAACCATAGGGAATTCATAAAAATATAGGATAAAACCCGTATCATTTGTCCATTCGACATGAAATTTCGGACACTGGTTACTTAATTGTTCACCGTCAATATCAAATGAAAATTGATGCCGTAGTAACTGACGTCACTATTTTAACTGACGTCATGATAGCACACTAACGTTCTTTATGAAATATGGCGGCGCAAAATTTACAATAGCCGCGAACAAACATCACCGTATGATGATTTTGCGTGTTGACTAGCAAAACAAAACCAGAAACGCTTCGGTTGATTAATACCGTACACAGTGACGAATCAATGACGAAATCAAAGGTCTTTCTGTGGTTTTACCGGTTCAATGGGGGTTTAAAATCCCAGCTTCGTGGAAGAAAGTTTGAGACTCAGCATAATCTTCTCACAGCAGCCCAAGCAAAGCTGTACAGACTCGGTCTGAATATTTTGAAATAGTCTTCAATCTAAGAATTGTATCTATTGTGACGGAGGTTATGTTGAAAAGGCCTGACTGTAGCAGAGATACAGTTTTCATCTGAATCATTTAACGCCACGTTGACGTCAGGAAATTGCGCCAACTCGGCCGCACCATATACATTAAAACTCAAATAAAATGATAAATAGAAAATTAATTTTATTGAAACTTCACAAGTTTATGTAATAAGAGTGTCAAAAACCTCAAGCCAAATATTACATGTATAATTGAATTTTGAATAATTAAAAAGTTATGGCGTTCGTATCGGAACTTTTTGAAAACCCCTCGTAGAGATTATCACATGGTTCTTTTCACATACCAGCCCGAGGACCGAAGGCTCGAGGGCTGATATGGGTCGAGTGTTGATACGGGGTATTATATGAAAAAATGTCGTAACTTAATCTTTGTGTCATATATTTCCCAACCTTTTTCCTCTTCTTATGTCTTTGTGTTTAAAGTTCTGCTGAATATTCATTTATGCCACGTGGCACCCATTCCTGTCTATCAATCAATCAAATTACTTGATGTAATTTATTGCTACAAACTCATGAAATGAATGCCAAACAGTGTAGATCCTGATCAGATGGCTTCTTCAGAAGAAGCCATATGATCTGGATCTACACTGTTTGTCTGCTGAAAACAACGCAAAGTTTTGGGTGAAAAGCAGTGCAATAGATGGCCTTGTTTATATTTTTATGACACGCATCTTCTAAATGGCAAGAGTTTTATTCTTGTACCAGAATCCGCTGTGAACAGGGTTATGTTTTTATAAATGACACAGAAATGTTTTTAAGCGTATACCTTTTTCTATTTAGGGGAATGGGAAAACCTGGTAGATTTTCCGCCATTTTTCAAAGGGAGACAACGTTCGGAACTTCCTGTTCGCTTTTCTGTAAGCCCTGTCCCACTGAAAAAGGTGTCTACTCCTCAGGTGCAAATTCTTTCCTCCCTGCATGAGTTACCTCCCCTGAAGGTGTTCCCATTCCCCTTAATATGGGAAACCCCTAAAATGTGACACTCAGGCAAACAGGGCAGACACAGATCAGATGCTGCAGAATGTGACATCTGATCAGGGCCCTCACTGTTTGTCAAACCGGGGTATCATGTTACATCAGAGGTGTGTGTGTGTGTGTATGTGTGTGTCTGTGCGTGCGTGCGTGCGTGTGTGTGTGTGTGAATTCGTGTTTAACGTCGCTTTCAACAATTTTTCAGTCATATCACGACGGTGTCTGGTTGCGACAGGGAGCTCAATGCTCACTTTTATAGTGCTGCCTCAGTGAAGTATCATGTCCCAGACACATTGCATGATACCACACCCAGTCACATTATCCTGACACTAGGTCGACCAGTCCTAGCTCTACCCGTATATCTGAGTGCCAAGCGAGGAGCAGCTAGTACCATTTTTAACGACTTTGGTATGTCGCGGCCCGAGATCGAACCCGTGACCTATACATCAGAGGTTGTAGGATGTGATAAAAGATGTGTGATACTAATAGGGTATGGAATATGTGATATGGCATCACGTGCGAACACCTCAGCTAACGTGATCCGCGCAATGGTTCCACGTTCCTATCGCAAACCTCAAAAACATAGTACTTTGTAGTAGATATATACCGTGAAATTCGTTCGGCCCCCGCCCATCAGGGCTTGAAGAAATATATGGGCTGCATAATGCTTCCACGCAGGGCTGAAGCCGACCCGCACACGAGTACTGGTAAACAGCTTAGAGGATCTAAGCCTGTCAAGGCAAAGCGGTGCGAGACGGCCCGTCCATGCTTATAAACCCTATTGGTTTCATTGGGCGGCAGGGCTTGAGATGTCATTTCATCGCAATGTCGGGTAAAAGTCCCACAAAATATGAAGCCACGTCTCCAAAATGACCTTGACAGTGTTGACGGGGGACGTTAAACCTCGAATCAAACAAACAAAAACTTTGAAATTCGGCTACTAAGACCACCTATAATTAAGACTAATTCTGCTTTTAAAAGCTTATCTTGTGTGTGAAGTTATTCTATCTTTGTATGTTCTGCATACAAAGTCCTCTGGTCAGAAACCACCTTTGGGACTGTTCAAAAGTGGTCTTTAAGACCACCTTTGACAGTACCAAAGGTGGTCTTAATATAGGATTTTTTCTGTATTTCAGATTATTGCAAATGTAAACAAGAAAAAATCCTATTCATCTGAGGCCAATTTCATTCAAACTACATGTGTGTGTGTGTGTGTGTGAATTCGTGTTTAACGTCGCTTTCAACAATTTTTCAGTCATATCACGACGGTGTCTGGTTGCGACAGGGAGCTCAATGCTCACTTTTATAGTGCTGCCTCAGTGAAGTATCATGTCCCAGACACATTACATGATACCACACCCAGTCACATTATCCTGACACTGGGTCGACCAGTCCTAGTTCTACCCCGTAAATCCGAGTGCCAAGCGAGGAGCAGCTAGTTCCATTCTTAACGACTTTGGTATGTCGCAGCCCGGGATCGAACACGTGACCTGCCGTTCCCCGGAGCGGACACTCTACCAACTGAGCTATCGGGGCCGGTTCCAAACCTCATGTACATGAATGTTATTTAGATGACCCTCTACCAAGATAGCTAAACTGAACAAGAGGGATGAAAACAGATAACATTGAAAAAAAAAACATTGCAAGTCCACCTAAACCATAGGTAAAGGCTCATCGGAGTCTATCTGTTGGTTTTCTTTTACTCAAGCATTTCAGTGGTTTCTTGATATCGAGTCCTCACCGCTGTTTCATCTCTATGGTTGTTCGAGTTTTGTGTTCTGGGAGATGTTGCACTGATGAGTTAGGAGGCCTTCATACGGACTGAACAAATTATTTGTCTAAATCGCGACGGAAGTAAGGGCGAGGATTGCAGCTGCGTAAAATCGATATAAGCCCCAACCTCCTCCCCACCAGCCCACCCCCACGGGCCTCCGTGGCCTAGTGGTTAAGAGCGCTGACTCTTGATCATTAGGTCTCTCACCGCTGTGGTTCGAGCCGCGCTCGGGTCACATGTGAGACGCCAAGTTCTGCAACGGAAGGTTAGGTGGTTTTCTCCGGGTACTCCGGTTTTCGCCCACCTCTGATTAACGATCGGCTCGATATGAGTGAAATAATCTTAAAAGGGCCGTAAAACCAAAACAAAAAAAAAAAATAAAAAAAAAAAAAAATAACACCCCACCCCCAGTGGAATTCGTTTCACTGACCGTTCCAAGGCGGTTCTTATAGCGCTTGTCTAAGTGTGTTATCGCTTAATATTATTTTATTTTGGATAGCCAATCGGCCATTTTTGTGGGAAAGTAACTGTCCTTTTGGCTTTCCGCTGTTGATGTTTCCATTAGGGTATGGGTATTTCATGGTTTTGTTTCTTTCCCTTTGGTGTCTCTGATGGGAGCTGTGGGTTAATTGTATTCCTGATCATTACCTTTACTTCTATTAACTTCATAGGAAGATTTTATGTGTTCCTCAAATTTCAATATGGAGAACGGTTTTGCTCAAATAAACAGGTTTTGTGTCAGTTTCATTTGTACATCGCTTAGTGATCTACCAAAATCACAAAACAAAACAAAAACAAAAGTAAAATGACTACCAGTGCTAAATAAAGAACTTTTTTAAGTCAGTGATTCACATCATTTCCACAAGCTTCGTCACCCACGGAAATGAGATGAGCGATTCAGGGCCGCCTTGACGCTCTTTCATGTGAACCGTCTGCTTGTCAAGTCACTCCTCCCTGCAGACACAAAACGTTAACTCAACATTGAACTAACGTTGAAACAACGTTTTCAACGTTGTTTCAACGTTAGTTCAACGTTGAGTGCCTGTTGGGCTGTTTTTTTTTTTGTTGTTGTTGTTTTTTTTTAATTCCAGAAGGTAGTATGTCGTTTGCTATGTTTTTGGCTTTGGTGCTTTAAAACAATTAATGTCATTTTAATGTAAAATACTGTCTTTAAGTCTTGGAATATATGTCGCTAGACTGTTTCCTAAAGCCTGGAAAATAGATATTCTCTGCACATTGGCAAAGGTCTTAATTTCTCTTCGTGATATTTGCTTGAATCGGCAAACGTTTTAAGCCTCAGGATGCCAATCACAATAAATGTCGTCTGCTTTGTTGTCTTCTGGTTACTTTAAAAGTCAAGGTTGCAGTTTTGAACCTTATCAGACTGTTCCTGAGGAGCAGTCTGATCTGTGTTTACACTGTTAATCGATATGTTAAAATATGTTTGAAATGTTTGCAAGAAGCATACGACAGAAACAGGTGGCATTTTCAGATGCAGGTTTTCTTGGCGTCCTAACGGTTAAACCCTTTTCCTGCTGTTTGCAAATAATGTAGAACTAGATCAGATGGCTTCTTGATCAGGATCTTCACTGTTTGTCATTCAGTATGCAAATTTGAATGAATAAATTACATCAAGTAATTTGATTGCTTAAATGTAACTGGTTGTGGCCAAATCAATTTATGCGGCGCGATAAGGGTTAAAAAGTTTCCCTGCCCTACGTCATAGTGTAGTTTATATTTTCTTGTCCTTTGGGATCTTTGATTCCATTGTGGAATTTTGAAAATATTTGGGGGTCACTGATGAGGCCTAAATGGCCGAAACTAGCTAGTCTGGCCCAGAAAACATGTGCACTCCATATTTTCTCGTTCTGTGGTGTATTCCTTGCTTCCAAAGAATAACCCTTTCTAGAACATATTAAAGGTTAGAACTAGAACGACCAAAAGTATGTTATTTTCAGAGAATCGTGCAGAGAGAAAAGTGCTGCCATTTGATTTGTTTGTCTGTCTGTTTGTCTGTTTGTTTAAATTGAGGTTTACGTCCCCGTCAACACTATTTAGGTCGTTTCGTTTTGGAGGCTTTCGTTCCAATTCTGTGGGACTTTTACCCGACAATGAGATGAAATGACATGTAGGGACGGTTCGACTCGCACTGCTGTGCCTGGGCAGGCTCAGATCGTCTAAATGTAAATGCATGAAAAACATGGCCGACCCAAACATTCTAACACAGCACGCCATATTGGCAGTGGAAGGAACTGTGATTTATTCTGCAATATTTACATTTCCAGTGTAAAGTCTAACGTAATCCAACGGAAAGCAATGTACAACGTAGTTCACACTTCCATGAACGCATCGAGTCACATGATTTTTAAGTGACGTGAAAAGAAGTCAGTCTGAACAATGCGGGTTCTCTGGGGGCGTTGGTGGCGTCAACGCTGTTCCGCTCTTTGTAGAATAACAACGTTTGAATATTTTTCAGTTTAAAAGTTTGCCATAAATGCATTTTTGTCGCCCAGTGATGTAGGGCAAAGAATGTAAATATAAAAAAATAGACTTCATTTTTAAATTTTTCATGAAAGTATGAACAACGGCGGGTCGTTAGCAAAGTTTACATGAGCCCCTTCCGGCCCTCTGCGTTCATACTTTCATGAACAGCAGAAAAAATATTTCTTTCTAAAATAAACCACAGCGAAGAAGAGCGTGACGCTAATAGCCACCTTTTTATGGCGTCATTCCTAGTAGATTTGGCGCTAGACGGAAAAACGCCATTTTCTCGCATCGAAAACGTTGGTTTAAACAGCTAAGCTTGGTTAACTGAATGGAATGACTGAAAATAAATATTGAGTATTGAGTATACATTAACGAGCGAATAAGAGAGAGAGAGAGAGAGAGAGAGAGAGAGAGAGAGAGAGAGAGAGAGAGAGAGAGAGAGAATGAGAGAGAGAGAGAGAGAGAGAGAGAGAGAGAGAGAGATTGACTGACTACATGTATCTGCATACGGTTTGAATCACGCAAGTTTAAAGATTTCGAAAATGTTACGAAAGGACTGCAATGCATGTGTGACAGTCAATAATTTTGGCAGAATTTCTTCTAACAATATCGAAAGGTTGGGAGAATTTGAATGAAAAAACAGCATTATTGTCGATCTTGAAAGCCTTAGAATCGAAATTTATCAGTCACCCCCTATATTAATTCCATTGTAGCACATTGACCTGATAAACATATGCTATCTCAGGACAAGTGTGCTTTATCAGGTCAACGTGACATTGCACTTCTTAGAACCGGACTGCTGGAAAAAAATGGCAAAAATGTAAGTGTAAAATGGGATAAATAGAGGATCTTACATGAGTGCTCATGTATTATTGAATTTATTAAACGAGTTGAGGAAAAGGGATAAAATGCGAGGCTATGCCGAGCATTTTATTCCT
The DNA here is from genome assembly GCA_963580285.1 of Lucinisca nassula. Lineage (NCBI taxonomy): Eukaryota > Metazoa > Mollusca > Bivalvia > Lucinida > Lucinidae > Lucinisca > Lucinisca nassula. The sequence continues at coordinate 9,082,561 of OY757021.1, read as the reverse complement.
TTTCCTCAACGAGTTTAATAAATTCAATAATACTTGAGCACGAATGCAAGATTCTGTTTATCATATGACATTTAAAACGCATTTCATTCACGATTGTTTACAAAAAATGTCAGTATTCCGCCATCAGTAAACGCGACGTCGTTAAGGACGTCGTACATGTAACGTTATGGAACGTATCTAGCTAATTTGCATATTTAATCCACTAGTGGATTATCGAAAATAATACATGGCGTTATTACACACTCAGACGCGACGTCATATGATAAACTGATAAATAGAATACCAGATTCGTGTCATTTGATATCAAGTTTATCAGGCTCGGCTTCGAGAACGGATGTAGAATCGCATGTAGAATCGGGAAGGCGTTCTCAAAGCCTTGCCTGATAAACTTGATATCAAAAGACACTCACCTGGTATTCTCTATAGATCAACTCTATAGTATGTGAATTGCTGAGTAACAAATCAGGAATCCCGCCAACATATATTCGTTGTGATCACATGATCTTGATCTGGATCACTGGAACGCATCACGAAAACACGCCTATATAATTTTGACCCCCTTGAACCCCACTTTTATATAGTAAAACTGGGGTTGCTGGGGGTATACCTTATTTTTCTTATTTCTGCTCTAAAATATAGATTGTGGGTACTCGTTAGAACCGCCTCATCGAGGCGGTTCTAACGAGTGCCACAATCTATATTTTGAGCAGAAATAAGAAAAAAACCGCCTCATCGAGGCGGTTCTAACGAGTGCCACAATCTATATTTTGAGCAGAAATAAGAAAAATATTACATTTTTTCATCTTTAAATTTAATTTTTTTTGGCGATAAAAGTGGCAATGTATTTGTATAGGCGTGTTTGCGTAATTGGCTTGGTGAACAAGACCACTGTAACACACATCTATTTTTTGATGTGGCAAAGTACCGTTCCGCCGTCTTACGTCAAAGAAGAGACGCCACAAAACGGCGGCCTTTTAAGGCGTCACTTGTCACGCTCTTCCGCCCAGTGGTTTGTTCCAGAATAAATCACAGTTGCTGCCCATTGCCTATATAGGCGCGCTGTTTTATTGTATTTCGGTTGGGCGGATTAGTTGCATTAGCCTGATTTTCCACTCGGCGGTTAAATTAATTGCTTGTTTGTCTTGTTAATTAGCAGCTGAGGAAAAACGTCAGAAGTGATGGCCGCCCAATCATATTAACTCGGTCAAGCCAAAGTAACACCCGTGCGACCTTCGATGACAAAGATTAGCCTACAAATCTACCCAGTATGACAAGACATTTCGTTGATCGCTCACTGGATAGTCCAGAGGCGGTAAATCATACGGTTGGCATCGCAGGCTAATCTAGGATTTTCGCTGGTCACACCAGCAAGCCTTATACAATGAAACGTTGATCACTGGAACACGGATGGTTCGTTTACCATGGCAATTTCAAACTCGTTCTGTAGTCCCTAGAAAAGGTCTTCCGAGGCTCGAGACATCTACATTATAATAACTTAGGCTGACTTTTTTTTTCTAATTTGTTACCGAAAAGGTATGCTGTGAGCCTCATATTGAAGGATTTGAATTTTGTCGGACATATAGTATTATTTTTCAACATATTACAATTGGGCGGCCCCCGCCCATCGGGGCTTGAAGACATAGATGGGCTGAATGATAACTGGTAAACCGCTTAGAGGACCTAAGCCTGCCCAGGCAAAGCAGTGGGAGTCGGCCCGTCCATGCTTATAGACCCTATTGGTTTCATTGGGCGACAGGGCTTGAGATGTCATTTCATCTCAATGTCGGGTAAAGTACCATAAAATTGGAAGCAACGTCTCCATAATGACGTTTACAGTGTTGACGGGGACGTTAAACCTCAAGTGAAACAAACAAACAGAATTTTTCAACAAAATCCCCTTCAGTATCTATACACTTTTGTCAGCGATGTTTAAGGGCCACAATGCCACTATTGAACTCCTTTTCTTGGCTGTTCAGAAAGTCTGACGTCATCATCGGACTGAAAGTGGGTGCCTGAAATAGCCATTTTCAGTTATAAATGAAAGTCTGATGGAGCGAATCAGGTGAATAAGGCGGATGCTCAATCAATTTAAAGCCATAATCGTGAATGGCAGTCATAGCAATGACAGACTTGTGAACAGCAGCATTGTCCTAATGGAACAACACACATTTAAGGAGCTTTCCGCGGCGCTTACGTTTAATATTGACCGTAACTGCGCAAGAAGTGTCTTTGATTGTTTGTCCCTTTTGGAGATAATCTATCAGCAGCGTTTGTTTGATTTGAGGTTTAACGCCCCAGTCGACACTGCATATGTCATTTTGGAGACGTTGCTTCCAATTTTGTGGGACTTTTACCCGACGTTGAGATAAAATGACATCTCAAGCCCTGTCGCCCAATGAAACCAATAGGGTTTATAAGCTGTGCCTGGGCAGGCTTATCAGAATACCATCTGCATCTCAGACTGTCACTGATTTGTACGAAATCCAGAGGTGCGTTCAACAAAACGAGCGGCCGCCGAGCACTCACTTTGTTGCCTACAGAACGTAGGCAACAAATAGAGCGCGGGGCGAGCGTCCGCGTTGTTAAACGGCTGTTTATTGCCGCGCTATTCTTGTCCTTGTGACGTTAGTGTTAACCGTAAAAAACTAGACTGGACACGTTTTAGGCTAGGCAAATAGTGTAGACCTAGATCAGACGCCACAGAAAGCGGCGTCTGATCAGGGTCTACATTGTTTCGCACCAAATACAGGCATTCAATGAAGACTCCGTGGTGTAGTGGTTATGCCACTCGCCTTGTAAACCAGGGGTCGCAGGATCAACCCTGGACTTCTCCAGACTTTCGGATGAGTCTTTAAACCGAGGTCCCGTCTCCGAATGTCCTTAGATTTTGATGAGACATATAACTCAAACACTCACTCACAGGCATTCAAACGAAACAGTTTAATTCTCCGTTCAGAGACGATCGACCCACCCACCAGTACTGTCAGTTCTCTCAAACTTTGAAATCAATTAGCCAAATAAATGCTGAATTAATTCAAATCCTTACTTATGCTGTTATTTATATGTCTAAAAAACATTTATGCAAAGCCTGCGTCTCTTACTATTTTTTATATGAAACTGAGATATCCTTTGCACTAAAAGATTTAATGAGCACATTGCGTTCCTCCGATTAGTGTTATTTAAATGTGAGTGTTTACATTCTCAATGCATTTACAGAAAACCCCTATAGATAACTACTGGGAAGCAATGTTGTTCATAAGGAATGAATTCTATTTTTCTGCTGTTCATGAAAGTATGAACGCAGTGGGTCGCCTGCAAAGTAAACTTTGCTAGCGACCCGCTGTCGTTCATACTTTCATGAATAACCAAAAAATTAAGTTTCTTTTTTATATTTACATTCTTTGCCCCTCATTACTGGGCGACAAATGCTTACAGGGCAAACTTTTAGAGCTGAAAAACATTTAAACGCTGTTTTTCTACAAAAAGCGGAACAGCGTTGACGTCACCAACACCCGTAGAGAACCATGTTTAAGACTGACGTCGCTTGCCGTCACTGAAAATCATGTGACTCGATGCGTTCATGGAAGTATGAACTGCATTGTGTTCTATAGGTTTACATTAGACTTTACACTGGAAATGTAAATATATAAACAATGGTTCTATTCAATAGGAAAACTGCGTGCAATTATTTTCTTCTTTCATTTTAGCCCTTACAGGACAATTTTTCGGGAAGTAATGTATTTATAAGTAATAAAGGTAATTCTAAAATATATAAACGGCCCCGCCCATCGGGGCTTGAGGAAATACATGGGCTGCATGATGCTTCCACGCAGAGCTGAAACCGACCCCCACACGAGTACTGGTAAACCGCTTAGAGGATCTAAGCCTTCCCAGGCAAAGCGGTGCGAGTGTCGGACCGTCTATATGCTCATAAACCCTACCGGTTTCATTGGGCGGCAGGGCTTGAGATGTCATTTCATCTCAATGTCGGGTAAAAGTCCCACAAAATTGGAAGCAACATCTCCAAAATTACCTTTCATAGTACAGTGTTGACGGGGACGTCAAACCTCAAATAAAACAAACAAACAAATATATAAACGTTCATCGAATTATGAACAACAGGTCAGGAGCAAAGTTTAAGTGAACCCCGAAGACGTGAGAGAGGCGAAAGAGTTTGTTTTTGCTTGGCCGAAGAGCTTGCTTTTGCTCCTCATGAGCAAATCGTTATTGGAAGACATTAACTGATTCGGAAGATAAAATGTAATTTTTAAAAAGTTTGGCTCATTTGAATTACCATTCCATCGCGTTAATTAACACGTCTGTGTAATTAACACCCTTGAAAATCCCACTTATAGGGAGGAAAGGGGTTTACAAGGGTAAAATTTATGTACCACATTTTACTAAAAACATAGATTGTTGGTACTCGTTAGAACCCCCTCAGTGAGGCGGTTCTAACGAGCATCCACAATCTACGTTTGCTACAGAAATGGGGAAAATCGCTAATTGTCATCAGAAAATTAAAAATCATTTCTCGGAGCAACAAAAGAATGCTCAATGTCACACTGATGTGTCATCCTGACGGCCTCATGGAAGATTAGCTTCACTTACATGTATATGCTAAATGTAGTCACCCTCTTAAAATAATGTCTGTACTTACTTACTTTTACTCACTTACATACCTTCCAGCCGGCCCCGGTAGCTCAGTCGGATGCGCGTCTGACTGGTGATCAGGAGGAAGCGGGTTCGATACCTGCCTCTTTCGTGGAGATTGATCATGACATCTTCGATACCTGCCGGGGTCGGCAACATTCTTTCATGCATGAAATCTTAGCTGCGGTTATTGTCTGCCTTCCGCTGATTCAAGAAGGGCAGTTGACAGTTTCTGGTGAAAGGAGGTGCACTGTGCTGCATGGTTAATCGCTTACGTATAAGCCTGGTGCCCAGGAAAAGTGAGGATACGTAAACTGATCGGCTCAAAAATGACCTAAATAGTGTTGACCTTCCAACCTACCTACCTACCCACCCACATACTGCTCCCGCCCATCGTGGCTTGAAGAAATAGATGGGCTTCATGATGCTTCCACGCAGAGCTGAAATCGACCGCACACGAGTACTGGTAAACTGCTTACAGGATCAAAGCCTGCCCAGATAAAGAGGTTTGAGTTGAACCGTCCTTGCCAGTCTGCCTGCCTGCCTACGTACCCACCAACCTACCTGCCTACTTACCTATCTACCCATACCTACCCACCTACCTACCTACCCAATTGAGTCTGATTCTGGAAGTAGGACTCGTCTCAAAATATTAAGTTAGCCGACTCGGGATTAACTGAGTTTGTAAGCGATGACGTGGCATTATGTTCTGTAGCAGGAAAAGCAGCCAAAGCAGTGTGGTCAAACGGCTTTGCAATGTCGCTTCACTTATGCGACACTAATTCTAAACTTTAATACCCCATCACAAGAAAACAAATCTTCTGTGTTTATGACCAGATAAGACACAAACCAGTCTGCTCAGCTACACAAACTAGCAAGAGTCTTGAAATTTTAGATATAGAAACTAGAGGTATTGTTCTATCCAGCCAGGATAAGACACAAACCAGTCTACTCAGCTACACAGACTAGTAAGAGTCTTGAAATTTTAGATATAGAAACTAGAGGTATTGTACTATCCAGCCAGGTAAGACACAAACCAGTCTACTCAGCTACACAGACTAGCAAGAGTCTTGAAATTTTAGACATAGAAACTAGAGGTATAGTACTATCCTACCAGGTAAGACACAAACCAGTCTACTCAGCTACACAGACTAGCAAGAGTCATGAAATTTTAGATATAGAAACTAGAGGTATAGTACTATCCAGCCAGGTAAGACACAAACCAGTCTACTCAGCTACACAGACTAGCAAGAGTCCTGAAATTTTAGATATAGAAACTAGAGGTATTGTACTATCCAGCCAGGTAAGACACAAACCAGTCTGCTCAGCTACACAAACTAGCAAGAGTCTTGAAATTTGAGATATAGAAACTAGAGGTATAGTACTATCCAGCCAGGTAAGACACAAACCAGTCTACTCAGCTACACAGACTAGCAAGAGTCTTGAAATTTGAGATATAGAAACTATAGGTATTGTACCGTCCAATCAGCGAACAACAAAGATGCTGATCTGACTGCGCGCATGCGCAGTCTGATCAACCGCTTTGGTGTTCGCAAATGACAAAAAGCTTTTTTTTTCATGACATGGCTTATTTGTGCAATGCAATTAATTAAAGACAGGATATCACCCATCTATCTATACAATTATACAGTTCTGGCCCAAATAGCTGATCAGCCAAAGAAAAGTCAGAGATTTTTGTGTCAACAACCGGTTCTTGTTGAAAATTGATCTTCTCACATCTACACTTTCAAGTGTACCATTGTATAATTAACCTAGAAAAGGTGGTCTTTTGGTCGCCATGATCTTCTTGCCAAGACTTATAAGGGGACATCAAGTTATCTTTTTTTTTTTTATTCAATTTAAAACGAATTTTGTACCTTTTCCTCAACTCGTTTAACAAATTCAATAATACATGAACACTCATGTAAGATCCTCTATTTACCACTTCTTTGCAAACAAATTCAATAATACATAACGATAACTCACCCGTGCAACATAGTGCATTTTTCACATCTTCAAAGTGGCTACTTTTTTGATGAAAATCCTTGATAGTTTTGTTATAAATGTTCAAATCAAAGGTTGAGGGTGCTCGTTAGTAACCACAACCTATGTATTGGAGCAGAAATAAGAAAAATAGTGTATACCCCCGTAAACCCCAGTTTTCTCTATATAATGTTGGGTGTAGGGGGGTCTTCATTTCACGGACTTCTTCACGTGATGACATGAACATTCATGTAAGATCCTCTATTTACCATTTCTTTGCCAAATTCATTGCTATGAACGTGGACTGATCAATAGAGTCTAAAGACCATTATAGACTATTTTACCACCATAACTAATAACAAAAATGTCCGTTTTGACTGTAATCACAGGCGCGGTCGAGGAAACTATTGGTTTCCGTTCCAGTCAGTAATTAGTGCCAAAAATAAAATACTTCCAGTATACTGGTATTAACAATGTCTAGCTGGTGTGAATGAACCCTCACTGAGTTTTCTCAATGATTTTTTTTTTTTCAGAAAATCCATGCTTTTTAGATCTACCTATAGTAGAACTTCGATGGCTCGAACACCGATGGCTCGTTTACCATGGATGCGTCGAACCCATTTAAGCTTGAGCCCCTAGCGAAATCCTCTACATAAGAAACAGTGGGGGATAATTAAGGAGATTTTAGTCTTTTATCTTGCAAATGTATGCTGTGTGTATTCATTAGAATCGCCTCGATGAGGCGATTCTAATGAGTACACACAGCATACATTTTCATTATAGAACACCGAAAAGATGTCTAAAAATATCACGTTATGCCTCCTGACAGTAACCTCAGTGGCTGGAACTACCCCTGCCTCGAACAGATTTTCGAGGTCCAAAAGGTGTTCGAGCCATTGAAGTTCGACTGTATATACACACACGCTATGTTTGAAGCACATGTGAGAAAACATATCAATTTTTTCATCAGAAAGAAAAACACGTTTTTAGCCGTGAGAGAAAATACTTCTTGTATTCTAGACAAGAATTTCCGACATATGTACAGAGTATAGTAACTCTTATTTGATCCTTTTGTCTCTCCTTCCATTGAACTAATTGCAAGCTGTTTTGGAAGAAACTAACGACAAAAATGCAACTGAAAGTTTGCATTCAATGCATAACACACTAAGTCTCGATTTCTGTGTTTAATCTTATTTTCACGAAGCACTATTTAAAGCGCCTAATGAACCAAGGATCATATTTCCCTTCGCAGTGCAACAACAAACATGCGAGAGAGGATCCAGTTCACAGTAGCCTTATTGCACTAAATACTGAGAGGTGCCGAGTTTTATCACTTGTGGACCGACCTTTTAGTTGCGTTCTAATACCAGACTTGATTCTATTTGCTTTTATCCCATGTTTCATTTCAATGTGAGAAAATGATTGGCATAAGTAACTAAAATGATGCATTTTTTTATAAATGTATCTGCAAGCTCAAAGAAATTGTTATTTTTTTATATGGTCACCCCTCCTTTAAAAATGTTGGCTTGTATTTACTCCGTTCTAGTAGGTAAACAAACATGGTTGACTATAACTTGAAAAGGAGCAGCTCAACATGTGCGTTTTTTCTCATTAACTAGTTGGGCTAGGATGGCTCTATAAGCAAGTAAGGTTTGAAAAGTTTTGTTTGTATAATTTTTGTGGGAGCAGGTAAAAGGTCGCGTGTGGAAAACATTTAGTGGTAAGATAAGATGATGATGATGATTTCGTGTTTAACGACGCGTCAACCCTCTTTGTGGGTCATAAGCGTCAAGGGTTTAATGGTTAAACGAAAGAGATGAGATGTTGAAAACGAATTTGGGGATAACAGTATTGTAAATTCTCATTTCGAGAAGTTAATCGGCGGTTTTACGGTCGGAAATTTCGTTTTACGGCGACGCCAGATTCTAATGCCTTTTTTTAGTTTTTTTTTTTTTTTTTTAATTGTACTATTTTGTTCAAAGCGGCAAGCGCTGAGAGCTGCATAAAACCAAATGCCAGTCAACGAAAAGCGACGTAACATGATGACGTCAGGTTTTCAGCAGTATATCGCAGATTCTAATGCACTTGCGAATGCAACGCGACGTCTGATTGGATAACGTCAAAAATTTGCGGCAGTATATTCTGCGAAATACTGTGGGAAACCCGAAGTCATCACGTAAAGCCGATTTTCATTGGCTGGCATTTGGTTTAACGCAGCTCACAGCGCTTGCCGTTTTGTGCAAAATAGTATAGTTGTTAACAAATCAACAGAATGAGCGCATTAGAATGGGGATACATGTAACTTTAATGCAATTTAAATCGTCGGTTTTACGGTCGCAAATTCCGTTTCACGGCTTCGCTGACGCGTCGCCGTAAAACGAAATTTCCGGCCATAAAACCACCGATTTACCTCCCGCAATGACAATTTTGAATACAGTTATCCCCTAAATATACTGTTGCAATTTTTTACGTTATCCAATCAGACGTCGCGTTAAATACGCAAGCGCGTTAGTCCAGTATAGCTGTTTCAAATCATTGTGATGCATTGACGACTAAGTTTCTGTTCCGACTGTCCAGAAAGAAATGCCTGTATCGAACCAGTGCTCAGCTGAAGTGCACGACCCGCCGGATTCTTTTAGCTTTATGAGTGTTACCATATATGGGTATGGCGGCCATTTTGGGCACAAAGAATATCAAGGTCAACCCAGGGTCACCATTTTAGCACTTTATGATGGGCCTACGTCCCAGATGCTATTTTCCAAGTTTCGTGGAAATCCGCCCAGTGGTTCTGGAGAAGACTATTTTTGAAGGGTTTTTTACCATATATGGCTTGGCGGCCATTTTGGTCATGTTACCTGGACCCCATGAGCAAATTTTGGTTTTACCCATTTCATAGAGGCTCCATATGAAATTTGACTTCAATCGGCCCAACGGTTTCCGAGGAGAAGCAGTTCGAAAATTTTCACATTTTTCGCCTCGGCGAGGCTATACTAAATGGAATGTAATATTTGTCAAGTTCATTGGTTAGATCTCATTGATATCTATCAGTATGCCATAATATTTAAATATTACAATCGGTTAAGTCACTATCACCAATTTTCACAAACGGGTTACGGACGGACAGACAGAATGACACGGTGATTTTAGGGCACTATTAGAAAATCAACCGACTTCAGTCGGTCGCTTTTTCTGCGGGTCGTGCAATCCATACACACGAAAGGTTAGTGTAATCTCACATTTAGTGAGCATTGCCCTCACTGCTTTTAAGTATATTTTGAAAAAGAAACACTGAATTAACCCATAACATGCCAGTCACGACAACTGTCGTCTGCTTTGCCGTCTGCCGATTACCTTAAAAGTCTGTAGGAGCAGCCTGATCTGGGCCCACACTATTTTCTGTGTGCAAAAATTATTTTTAATTATTATCCTGCTGTTTACGACAACCCCTATCTTTGCAAACAGTGTAAATCCAGATCAGATTAAGAAGCCATCTGATCAGGTCTACCCTGTTTGATCTTCAAGGTATGGATTTGTAAGAATAAATTACATCAAGTAATCTGATTGGTTCAAATCAGAAATGGGAGTGACTGAATTTAATATTCAGCAGGCTGAGTGTTAAAAAGTGTGCATGATGATTCATCAGACGACATAAGCAGACGGCATTTTCAGATGTAGTTTTTCTGGGCGTCTTAAGGGTTAAACATTATACAACAAGTTTACTTTAAAAATTTGACTTGAATACTAAATATCTTGTTTATTCTGGCAAATTCCAACCTGTGCAAAAATATATCCGAAATCTCAATATCAGAAGCTTCTTACACCTTAGAGGGAACGGTCCTCGAGAATGTGGACTCCATTAAGTGACTTGGAGTGACAATCTCACACAACTTGAGATGGAATACTCATATTAGCAACATGTGTACTAAGGCAAATACTGAGGCGAAATCTTCATCAGTGCCCTCAGGATGTAAAAGAGGCAGCATATAAAGGTCTTGTTCGCCCAATCTTGGAATATGGTAGTTGTATCTGGGACCCCAGTGGAGTGGTCCTTAACGATGAAACTGAGAAAGTTCAGAATAGAGCTGCTAGATTTGTAACAGGAAAATACTGCTTTGAAACTGGAAGCATGACTGGAATACTTGGAAAATTGAAATGGGAGTCTCTCAAGAACAGGAGAAAAGACAGTCGGCTAATCCTTTTATACAAAGGTCTAAAGGGTGCTGCCAGCATTCCAACAGATGACCTTGTTCCCCCAGCTAGACACTGTATAAATCACCATTCGTTGGCGTTTCAGACCCTTACTGCAAGAACTGACATTTATAAAGAGTCGGTCTTCCCCAGAACCATTAGAGATTGGAATGCCCTTCCCGATTCGATTATTTCGACAGCTGAAGGTGCTGATGATTTCTGTAGCTAAATTTATCTCTTTGGTTAGAGCTAGGGACTCACTTCCCACATCATAGGTCCTGGTGTATGAATGTCATTTGACGTGTCACCAGTAACAATTCTGATTCTGATGATAAATATGCATGCCACTGCTTTAAGAACAAAAGAAACAAAGAAACATAAAAAGAACAGTAAAATTGTTATAATATTATAACAGAAACAAGAATTGCACCGAAAAGCCAAATGAAATGCAAGCAATTTAGACAGAGAAGTAGGGTTTAATCTTATTTCTATTCACCAAATGAGGCGCATAAACTGCGTTTCGGCGTAAGGGTAGGAAGTTTAATAATGCATTTTAGGCAACCAAATACATTAAACGTTGGAAGAGACTGTTTCCACATCATTTAAAAATTAAAAAAAAAACTTAAGAGTTAAAAGAGTAGTTAATGTTGCAGAAAAATAAGAATTCATCACTGAAACAAGCCTATATAATTTTTACCCCCTTGAACCCCACTTATATATAGTAAAACTGGGGTTTACAGGGCTAAACCTTATTTTTCTTTTTACTGCTCTAAAATATAGATTGTGGGTACTCGTTAGAACCGCCTCGATGAGGCGGTTCTAACGAGTACACACAATCCATATTTTGAGCCGAAATAAGAAAAATATCACAATTTTTCATCTTAAAATGTTCGATTTTTCGGCGGAAAAATTTACCATGAATTTGAATAGGCGTGTTTTCGTAATGAAATTAAGGATAGATTACACATTGGGACAGTAGTCATTTTTAAATGATTCTTACTCAACTTTTACAAATTGCAACCCTACGAAAGAGCATAAGGGCCAGGTATACTTTTTTTCTTTTGATAGGTATCTCGAAATTTCGACTTAGTATCTCGAAATTTCCACTTAGTAACTCGAAATTTCGACTTATTAACTCGAAATTTCGACTTACTATCTCGAAATTTCGACTTAGTTACTCGAAATTTCGACTTACTATCTCGAAATTTCGACTTAATAACTCGAAATTTCGACTTACTATCTCGAAATTTCGACTTAGTAACTCGAAATTTCGACATACTATCTCGAAATTTCGACTTAGTATCTCGCAATATCGACTTACTAGTCATTACGAGATATTAAGTCCTATACACACAGTTAATGTTAAACACCCCCGTTTCATTATACCCCCGCTTTGAAAACAAGTTTACATCAAGCAGATTATGCAAATTATGTGATAACATGGTGAAGAGACTGTGGTCATTATCGGCTTACTTGTATCGTATTAACGCCAATGACCTTTCTCGGTGTATTTTTTCACATGTTCTTTCATTCTTCTTTCTCTCTAAAATGGCCAATGTTAATTTTATCAAATATCTCTCAAGAACTATAAAACTAGAGGCCCAAAACATATGTATCATGTCAGAGACAGAGGGTTTTCTGTCTCATCAGGACGTCGCGCATTCAATCCCGTTTCACGGCCCCCGCCCATCGGGGTTTGAAGAAATTGGTGGGCTGCATGGTGCCTCAACGCAGAGCTGAAATCCGACCGCACAAGAGTACTGGTAAACCGCTTAGAGGATCTAAGCCTGCCCAGGTAAAGCGGTGCGAGTCCATGCTTATAAACCCTATTGGTTGCATTAGGCGACAGGGCTTGAGAAGTCATTTCATCTCAACGTCGGGTAAAAGTCCCACAAAATTGGAAGCACCGTCTTCACAAAGACCTATACAGTGTTGACGGGAACATTAAACCTCAAATCAAACAAACAAATTCAATCTCGTTTCAGTAAAATACAAGCGGGCTTAAAGTCATATTTGACAGCCTTTTTTTTCGGTATCAAACTCTCTCGTCGTGTGCTGTAAAAATCATTTATAGATCAAAGCACTGACAGCACTGGTGGGTTGATTGTCTTCGAGTGTGGATTTGTACATGTTTCGTTTATCCTTTAAATTCCTATACTATAAGCAAAACGTGTAGATCCTGATCAGACGCCGCGCTTGGGTCGATTAATTATCAGTTGACTAAAACTTACTAACTACAGAAGCTTCGGGCTTTCCAATGATTGACCTCGTGACTATCACTGACCATGTTCAAAATCCACGTACATGTACAATTTATTTATAGCAGCGCTATAGTCTTTCCTATTGACGTCAGTGCGCCATGTAGAACATGGCCGGTGAACATGGACATTGCAAACAGTGTAGACCCTGATCAGACGCCGCAGAAGAGAGCTTCATTAAATAACCGGTACCTTCATGGTGTAGATGGTCAGCGACAGTCACGTGGACAATAGTAGGCGAGAAGCTTCTGTAGGTAGTGAGTGAGTGAGTGTTTGAGTTTTACGTCCCACCAACAGCTGAGGTCATACGTAGACGGGTTTTAAAGACCCATCCGAAAGTCTGGGGAAGTCCTGGATCGATCCTGCGATCCCTGGTTTACAAGGCCTGTATCGTAACCACTGCACCACGGAGGCTTCTAATCTGTATGTAGTTAATTTGGGTCGAATGAAAAAAAAAATCGACCCATAAGATGGTAAACTATGCAACACGAACACCATGACTAACTTAACAAAGCAACAACCGGACAGAAAATGTGTTATCAGAATATGTTGCGTGTTCAAGATGTATCATTTTGACAGAGCAGCAGATTCCTAGATCATTCGTTTCATCCCATCGGTCAGACGTCGAAATTGATGGCTGGTCAGCTCTAGCCACGCGTGTGTGTGGTGGTGAGGGAGGGGAGGGGGCGCGGGGTGTTCAATGTTATGTATTCGACGCCCAAGAATCTCCCAAATATGTTCCAGGGGATTCAAATCCGGGCTTCTAGCTAGCCAAGCCAATGTCTCAATTCCGTAACGGCGGGGTCTAGCACACAGGTCTAGTGGCAAATGATTCTTTCTCAAAATGAGGCATGACTTCTGGCGCTAAACATGCAAAAATATCCAAACTCCATATGTAAACCGTGATAATGAAGTTGTGGAAAGTTGGTTCTGAGATCTGAGGTCTTCTTTCAATGAGTTGACCATAACAAGATTCCTATTCAGAGTTGAATGCACATCGCAGATCACAGAGTCCGTTTCGAGTTAGTATGTCGAAATTTCGAGTTAGTATGTCGAAATTTCGAGATAGTAAGTCGAAATTTCGAGATAGTAAGTCGAAATTTCGAGTTACTAAGTCGAAATTTCGAGATAGTAAGACGAAATTTCGAGTTACTAAGTCGAAATTTCGAGATTCGAAATTTCGAGTTATTAAGTCGAAATTTCGAGTTATTAAGTCGAAATTTCGAAATACTAAGTCGAAAGTTCGAGTTAATAAGTCGAAATTTCGAGATACTAAGTCAAAATTTCGAGTTACTAAGTCGAAATTTCGAGATAGTATTCGAAATTTAGAGTTACTAAGTCGAAATTTCGAGATGCTATGTCGAAATTTCGAGATAGAAAGTCGAAATTTCGAGTTACTAAGTCGAAATTTCGAGATACCTATCAAAAGAAATAAAAGTGTACCTTACCCTATTGCTCCTTCGTACAATCCTGTTATGTTATACATCAAATCATTACGATAACAAACCCGTGCGACATGGTGCATTTTTTCACATCTCCAAAATGACTACTTTTCTGACAAAAATCGATGATAATTTCCTTATTTATAAAGCAAACGTAGGTTGTGGCTGCTCGTTAGAACTGTCTCATTGAGGCGGTTCTAACGAGTACCCACAACCTATGTCTAGGAGCAGAAATAAGGAAAATAATGTAGACCCCCATAAAGCCCTGTTTTCTCCATATAAAGTGGGATGTAAGGGGGTGTTTATTTCACGAACTTGTTAGCGTGATGTTAAAACTGAGAAACTGAAGTTTCATATAAAATATTGTCAAGATGATCATTATGAGCAAGGTTGATGATGATTGGACCAAAACTGTAACAACAAGTGTTCACAAGTTTGTTTTTTTTCTGTGTTTTGACCTACTTGCCTATCTTTTGATCGGACATGACCCATATTCGAACTTAATCGAGATATTGTCAAGATGATTATTCTGAGCAAGATTTATGATGATTAGACAGAAACGGTGGCCTAAAGATTGTTCACAAGGTTTTTCTATGAGTTGACCTACTGACCTACTTCTTGACGCGACATGACCCATATTTGAATTTGATTGAGATATAGTCAAGATGATCATTCTGAGCTAGTTTGCTGATGATTGGACCAAAACTGTGGCCACAAGAGTGTTCACATGGTTTTTCTATGATTTGACCTACTGCCCTACCTTGTTGCCCAGACATGACCAATATTCGAACTTGACCGAGATATTGTCAAGATTATCATTCTGAGCAAGTTTGGTGACCATTGGACCAAAACGGTTGCCTCTAGAGCGCTTACAAAGGTTTTTCTATGATTTTACCTACTGACCTACTTTTTAATCCAACATAACCCATATTCGAACTTGACTAAGCTATTGTCATGATGGTCATTCCGGGCAAGTTTGATGATGATTGGATCAAAACTGTGGCCTCTAGAGTGTTCACAAGAAAAGTTTAGGTACGCACGACGAACGACGATGTCAGACATAGCACGGTCCCAAAAGCTCACCATGACCTTTTGACAGGTGAGCTAAAACTCATTACAAACAAGAGGGCCATTTTAGCCCTGGATTGCTCACCTGATCCAGGTTGTACAAATGAAATTGTAGGTAATATAAGGAAGTGGAGGGTTTGACCAATTTTGGTTGACAGTTTAGTCAGTCTTGCTGTTTAGGAGTAGAAGTCATTTTAAGGGTTGAAGCTAGACTTACAAGTCGGTGGTTCCCTTTGACAATACAGAGCTGATTTGTATGTACCTATATGGGCAACTTGTCTGGTCCTACTGGACAGAGATAAACCAGCTCAGTTTAACTTACAATGCCTCGTGGTGACAAAGGGGGTGGGGGATGGGAAGTTGGCATCAGAAGCTAGACTAATGAGCCAGTGGTTCCCTTTGACAATGCAGAGCTGAATTGAATGTCACTATCTGGGCACCTGTGGACACTAAGGGTCCGGTTCTAGTGCCCCGGACGGAGATGAATTGGCTTGGTCTATTTTCGTGGTGACAAAGGGCGGTTCCTAGTACTGATTTTCACAACACCATTACCCAGTACTCAGTCGGTCAAATGACACATCCTTACTTTTTGCAGACTTCACATCTTAAAAGTTACCATTCTATTTGTAAAATACCACCACCCGTCCAAGATATTGTCCAGATGATCATTCTGAGCAAGGTTGATGATGACTGTACAAAAACTCTGGCCTCTATACTCTAGAATGTTCACAAGGTTTTCTATGATTTGACCCACTGACCTACTTAGTGACCCAATACGACCCATATTAAAACTCGACTGAGATATTGCCAAGATGATCATTTTGAGCAAGTTTTATGTTGAATGGATCAAATCAGTGGGAGCTCAAGTGTTCACAGGGTTTTCCTATGAATTGACCTACTGACCTACTTTTTGACTCGACATGACCCATATTCGAAGCTGACCGAGATATTGTCAAGCTCATCATTCTGATAAAGTTTGAAGATGATTGGATCAAAACTGTGGTCTCAAGAATCTTCACAAGGTTTTACCATGATTTGACCAACTGACCTACTTTTTGCCTGACATGTCCCATATTCAAACTTGACCAAGATATCGTCAAGATGATCAGTCTGAGCAAGTCTGATGATAATTGGACCAAAACTGTGACCTCTAAAGTGCTCAAGGTTTTTCTATGATTTGAACTACTGACCTTCTTTTTGACCCGACATGACCCATATTCGAACTTGAATGAGATATTGTCAAGATCATCACACTGAGCAAGTTTGATGATGATTGGACTAAAACTGTGGCCTCTGGTGTGTTCACAAGGTTTTCTATTATTTAAATTATTGGCCTACATTTTGATCCGACAGGACACATATTTGCACTTGACTGAGATATTGCCAAGAAAATCATGCTGAGCAAATTTGATGATGATTGGACTAAAACTGTGGCCTCTAGTGTGTTCACAAGGTTCTCCTTAGACAAGCTACTAGTCTGATAATAAAAGTCTGATCTTTTTTGGTATTTTTATTGTATTAAAAATGCATCACCTTCTTAGTAATGACAAGTCTGTTTGGTAGAGTCTCAAATCTTAGGCGCATCAAAATTGAGCCAGAGAGACTAGACTGGCTGAACTTTTATACACTGGTCATTTTAGTGCAAAAGGGGGAGCATTTTTGGCCCCAGGACTTTAATTTGAACAATCTTGGTAGAGGTCCACTAGGTGAAGCTTCATACCAAACAGCAAAGACCAGGGCCTTGTGCCTTCAGAGAAGAAGAATTTTAAAGATTTTCCCTATATAAGCCTAAACACCCCGCGGTGGGGGCATTTTTGATCCTAGGGCTATAAATTGAACAATCTTGATAGAGGTCCACTAGATGAAGCTTCACACCAAATACCTAAGACCTGGGCCTTGCAGTTTCTGAGAAGAAGATTTTTAAAGATTTTCCCTATAAAAGCCTATGGAAAACCAAAGGGCTCCGGGGCGGGGGCATTTTTGGTCCCATGGCTATAATTTAAACAATCTTCGTGGAGGTCCACTAGATGAAGCTTCACACCAAATATCAAAGACCTGGGCCTTGTGGTATCAGAGAAGAATATTTTTAAATATTTTCCCTATATAAGCCTATGAAAAACCAAAGGGCCCCGGGGCGGGGGGCATTTTTGGCCCAAGGGCTATAATTTGAACAATCTTGGTAGAGGTCCATAAGATGAAGCTACACACCAAATATCAAAGACCTGGGCCCTGCGGTTTCAGTGAAGAAGATATTTAAAGATTTGCCCTGTATAAGCCAATGTAAAACTAAAGGGCCCTCAGGTGGGGGGGGGGGGGGGGGGGGGGAGGGGATTTTCAACCTAAGCCTATAATTTGAAAAATCCTAATAGAGGTCCACAAGATGAAGCTTCACACCAAATATCAAAGAACCGGGCCTTGCGGTTTCAGAGAAGAAGATTTTTAAAGATTTTCCCTATAGAAGCGTATGTGAAACCAAAGGCCCCCACGGCGGGAGCATTTTCGGCCCCAGGACTATAATTTGAACAATCTTGGTGGAGGTCCACTAGGTGAAGTTTCAAACCAAATAGCAAAGACCAGGGCCTTGTGGCTTCAGAGAAGAAGAATTTTAAAGAGATTCCCTATATAAGCCTATGAAAAACCAAAGGGCCCCGGGGTGGGGGGTGCATATTTGATCCTAGGGCCAATCTTGATAGAGGTCCACTAGATGAAGCTTCACACCAAATATCTAAGACCTCGGCCTTGCAGTTTCTGAGAAGAAGATTTTTTGAAAGATTTTCCCAATATAAGTCTATGTAAAACCAACGGGCCCCTGGGCGGGGGCATTTTTAGCCACAGGGCTATAAGTTGAACAATCTTGATAGAGGTCCACTAGATGAAGCTTCACACCAAATATCAAAGACCTAGGCCTTGCGGTTTCAGAGAAGAAATTTTTTAAAGATTTTCCCTATATAAGCCTATGTGAAACCAAAGGCCCCCGGGGCGGGAGCATTTTTGGCCCCAGGACTATTATTTGAACAATCTTGGTAGAGGTCCACTAGGTGAAGCTTCATACCAAACAGCAAAGACCAGGGCCTTGTGCCTTCAGAGAAGAAGAATTTTAAAGATTTTCCCTATATAAGCCTATACACCCCGCGGTGGGGGCATTTTGGATCCTAGGGCTATAGATTGAACAATCTTGATAGAGGTCCACTAGATGAAGCTTCACACCAAACATCTAAGACCTGGGCCTTGCAGTTTCTGAGAAGAAGATTTTTAAAGATTTTCCCTATATAAGCCTATGGAAAACCAAAGGGCCCCGGGGCGGGGGCATTTTTGGTCCCATGGCTATAATTTAAACAATCTTGGTGGAGGTCCACTAGATGAAGCTTCACACCAAATTTCAAAGACCTGGGCCTTGTGGTGTCCGAGAAGAAGATTTTTAAAGATTTTCCCTATATAAGCCTATGAAAAACCAAAGGGCCCCAGGTAGTGGGCATTTTTGGCCCCAGGGCTACAATTTGAACAATCTTGATAGAGGTCCACTAGATGAAGCTTCACACCAAATATCAAAGACCTGGGCCTTGGGGTTTCAGATAAGAAGATTTTTTAAAGATTTTCCCTGTATAAGCCTATGTAAAACCAAAGGCCCCTGGGACGGGGGTATTTTTGGCCCCACGGCTATAATTTGAACAATCTTGGTAGAGGTCCACTAGATGAAGCTTCATACCAAATATCGAAGACCTGGGCTTTGCGGTTTCAGAGAAGAAGGTTTTTAAAGTTTTCATTTAAAAAATCTATTTTTAGCTCCTGTGACCTAGATGTGCAACGGACGAGAACCATTTGAACAACTTTGAAAGAGAACCGCCTAAGGATCATTCCTGTGAAGTTTGGTCAAAATCCGATCAGCGGTTTAGGAGATGTCATTTGAAGAAAAAAATTACGCACACACGCACACACACGTACGCACGCACGACAGACGACGGACAAAAAGTGATCCCAAAAGCTCACCTCGTCACTACCTGACAGGTGAGCTAAAAAAAACAACAACAGAATTTGCAAATATGAAAGTAGGTCAATATCACATGAATCTGTTATTTTTTGTTTGTTTAGAGTTCAACACTTTAATTTAGTTCAGTTTACCTAACCAGTCACTTTTCCTGGACAAACTTATAAATAAGCCATTAACAAATGCAAATCCGATGCCACAAACTGACAACTGCCCTTCTTGAACTAGAGAAATTGACCAGTGGTCACGTATACCCCCGGCCAGTGCCACCCTCTGATGTATCTTTGAGCTTGTATATAATATGAATGAAGAAGTCAAGAAGCTATAAGAATCTATAAATGTGCTTGTAAAAGCTAAACCAAACATTAAATTTCTAAATCGACCAAAGGAGTGAGGGCATCAAAGTTACTGAAGGGGTGGGGGCATCAATGTTACGGAAGCAGCAGGGTGGAGTTTGCATAAATGAAATCTTTGGACTGGTATGCAACATTGATGCAAGTATCAGTTGAACTTGTCTTAGAGTTTAGAACATACACGCATCTATAAACTTCGTCATAAAACTTTAACCAAATGTTAAATTTATAAGTCCGTGACCTTGAGATCAAGATCACATTAGGTGGGGGAAGGGACATACATAACGAAATCTTTGGACTGGTATGCAACATTGATGCAAGTATCAACTGAATTTGACTCAGAATTTAGAACATACAGGCATCTATAAACTTTGTCATAAAACTTTAACCAAATGTAAAATTTCTAAAGTCTGTGATCTTGACCTCAAGGTCACTGTGTGGGGTGGGACATGCATTCATGAAATCTTTAGACCAGTATGTAACTTCAGTGTAAGTATCAACTAAATCTATCAAAGGGTTCAGAAGATTTAATCACTTAGAATCTTTAACGCAATGTTAAGGGGCTCTTACACTGTCACGACTCTGACCACGATTGACCACGACTGTCCACGACCAATAGGGACCATGAAAATCGTGGCAAATCGGGGCATACACGGTTCCGATGTCACTACCCTACGAATACTCACGACATTGCTACGACACTTCTAGGAACAATTACGATTGCTGTACGATAATGGAGCCGATTTACAACGATCATCTACGATCGACCACGATGTCTTACGATCCTCTAGGATTCTTCTACGACTGCACCACGATTGCTTCAAGATATCAGACGATCACACACGATTTCTCACGATCCCTGCAAGACTGCTCTACGACCAGGGCACGATGATCAAAGACTCAGTACGATCATGGAGGATTCGATACGATTTACTCATGATTAGCCAAGACTTCTCCCTATTCGTCAGGATTTATAACGATCTGGGTATATAAAAGTGTTCATCAAATGCACAGTGTCATTCAGTTTCAACCATTTCTCTAGAGAGCATCTGACGAAAATGTTTTTGCAGCCAGGTCAAAGGCTTCTGTATCTTCAAAATTTAGTTCAGCTCGAACAAGACATGATCGTAAATGACATTGCAATGGCTGAACAACTCTGGAGGTGCAGAGGAACTGGAGGGACAGGTGACAGTTGACCATAGTTGCTTGGGTAATTATATGTACAAAGTTACGTGGAGAAAGTAGTGCGTTCGACGTAGCATCGGGATAAATCGTGCTGGCGTCGTCATCAATCGTAGTGCATTCCTGGTGAATCTTGCATTAGCGTGAGCAGTCGTCATGATATCGTAGTAGATCGTACGGCAGTCGCAACGGAATCGTAGAGGCATCGTAGATGATCTTGTCTCGTCGTAGCACAATCGTGGTAGAATTCAGTCACGATTATTCAAGATTGGCCACGATTACCACGACGACGGCTCACGACTGAGCTACGATTTCTCTACGACCGCTCTACGATTTGAAAAATGATGCCGACTCGTCACTAATGTTTTGAACATGTCCAAAACAGTCGTGGTCACTCCCGAACTATCACGATCAACCACGATTCCTCAAGATCTCTGCCGACTTCTCTACGACGTTGTTCACGATTTACCACGATTTAAAAAATCGTGGTGAGTCGTGGCCAAAATCGTGACAGTGTAAGAGCCCCTTTAACGGACGGACGAAGCCTCCTTGGTGCAGTGGTTACGCTACTCGCCTTGTAAACCAGGGATTGCAGTATCGATCCCCGGCTTCTCCAGACTTTCGGATGAGTCTTTAAACCGATGTCCCGTCTCCGTATGACCTTAGCTGTTGGTGGGACGTAAAACTAAAGCTCACTCACTCACTTACCGGACGGACAGATGGACAGAAGGAAGGACAGATGGACGTTCTTAGTAGAAGTTCGTTGTGGGGTTGATAATTGGACGGACACATGGATGGACAGACGGATGGACGAACAAACAGCAGGACGAAAACATTATACCCCCATAGCATACTTCGTATGCCAAGGGTAAAAATAGCATACTTTGTATGTCCGGGGTTTAATCAGTTAAAGTGAGAGAATGACCATAGAAAAAATTTCATGATCAGTCTCTATGAACCCCAGCAGGTTTTGAGCTCCAGCATACTTCGTATGCCAATGGTACAACCATAGCATACTTCATATGCCGGGGGACATAAACAGCATACTTCATATGCCAGGGAATTAATCAATGGAAGGGAGAGAATGACCATAGAAAAAAAATTCATGATCAGTCTCTATGAACCCCAGCAGATATGAACCCCAGTATACTTCGTATGCCAAGGGTATAACCATAGCATACTTAATATGCCAGGGTATAAATAGCATACTTCGTATGCCAGGGGTTAAATCAGTGGAAGTGAGAGAATGACCATAGAAAATATTTCATGATCAGTCTCTATGAACCCCAGCAGGTATGAACCCCAGCATACTTCGTATGCCAATGGTACAACCATAGCATACTTCAAATGCCGGGGGTATAAACAGCATACTTCATATGCCAGGGGTTTAATCAGTGGAAGGGAGAGAATGACCATAGAAAAAAATTTCATGATCAGTCTCTATGAACCCAAGCAGATATGAACCCCAGTATACTTCGTATGCCGAGGGTATAACCATAGCATACTTCATATGCCTGGGGTATAAATAGCATACTTCGTATTCCAGGGGTTTAATCAGTGGAAGTGAGAGAATGACCATAGAAAAAATTTCATGATCAGTCTCTATAAACCCAAGCAGGTATGAACCCCAGCATACTTCGTATGCCGAGGGTATAACCATAGCATACTTCATATGCCCGGGGTATAAATGGCATACTTCGTATTCCAGGGGTTTAATCAGTGGAAGTGAGAGAATGACCATAGATAAAATTTCATGATCAGTCTCTATGAACCCCAGCAGGTATGAACCCCGGCATACTTTGTATGCCAAGGGTACAACCATAGCATACTTCATATGCTGGGGGTATAAAAAGCATACTTTATATGCCAGGGCTTTAATCAGTGGAAGTGAGAGAACGACCATAGAAAAAATTTCATGATCAGTCTCTATGAACCCCAGCAGGTATGAACCCCAGCATACTTTGTATGCCAAGGGTACAATCATAGCATACTCCATATGCTGGGGGTATAAACAGTATACTTCGTATGCCAGGGGTTTAATCAGTGGAAGTGAGAGAATGACCATAGAAAAAAATTCATGATCAGTCTCTTTGAACCCCAGCAGGTATGAACTGAAGCATACTTCGTATGTCAAGGGTATAACCATAGCATACTTCTTATGCCAAGGGTATAAATAGCATACTTCATGTGCCAGGGGTTTAATCAGTGGAAGTGAGAGAATGACCATAGAAAAAATTTCATGATCAGTCTCTATGAACCCCAGCAGGTATGAACCCCAGCATACTTCGTATGCCAATGGTACAACCATAGCATACTTTGTATGCTGGGGGTATAAATAGCATACTTCATATGCCAGGGGTTTAATCAGTGGAAGTGAGAGAATGACCATAGAAAAAATTTCATGATCAGTCTCTATGGACCCCAGCAGGTATGAACCACAGCATACTTCGTATGCCAAGGGTACAACCATAGCATACTTTGTATGCTGGGGGTATAAATAGCATACTTCATATGCCAGGGGTTTAATCAGTGGAAGTGAGAGAATGACCATAGAAAAAATTTCATGATCAGTCTCTATGAACCCCAGCAGGTATGAACCACAGCATACTTCGTATGCCAAGGGTACAACCATAGCATACTTTGTATGCTGGGGGTATAAATAGCATACTTCATATGCCAGGGGTTTAATCAGTGGAAGTGAGAGAATGACCATAGAAAAAATTTCATGATCAGTCTCTATGAACCCCAGCAGGTATGAACCACAGCATACTTCGTATGCCAAGGGTACAACCATAGCATACTTTGTATGCTGGGGGTATAAATAGCATACTTCATATGCCAGGGGTTTAATCAGTGGAAGTGAGAGAATGACCATAGAAAAAATTTCATGATCAGTCTCTATGAACCCCAGCAGGTATGAACCACAGCATACTTCGTATGCCAAGGGTACAACCATAGCATACTTTGTATGCTGGGGGTATAAATAGCATACTTCATATGTCCGGGGTTTAATCAGTGGAAGTGAGAGAATGACCATAGAAAAAATTTCATGATCAGTCTCTATGGACCCCATTGGCCGGCCTCGTTGGCTCAGTCGGATGCGCGTCTGACTGGTGATCAGGAGGACGCGGGTTCGACTCCCGCCGGGGTCGGCAACATTCTTTCGTGGAGATTGATCATGAAATCTTTTCTACGGTCATTCTCTCCCTTCCGCTGATTCAAGAAGGGCAGTTGTCAGTTTCTGGCGAAAGAATGTGCACTGTACTGGTTAACCGCTTACGTATAAGCCTGCCCAGGAAAGTGTGGATAGGTAAACTGACCGGCTCAAAAATGACCTAAATAGTGTTGACTGGGCCGTTAAACTCCAATACAAACAAACAAACAAACTATGGACCCCAGCAGGTATGAACCACAGCATACTTCGTATGCCAAGGGTACAACCATAGCATACTTTGTATGCTGGGGGTATAAATAGCATACTTCATATGCCATGGGTTTAATCACTGGAAGTGAGAGAATGACCATAGAAAAAATTTCATGATCAGTCTCTATGAGCCTCAGCAGGTACTGAACCAATGTTATTCAGGTGTATATATGAATAGTCATAATCACAGGCTGATGAATAACGAGCCACAACGTACTATGTTCTACTTCAGAAGTTTATTAATAGTTTAGTTTAGAAAAAATAAGTTTGAGTTACTGTAACATATGAACTGTATCATGCTAAAATCTGTCTTACAACATGTCTAACAACAACATTTTGGACCAACCTCATAACGATAACACATCCGTGTGATATTGTGCATTTTTTCATACCTCAAATAAGGTATTTTTTTCTATGAAAATTTGTGATATTTTTCTTATTTATACTCAGAACATAGGTTTTGGATGCTCGTTAGAGCTGCCTCATTGAGGCGGTTCTAACGAGTACCCACAACCTATGTCTTGGAGCAGAAATAAGGAAAGTAATGTTTACCCCCGTAAACCCCAGTTTTCTCAATATAAAAGTGGGGTTAAGGGGGTGTTCATTTCACGGACTTGTTCAAGTAATGTTCAGATCTATGCCCACTTGTTCAATATTAACCCTTTTTGTAGCAAATGGAATCTTCCTCCTTATAAATAGCAGTTCATTTCAAAATTTAGGGATATCAGGTTGTGTTTTCTTCAAAATTTATTTGGAAAATGGTTGAACTCTTTGCAAACAGTGTAGGCCCTGATCTGATGCCGCATTCTGCGGCATCTGATCTGGGCCTGCACTGCTTGCCAGGGTACCGTTTTGGGGTTTCCGGTACAAAAAGCATTAATGATGCTGTTAGTTAAATTTTTTTTTATTTATTATGGCAAACACAGTAAAATTCCACTATTAAGCTAAACAAACAGACTAATCCTGCATTAAAACACTTATTTAGAATGTTTTAGAAAGTTTTAGTCATTTTTTTTTTTTTTTGTATTTTCTGCACACAGTCCCATCTGGGCAGAGACCACCTTTGAGACTGTTCAAAAGTGGTCTTAAAGACCACTTTTGAACAGTCCCAAATGTGGTCGTAATATAGGAAAAGTTTTAGTCATTCTTTTTTTTTTGTATTTTCTGCACACAGTCTCATCTGGGCAGAGACAACCTTTGAGACTGCTCAAAAGTGGTCTTAAAGACCACTTTTGAACAGTCCCAAATGTGGTCGTAATATAGGAAAAGTTTTAGTCATTCTTTTTTTTTTTTGTATTTTCTGCACACAGTCCCATCTGGGCAGAGACCACCTTTGAGACTGTTCAAAAGTGGTCTTAAAGAACACTTATGAGCAGTCCCAAAGGTGGTCTATA
This sequence comes from Lucinisca nassula, assembly GCA_963580285.1. Taxonomy (NCBI): domain Eukaryota; kingdom Metazoa; phylum Mollusca; class Bivalvia; order Lucinida; family Lucinidae; genus Lucinisca; species Lucinisca nassula. Next base: position 9,056,634 of record OY757021.1, on the reverse strand, counting down.
TATAGGAATTTTACTGTACACAAATATTTTGCTGAAAGAAATGTGAGCATTACAATAACACTCCCGTGCCATAAATAACATTTTTCAGATGAAAAATTTTGATATTTTCCTTATATATCTAGTTCAAATTTAGATTGTTGGTGCTGGTAAGAACCACATGAAAAAGGCATTTCTAATGAGTACCCAAAATCTATGTTTTGAGCGAAAATAAGGAAAATAATGATTACCCCTGTAAACCCCACTTTTCTCTCTATAAAGTGGGGTTTCGATGGGTTTTCAATACATGTAAATCCAACTTTTCCTCTAAAAAATGGGGTTTGGAGGGCTGTTCCTTACATTGTCTGAACATTCGAGTCTCTGCTGGAAAGTAGTCTACATCATTGCAGCTTGCCCATGTTATAAGACATTTTCTCGCCAGAAGCAGTTCACATGTGTACAGCAGATAACATACTCAATATATTAAAATATACTTCAGATCTATAGGAGGTTTTAGGAATTCTGTTTATGACGTCATTCCTGCGCATGCGCAAAGTACTGGCCGTCAATTGAAACGGCCATCGCTATTCAAATGTATTGGCGGAACTTAAAATGCTAACGATATTCAGACATTTTGAGAGAAAATATACCCGTTTTCATTGAAATAATGCCTCGAGAAGGAAAGAATGATATTTTACTTTCATTACCGAAATTCATTTATCCGAAATCCGTTTTTAATTGACGAAAATCTTTTCGTGAATGACTCATGTCAATGGCTTAAGATACCGTTATTCACAAAATAAGTTTTTACGTACATGTAACTTTCGTTTTATTCGCTATCTATCTATCTATCTATCTATCTATCTATCTATCTATCTATCTATCTATCTATCTATCTATCTATCTATCTGTCTGTCTGTCTATCTGTCTGTGTACATGTGCAATTTAAATGTCCACACTGACAGTCGAAATAAACTAATGAGTGGACTGACGGAGGGGCGTTGAGTCAATGTTGGTTCGACGTCATGCTGTCGACACCCACTCCAACTCACTTCATTGTCACATAACCGTTGGTATGAGAGAGAGAGAGAGAGAGAGAGAGAGAGAGAGAGAGAGAGAGAGAGAGAGAGAGAGAGAGAGAGAGAGAGAGAGAGAGAGAGAGAGAGAGAGACTGATAGTAGACAGACAGACGACACACAGACCGACTGACGAAATGACTTTCTAACAGACAAACGGACGGACTGTTAGGCAGACAAATAAACATACTGAGAGTCGAAAAAAACAACCAATGAGTGGACTTACAGACGGGCGTCGAGTCAACGTTGGCTCGACGTTATGCCGTCGACAACCACTCCAACTCACTTCAATGGAACGTGACCGTTGAGATGGTTTGACTAATCCCTGTATCCAAGAAGCCCATAACCCTGTTTGTACCAAATGGAATCTTCCTCCTTATATATAGCAGACGTCATTTTCAAAAATTAGGGGTGTCAGGTTGTGTTTTCTTCAAAATTTATTTGGAAAATGGCCGAACTTTTTGCAAACAGTGTAGGCCCTGATCAGATGCCGCGTTCTGCGGCATCTGATCTGGGCCTGCACTGTTTGTCACTTACCCCTTTTGGGGTTTCCGGTACCAAATAGGTTAATGTAGACCTAAGGGCTGGGCAGGTTGAACCAATCTAAAAATCTACCAGATTTTACTATAAAATCTTGCACTTGCGAAGGAGTGTTTAACATTCTTATGCTCTGAAAGGGTGTTCTACGTTTGTTTTGAATTTACTGTTCCAATCCCACTGAGTCTTGATGGCTCCGAGCACTGGGCAAATGACATTTTATTAAGCAACGCCGTATTATCGCCAACGAAACGTTGTGACGTTTCATCGACGTTGCAATGTTAAATTCAATACATCGCTTTGAAGTTGGTTTGATGTAGACACGACGTTGTTGACATGCTACATGTCGGTTGACGTAGCGTCATTTAACGACAAACTGTAATTGGAGAGAGAGAGATAGAGAGAGAGAGAGAGAGATTGATCTTATGTACAATATATCATTTTCGTAATGCGAAATTTCACATCTGGCAGCATATCGGTGTTTCTCCCATTATCTTACATTATAATTCCCCAAAAGTTGAAAAGAATTCCACTGTTTTACGCTGTAATTAACACTTCATCTGTCCCACTACCTTTGAAGCAATACGACAGATGACGGCCAGGGCTTTTCCCGTTCTATTTTTAGAACCGGAATTACGTCACGAAAAAAGCTCCTATATACTCTTAAAAGTAAACATCTTACAACAACTACAGCCAAACTTCAACTGCTTAAAAAAGTTTGGTATTCCTACTAGTACCCACAACATAGTACAGTCAAATTCCTACATTAAGACCATTATTTAAAAGTGTTCTTAAGACCACTTTTGATTAAGACCACTTTTGGAACTCCAAAAGGTGGTCTCTTACAAGTCGAAGACACTGGAAAACACAAAGAAAGAAAAACTGAAACTTTTAAATAGGTTTAACCCTTACAGATACCTTTGCAAACATTGTAGATCCTGATCAGATGGCTTCTGAAGAAGCCATCTGATCTACACTATTTGTCATGCAGTTTGTGTATTAAACTAATACATGTACATTGGTGTAATTTTATGGGTGGATAGTCAAAAATGGGTTAGTTAGTTAAATTAGTTAATTCAGCACGATTAGGGTTTAAAGAAGTATTAGACCTATTTAGCTGGTCTAAATAGCGGAATTTCACTTTATTCACAATAAGAGTAAGGCTTATTTCCCTTAATTATCAGCGTTACTTCCCTTTATCAGGCAGAATTTCACTGTTTTCACAATAAGAGTAAGGCTTTATCCCTTAATTATCAGCATTACTCCCCTTTATCAGGCCAAATTCCACTGTATTCACAATAAGCGTAAGGCATATTTCCCTTAATTACTCCCCTTTATCATGTTGAATTCCACCGTATTCACAATAAGAGTAAGGCTTATTTCCATTAACTATCAGCATTACTCCCCTTTATCATGCGGAATTCCACTGTATTCACAATAAGAGTAAGGCTTATTTCCCTTAATTATCAGCATTACTCCCCTTTATCAGGCGGAATTCCACTATATTCACAATAAGGGTCTCTTAATTATCAGCATTACTCCCCTTTATCAGTTGGAATTCCACTGTATTCACAATAAGACTAAGGAATTATCAGCATTACTCCCCTTTATCAGGCAGAATCCCACTGTATTCACAATAAGAGAAAGGCTTATTTCCCTTAATTATCAGCATTACTCCCCTTTATCAGTCGGAATTCCTCTGTATTCACAATAAGACTAAGGAATTATCAGCATTACTCCCCTTTATCAGGCAGAATCCTACTGTGTTCACAATAAGAGTCTTAATTATCTGCATTACTCACATTTTTTCAGGCGGAATTCCACTGTATTCACAATAAGAGTAAGGCTTATTTCCCTTAATTATCTGCATTACTCACAGTTTTTCCGGCAGAATTCCACTGTATTCACAAAAAGGATAAAGCTTATTTCCCTTAATTATTAGCATTACTCCCCTTTATCATGTGGAATTCCACTGTATTCACAATAAGAGTAAGCTTTATTTCCTTTTATTATCAGCATTACTCCCCTTTATCAGGCAGAATTCCACTGTATTCACAATAAGAGTAGGGCTTACTTCCCTTAATTATCAGCATTACTCCCCTTAGTCAGAAGCTATAAGACTAGTGTTTTGATGACTCAAAGTGTTTGTTATCTTTTCTTGTCCTTTGTGATCATTGATTCCACTGTGGAATTTTGAAAATGTTTGAGGGTTACGGATGAGGCCTTATTGGCTGAAACTAGCTGGGCTGGTCCAGAAAAAAATTGTGCACTCTGTGGTGTTCAATTTTTTGTTGTATTGCTTGCTTCCAAAGGAAAACCAATTTTCTTCACTGTAGCAAGTGTTAAGGGAATGTGTGGACCCATATGTTTATGAGCAGAAATAAGAACAAGAGGGCCCAATGGCCCTATATCGCTCACCTGTGTACCAGAAAATCATTAGTGTAGGAGACCACTTGACATCGCTACATACTAAATATCTAAGCTCAGGCATAGCAGTATCCATGCTTATAAACCCTATTGGTTTCATTGGGCGACAGGGCTTGAGATGTAATTTCATCTCAATGTCGGGTAAAAGTCCCACAAAATTGGAAGAGACATCTCCAAAATGACCTATACAGTGTTGACAGGGATGTAAAACCTAAAATCAAACAAAATCTGTGTCTTATGGTTTTGGAAAAGAAGATTTTTTTTTTTTAAGTTTTTTTCCAGTATAAGTCTATAGAAGCTAATGAGCCCTGGGGCTTGGCCAATTTTGACCCATAGGCCATGGTTGGCAGGATTTTTGTAGGCGACCATTTTGTGTTGCTATATACTAAATATCTAAGGTCTGTCTGTATTTCATGGTTTCAAATAAGATGTTTGAAGCTTTTTTCCATTATAAGTTTGTTGGAGTTAAGGGGCCACAGGATTTGGCCAATTTGGACTAAATATCTAAGTTCTGTGCTTCACAGTTTCTGAGAAGAAGATTTTTTAAGCTTTCTTCCATTATGAGTCTATGGGAGGTAAGGGGCACCAGGGCGTGGCCCATTTGGACCCCAGGGGCATGATTAGCAGGAAATATGCTGTTGCTACATGCTAAATATCTAAGCTCTGGGCCCTATGGTTTCAGAGAAGAAGATTTTTGAGGCTTTTCTCCATTATGAGTCTATGGGAGCTAAGGGGGTCCCAGGGTGTGGCCGATTTGGATCCCAGGGGCATGATTGGCAAGATTTATGTAGGTGACCACTTGTCATTGCCAGATGCTAAATATCTAAGCGCTGGGCCCTGTGGTTTCAGAGAAGAAGATTTTTGAAGTTTTTTTCCATTATGAGTCTAGGGGAGCTAAGGGGCCCCAGGCGTGGCCCATTTGGACCCCAGGTGCATGATTGGCAGGATTTATGTAGGTGACCACTTGCCATTGCTACATGCTAATTATCTAAGCTCTGGGCCCTGTGGTTTCAGAGAAGAAGATTTTTGAAGCTTTTTTTCCATTATGAGTCTATAGGAGCTAAGGGGCCCTGGGGCGTGGCTCGTTTGGACCACAGGGGCATGATTGGCAGGAATTATGTAGGTGACCACTTGCTGTTGCTACATGCTAAATATCTGAGCTCTGGGCCCTGTGGTTTCAGAGAAGAAGATTTTTGAAGCTTTTTTCTTTTATGAGTCAATGGGAGCTAAGGGGCCCCAGGGCGTGGCCAATTTGGACCCCAGGGGCATGATTGGCAGGATTTATGTAGGTGATCACTTGCCGTTGCTACATGCTAAATACCTAAGCTCTGGGCCCTGCAGTTTCAGAGGAGAAGATTTTTGAAGCTTTTTTCCATTTTGAGTCTATGGGAGCGAAGGGGCCCCGGGGCGTGGCCCATTTGGAACCCAGGGGCATGATTGGCAGGAATTATGTAGGCGACCACTTGCCGTTGCTACATGCTAAATATCTAAGCTCTGGGCCCTGTGGTTTCAGAGAAGAAAATTTTTGAAGCTTTTTTCCATTATGAGTCTATAGGAGCTAAGGGGCCCCAGGGCGTGGCCTGTTTGGACCCCAGGAGCATGATTGGCAGGACTTATGTAGGTGACCACTTGCCGTTGCTACATGCTAAATTTCTAAGCTCTGGGCTCTGTGGTTTCAGAGAAGAAGATTTTTGAAGCTTTTTTTTCCATTATGAGTCTATGGGAGCTAAGGGGCCCCGGGGCGTGGCCCATTTGGAACCCAGGGGCATGATTGGCAGGAATTATAAAGGTGACCACTTGCCATTGCTACATGCTAAATATCTCAGCTCTGGGCCCTATGGTTTAAGAGAAGAAGATTTTTGAACCTTTTTTTTATAGGAGCTAAGGGGCCCCGGGGTGTGGCCAATTTGGACCCCAGGGGCATGATTGGCAGGAATTACATAGGTTACCACTTGCCATTGCTACATGCTAAATATCTAAGCTCTGGGCCCTGTGGTTTCAAAGAAGAAAATTTTTGAAGCTTTTTTCCATCATGAGTCTATGGGAGCGAAGGGGCCCCGGGGTGTGGCCCTTTTGGAACCCAGGGGCATGATTGGCAGGAATTATGTAGTTGACCACTTGCCCTTCCTACATGCTAAATATCTAAGCTCTGGGCCCTGTGGTTTCAGAGAAGAAGATTTTTGAAGCTTTTTTCCATTATGAGTCTATAGGAGCTAATGGGCCCCGGGGCGTGGTCTGTTTGGACCCAAGGGGCATGATTGGCAGGAATTATGTAGATGACCACTTGCCGTTACTACATGCTAAATATATAAGCTCTGGGCCCTGTGGTTTCAGAGAAGAAGATTTTTGAAGCTTTTTTTCCATTATGAGTCTATGGGAGCGAAGGGGCCCCGGGGCGTGGCCAATTTGGAACCCAGGGGCATGATTGGCAGGAATTATGTAGGTGACCACCTGCCATTGCTACCTGCTAAATATATAAGCTCTGGGCCCTGTGGTTTCAGAGAAGAAGATTTTTGAAGCTTTTTTTCCATTATGAGTATATGGGAGCGAAGGGGCCCCGGGGCGTGGCCCTTTTTGAACCCAGGGGCATGATTGGCAGGAATTATGTAGGTGACCACTTGCCATTGCTACATGCTAAATATCTAAGCTCTGGGCCCTGTGGTTTCAGAGAAGAAGATTTTTGAAGCTTTTTTTTCTATTATGAGTCTATGGGAGCAAAGGGGCCCCAGGGCGTGGCCCATTTGGCACCCAGGGGCATGATTGGCAGGAATTATGTAGTTGACCATTTGCCCTTGCTACATGCTAAATATCTAAGCTCTGGGCCCTGTGGTTTCAGAGAAGAAATTTTTAAAAATTTTCCCTTTATAAGTCTATGGGAGCTATATGTTGCCATGGCAACCAGAATTCCAATCTGATCAGCCCAAAAACCTTATGCAGCCTTTCCCCCTACCTGATGATGCTTCACATGAAATTTGATCAAGATTGGCCATGGGGTATTGGAGATATAGGTACTTATTTGAAATTGTTTACGGACGCACGGACGCACGACGGACGACGGACAAAAAGTGATCCCAAAAGCTCACCTTGTCACTACGTGACAGGTGAGCTAAAAATAATGTATACCTCTGTTTGTTTGTTTGATTTGATGTTTTATATCCCTGTCAACACTATATAGGTCATTTTGGAGATGTTGCTTCCAATTTTGTGGGACTTTTACCTGACAATGAGATGAAATGACATCACAAGCCCTATCGCCCAATGAAACCAATAGGGTTTATAAGCATGGACGGTCCGACTCGCACCGCTTTGCCTGGGCAGGCTTAGATCCACTAAGCAGATTACCAGTACTTGTGTGCAGTCTGATTCAGCTCTGCGAGGAAGCATCATGCAGCCCATTTATTTCTTCAAGCCCTGATGGGCAGGGGCTGGTATACCTCTGTAAACCCCAGTTTTACTTATTATCACAATATATAAGTGGAGTTAAAAAGGGTCAAAATTATATAGGCGTGTTTTCGTGATGTGAAAATGAAAACACAGGCCTAGCTGATTCTTCATTTCAATCAAGATTTTTGATGAGGGTTTTTTTTTGGGGGGGGGGGGGGGCTGGGTTGGGGGGCGGGGGGTGGCCTGGTCCCAAATTACATGTGCATGTATTGTGTTTCTAGGGGATTTTAAAAGGAAATATTCAGCTAAACTGAGCAATCTGAAAGGCCTTTAGCAATGTTGAACCCCTATGATTCCAAAATTTTGGATCAGAAAACTGAATGGCTTTAAGATCTAACAATACATAATCTAACATAACAATTTGGCCTGATGTTATAAATCTGTTTTTGTGCTTGATGCAGCTGAGCATAAAATGTTTATTCCTCATAAAATTAAACATAAACTTTCATAAGGTTTTGTTTCATATCTCAAATTGGCGAGGGATATTTTGTCCTGCTCATATATATTAAATGCCAACAGTTTTGTCCTGCTCATGTCCTGCTCATAAATATCAAAATGCCAACAACTGTTGGCATTTTAATATATATGACCAGGACAAATGCCATGTATTCATCCTGTTTATAAACTGGTGACATTTTGATATTTATGTGCAGGAAAAACAAATTTAAATATTTTATAATTTTAATATTTATGAACGGAACAAATTTCAATATTTTATAATTTTTATATCTATGTGCAGAAAAAAAATCAATATTTTATAATTTCAATATTTGTGTGCAGGAAAAATATCAATATTTTTGAACAGGACAAATTTCATGCCCATGTTCAGCTCAACTGAAATGAGCATCAAAACGATTTATAACTTCAAATCCAGATCTATTTTAAAAGTAACATACATGTATATATGTATGTACAAAGGTACATAATGCATAAAAAAATCTCTGCTGTAAATGTGCGTTTTCTAGGATAAAACTCCCAGGAATACATATATACATCACACAAACAGATATTACAAAATAAGTATCAAAATATATCATTTGTTGTTATAGTGCAGTTAAAAATACACATATATTCTAAAAGACCCTAAAAATCCTAAAAATTCTGACACCTTGTTGACTTGCTGTAGTTCTCCTAAAATTTTAACTAATTTGTTTCATGATCAAGCCGTGCAGAGGGACTTACAAACAGTGTAGACCCTGATCAGACTGCTCCTTTAGGAGCAGTCTGATCTGGGTATACACTGTTTGCTTAGGCCTGTCTGTCCCAATATTTAAGATCATTACGGTAATGTAAACGTCATTTCCCCTGTAAAATTTACAGGAAACAACACCATATGAAGCAGTCCTCGGTAATTCAGTCAGATCTGCAACTGACTGGTTAGCATTCTTATGAGAAACAACTATGACAATTCAATAACAAATGTATCTCGAAAAACAAATATTTTTCTGCTGAAAATTTGTGATATTTTTCTTATTTCACCTCCAAACTGAAGTTGTGGGTGATTATTAGAACAGTCTTATTGAGGCTGTTCAAATAAGTACCCATAATGTATGCCATGGAGCAAAAAAAATAGAAAAATAATACATGTATAAACCCCTGTAAACCCCAGTTTTTTATGTAAAGTAGGGTTTAGTGTGGTATTGATCACACAGACATGATGATGAGTAGTTTTAAACCCTTATCCTGCTGAATAAATTAATTTAGCCACAGATTTCAGACCATCCACAAATCAAATTACTTGATATAATGTATTCATTTAATTCACAAACTGCATGACAAACAGTGTAGATCCTGATCAGATGGCTTCTCGATCAGGATCTCTACTGTTTACAAAGGTAGGGGCTGTCGTGTTCAGTGGGATAAGAGTTAATTAAGAAAACTGGTGCAATGTGGACTGCTCCTTAAACTCTAGCACTCCTTAAACCCTAGCGGTTTCTTTGGGTGGTTGGACCCGAGATATCAATTCATCTCAGTGTTGGGTAAAAGTCCCACACAATTGGAAACAACTTCTCCAAAATGACCTAAATAGCATTGATGGGGGTGTAAAACCGCAACACAAACCATAGGATTAAATGAAACAACGATACCCCTGTCTCAAACGAATGTTCATGGTTTGGAAGGTTTTCGAGCCATTAAAATTTGACTCTACACCAAAATGTAACAAGAATTCCTCGAAATACTATTTTGTGCCTTTGACAGTAGTTCTTGGGAAAGGAACTTGAGCATTTGGTTGACACTAAGCCTGACGCAAATGTTGACAGATTGACAGATGGATTAAGAGAAGGAGGAACTGAGTAAAGAATTTGCGTCAGCCTCCATAGCGCAGTGGTTAACAGGTTCGACTTATGATCGAGAGGTTGTGCGTTTGAATCCGGCCACCGGTATCGAGGTGTGTCCTTGGGCAAGACACGTAATGACACTGCCCAACTCCACCCAGGTGTAAATGGGTGGCAGTGGTGAAAAAGCTACTGCCTCTCTCCCACGCGCGTGTGAAAAGACACGGAATAAGTGTTCGAGAGAGATTCAATAAGCTTGAAGCTTTCATCGCAATTGAACGAAAATAAATAAGTATAAACTAAAGAATGGACAGAAAGCCAGACTCCTGTATCACGCCATGCTTAAGCAGACACAACAAAAATGGTCCTTAAACAGTAACAAAACTCATACTTTATATAATCCATTAAATTTCAAACTTTGTAAAATTAATGCCACTAAATGTACATGTATATAAATCAATACACATTAAATGGAGGTCACTCTAATTCTTAACCCTTATCTTGCTGTTCACAACTACCCCTATCTTTGAAAACATTGTAGATCCAGATCAGATGGCTTCTGAAGAAGCCATCTGATCAGGATCTACACTGTTTGGCATTCAGTTTATGAATTTGTAGCAATAAATTACATCAAGTAATCTGATTGGTTGATAGGCAGAAATGGGTGTGGCTTAAATGAATATTCAGCAAGATAAGAGTTAAGTGATTAATTTTCTTCTAAAAATGGTCAGTGGTAGCCCTTATCCTGCTGAAAACGACAACCCCTGCCTTTGTAAACAGTGAAAAGGGTTACTGTTGGCCCTTATTCTGCTGAACAAGACAACCCCTACCTATGTAAACAGTGTAGATCAAGATCAGATGGCTTCTGCTTCTGAAGAAACCATCTGATCAAGATCTACACTGTTTGACATTCGGTTTTTGAATTTGTAGAAATAAATTACATCAAGTAATCTGATTGGTTTAAAGTCAGAAATAGGTGTGGCTAAATTAATTATTCAGCAGGATGAGGATTACTGTTAAAGTAAAGGATTTTCAATCTTTGTGATAAGGGGTGAGTTTTTTAGTTTTACATCTCACCAACAGCTAAGATGATACAGAGATGGGATTTTGGTTCATCCGAAAGTCTGGAGAAGCCTGGGATCAATCCCCCGAACCCTGGCTAACAATGTGAGTAGCATAACCACTACATCATGGAGGCTTCTAATCTTTGTCATAAAATCCCTTTTTCTGTCTTAGAGTAGCTTACTTGGAAGAGTTATTTCCCTTTAGAACAAAAATATTTAATTTCCTTACAATCAGCATTTATTCTTTCAACTCTTAAGATGCCAATCATGACAAGAAATTGTCGTCTGCTTTGTTGTCTGCTGTTTTGTGTTTTTAAGTCATTGATGCAAACAGTGTGGAGCCCGATCAGACTGCTCCTCTCTGAGAAGTCTGATCAGGGTCCACACTAGAAATGTTTACGAGAAAATTCAGCCAATGAAAATATATCAAGACAACTAGCGTCGTCTGCTTTGTTGTCTGTTGTTGTTTTTTTAGTCATTGTTGCAAAAAGAGTGGAGCCAAATCAGACTGCTCCTCTAGGAGCAGTCTGATCAGGGTCCACACTTTTTGCCTCATTGCAATAATATGCTTGAAATATTTACAAAAAATGAAGCAGACGACATAAACAGATGACATTTTCAGATCCAGGTTCTTGGCCCACCAGGGCCCCCGCCCTTCGGGGCTTGAAGAACAAATTGGGCTCCATGATGCTTCCACGCAGAGCTGTAACCGACCACACATGAGTACTGGTAAACATATAGAGGTTCTAAGCTTGCCCAGGAAGAGACGTGCAAGTTGAACCATCCATGCTTATGAACCCTATTTGTTTAGTGGGCAGCAGGGCTTGAGATGTCATTTCATCTCAATGTCGGGTAAAAGTCCCACAAAATTGGAAGCAACATATCTGAGATGACCTATACAGTGTTGATGGGGATGTTAAACCTCAAATCAAACAAAAACAAAACCAGGGTTAATCTGGTGGTCTTCTATTGCTCCAGTGTCTGCTGATGCCCCAGGGATCTCCTGGTGTCTCAACTCCTTGTAATTGTTTAGTCCCCATCCTTGCTTCTTCACGGCCTTTTAGTTGATTTTAACCCTTATCTTGCTGAATATTCATTTAAGCCACACCCATTTCTGTCTATCAACCAATCAAATTACTTGATGTAATTTATTGCTACAAATTCATAAAATGAATTCCAAACAGTGTAGATCCTGATCAGATGGCTTCAGAAGCCATCTGATCTGGATCTACACTGTTTGCAAAAATAGGGGTTGTCGTGAACAGAAAGATAAGGGTATAGACCTTTTTGTACCAAATGGAAACTACCTCATATATAGCAGGAGTCCATTTCAAAATTTAGGGATGTCAGGTTGTGTTTTCTTTAAAATGTTGCGATTCAGACCATCCAATGCATATAATATTAAGCTCATTTGGTTTCATTGGATGGCCTTGAGATATCATTTCATCTCCATATTGGGTAAAAGTCCCACAAAATTGGAAGCAGCATCTCCAAAAGGACCTAAATAGTGTTGATGGGAATGTTAAACCTCCATTTAAACAAACAATATCTATACAAGTCAAAATCTGAAATATGTGTAACAGTAAAATATATCATTCAAAAGCTAAACAAATAAAATTTAAATAAATTTGCTTCAAAACATCTAATATCAGATACCGTACTCTCAATTAACTGATCTTCCCCAATAAATACAATGGATCTTCATGGCTTAGAGGGTAAAGTGGTGTCTCTTAATCGTAAGGTCTTTCATTTCATTTAGGTTTGAGCCTTGCTTGAATCACGTGAGAGGCAAAGTTCTGCAACTGAACATAAAGTGTTTTTTTATCCAGATACCTTAGTTTTCACCTACTTCTGATTAATGACTGGCTCAAAATAATTGAAATAATCTTGAAAAGACCTTAAAACCAATAATTCCCCGACACCAATACAAAAACTAGAAATGTATCAAGAGAGCATGAATACTCCCGCCTAGAAGCACAATTAAGAAAACTTTAATGTACATAGCTATTGCCATCTCAGACATAGACATAGAATTGGACATGGACAAAGCTGCAGATGGAGACGAAGCTATATATATAGCAACATCAAAATTAATGGTCCCCTTCATAAATCCTGCCAATCATGTCCCTGGACTATATGTCCATTCCCGCATTCTTGAAATGGCTTGGACAATCCGACAAAAAAAAATAACAATGAATAAAGTAAAATACAAAAATACTAAAAGAATACCTTCTAAACAAAATGATATGCAAAGTTCAAACACTGAGTGTATGATAAAAGGAGTCAGCCCATGTGAAAAGGGCCATTATACATGTAGCAATTTACAGCATGGTGAGGGTTATTAATCCAGTCATGACAATTGTCGTCTGCTTTGTCGTCTGCTGTTTACTTTAAAAGTCATTTTTGCAAATAGTGTGGACTCAAATCAGACTGCTCCTCTAGGAGCAGTCTGATTTGGGTCCATAATGTTTGCCTGTATCCAAAAATATTTCTTGAAATGTTTGCAAAAAAAACTCAGCAGACGACATAAGCAGACAACATTTTGTCACCATTCTGACTATTATAAAAGATTAAAAAAATAAATTTGTTCTTAACTCAAAATTTCATGTTTATCATGAAAATCCAGATTTAAATTCCTACCCTGTGATGCAAAACATGTAGGAGTTATGGGGAATGGGCAAACCTTCAGGGGAGGCAACTCCTCCTAAAAAATTTTTGTCTCTCATGTCAATAGGGTCAACTCTTAAAGGAAAGAATTTGCTCCTGAGGAGTAAATTCTTTCCTTTAAGAGTAGACCCCTTTGTCAACTCCTGAGGAGCAAAATCTTTCCTTTAATAGAAGGTCAACTCTTAAAGGAAAGAATCTTCACCTGAGGAACAAATTCTTTCCTTTAAGAGTAGACCCCTTTTTCGGTGGGACTGAGCCTAATGAAAAGTGAACAGGAAGTCCCTAAAGTTATCTCCCTTTGAAAAATGGCAGAAAAATGTGCTAGGCGTTCCCATTCCCCTTAAGTAAAAAAAAAACTGAAACATGTTTATCAAAAATATGAGAGTACAAAAAAGAAGCAAATTCCTGAGATGTACTTCTGATATGACAAAATATAAGGCACTGTGTCATTATCTCATCAACTTCTGAGCAAAATTGTTATGTCATGAAAGTAAGCTAGTATTTCTATGCAATATTAAGACTTGTTTTGTTGAATAAATCAATTTTGACACACCCATTTCTGTGGGTACTGCGGTATTTGCACACCTCTGTTTAATGATTGGCTCAAAATAAGTGAAACTAGAATTGTTTTCTAAGAAAACAGATGTCCCCCCACCACACTCATTATTTCAAATTCTGCTTTTACCGGGAAAATGAGGACTTGGTCACAAAACCAAATCAAATTAGGTCAAGGTCACCAAAAGCTAATCAGTTCTTAAGACCATCCCACTGATATAATGTATCAAGTATGAACCAAATCCTTCCATTGGTTCAGGAGTTAGAGTGCAGACAAGCTATTTTGGTCTAAAATTTGACAATGGTTTCAGCCCTGTGACCTTGAAAATTAGGTCAAGGTCACCAAAAGCTAATCAGTTCTTAAGACCATCCCACTGATATAATGTATCAAGTATGAACCAAATCCTTCCATTGGTTCAGGAGTTTCAGCAGACAAGCTTTTTTGGTCTAAAATTTGACAATGGTTTCAGCCCTGTGACCTTGAAAATTAAGTCAAGGTCACCAAAATCTAATCAGTTCTTAAGATCAGCCCACTGATATAATGTACCTAGTTTGAACCAAATCCATCCACTGGTTCAGGAGATAGAGTGCAGACAAGGCAATTTTCAACAGTCTAAGTCCCGTGGTGACCTTGAAAATTAGGCCAAGGTCACCAACATCTAATCAGTTCTTAAGACCAGCCCACTGATATAATGTACCAAGTTTGATCAAAATTCATCCACTGGTTCAGGAGAAAGAGTGCAGACAAGCCAATTTTTAAAAGTCTAACTCCCGTTGTGACCATGAAAATTAGGTCAAGGTCACCAAAAGCTAATCAGTTCTTAAGACCATCCCACTGATATAATGTATCAAGTATGAACCAAATCCTTCCATTGGTTCAGGAGTTAGAGTGCAGACAAGCTTTTTTTGGTCTAAAATTTGACAATGGTTTCAGCCCTGTGACCTTGAAAATTAGGTCAAGGTCACCAAAATCTAATCAGTTCTTAAGATCAGCCCACTGATATAATGTACCTAGTTTGAACCAAATCCATCCCCTGGTTCAGGAGATAGAGTGCAGACAAGGCAGTTTTCAACAGTCTAAGTCCCGTGGTGACCTTGAAAATTAGGTCAAGGTCACCAACATCTAACCAGTTCTTAAGACCAGCCCACTGATATAATGTACCAAGTTTGATCAAAATTCATCCACTGGTTCAGGAGAAGGAGTGCAGACAAGCCAATTTTTAAAAGTCTAATTCCCGTTGTGACCTTGAAAATTAGGTCAAGGTCACCAAAAGCTAATCAGTTCTTAAGACCATCCCAATGATATAATGTATCAAGTATGAACCAAATCCTTCCATTGGTTCAGGATTTAGAGTGCAGACAAGCTTTTTTGGTCTAAAATTTGACAATGGTTTCAGCCCTGTGACCTTGAAAATTAGGTCAAGGTCACCAAAATCTAATCAGTACTTTTCCCCCTCCCAATGGTGTATCTGTGTAAGTTTAATCAAAATCCATCCATGCATTCAGGAGATAGAGTGCAGACAAGAGGCAACGCCGACGCCGACAGGATCCGCACCAAAACCAATATGTCCCCCTCCCTTTCGGGTGGGGGTCATAATAATCTTGAAAGGGCCTTAAAACTACAAAGCAAAAACAAAGGAAAACACCCCTTTTTAACCAGCTGAGTTACTTGATGTAACTTATTCCTCCAATGAATTCACTAACTGACAGACCAACAGTGAAGATCCAGATCAGATGGCTTCTGGGCCATCTTGGAGAAGCCATCTTATCTGCATTTCCGCTGTTTGCAAAGCATCACATTAACAAGTCCCTGTAACAAAGACCCCTCTAAACCCCACTTTATATAGAGAAAACTGGCGTTTTCAGGGGTATACATTATTTTTCTTATTTCTGTTCTAGACATAGGTTGTGGGTCCTCGTCAGAACCTGAGCACCCTTGACCTATGTTTGGAGTAAAAATAAGGAAAAATATCACAATTTTCATCAGAAAAGAACAGTTTTGGATATATATGTCACCTGGGTGTGTTATAGTTATGGCTTTTCCAGGATCAGCAGGACAAGTATTAACATATATATTAAATTTCAACACGTAGATTGAGTAGGGCCATGAGTTGTTCTATGGATAAAATCTAGAGCAGAAAGTAGTGCCAATGTCATATACACGAGTTATTCTATGGACAAATTCTACATTATCACCTGCCATATTTTCCATATGAAAGAGTCATTTTCTCACATGACTCAAAGATTCATGACGTAGAGATCCATTTTCTCATATGACTGAGAGATCCATTTTCTCATGTGACTGAAAGATCTATTTTCTCACATGACACAGATCCATTTTCTCATATGACTGAGGGAACCATTTTCTCATATGACTGAGAGATCCATTTTCTCATGTGACTGAAAGATCCATTTTCTCACATGACACAGATCCATTTTCTCATATGACTGAGGGAACCATTTTCTCATATGACTGAAAGATCCATTTTCTCATATGAATGAGAAATCCATTTTCTCATATGATTGAGAGCTACATTTTCTCATATGACTGAAAGATCCATTTTCTCATATAACTGAAAGATCCATTTTCTCATATAACTGAAAGATCCATTTTCTCATATGACTGAAAGATCCATTTTCTCATATGACTGAAAGATCCATTTTCTCATATGACTGAAAGATCCATTTTCTCATATAACTGAAAGATCCATTTTCTCATATGACTAAAAGATCCATTTTCTCATATGACTGAAAGATCCATTTTCTCATATGACTGAAAGATCCATTTTCTCATATAACTGAAAGATCCATTTTCTCATATAACTGAAAGATCCATTTTCTCATATGACTGAAAGATCCATTGTCTCATATAACTGAAAGATCCATTTTCTCATATAACTGAAAGATCCATTTTCTCATATGACTAAAAGATCTGTTTTCTCATATGACCCTGAGTTCCATTTTCTCATATGACTGAGCGATCCATTTTCTCATATGAATGAGCGATCCATTTTCTCATATGAATGAGCGATCCATTTTCTCATATGACTGAGAGATCCATTTCCTCATATGACACAGAGATCCATTTTCTCATATGACTGAGCCATCCAATTTCTCATAAGAGTCATATGATAAGAGAACCTAATGCACAGTTTAATAGAAATGAATGAAAACAATTTCAGGGGAGGTGACTCTCCAACTATATTTTGTTCCCTTATAAATGGAGTTTATTTGCAACAGGAAACAAGATGTGTTTGTGAAACACTGATGCCCCCGGACAGTGCATGTTAAATATGAAAGTAGTATCACTAAGCAATCTTAAATAAGTTGGTCAAGGTCACAAGGTAAAAAATTATGGGATCATTGGAAAGGTCTTGTGACACAGAATGCAAATGTGAAATATGAAAGCCCTATCACTTACCAATCCAAAGTTATGGCGAATGATAATGTTTTTAAAAAGTAGGTCAAAAGTCAAGGTTAAGGTCACGAGGTCAAAAATTATGGTACCACTAGAAAGGTCTTGTGACAAGGAATGCACATGTGAAATATGAAAGCCCTATCACTTATCAATCGAAAGTTATGGCCAATGTTAAAGTTTTAAAAAAAACTCAAGGGGAGATAATTCACCTAAAAATGACAACAGAGTTATGGCCCTTGGTCAGAATGTAGCCCTTGTGATGGTGAATAAGTGTGTGAAGTTTCATGGGGCTAGGTCAAATACTTTTGAAGCTATGATCAAGGTTATAGTTTTTGTGACAGACAGACAAACAAACAGACAGATTTTTAGCCAAAAATGACAACAGAGTTATGGCCCTTGGTCAGAATGTAGCCCTTGTGATGGTGAATAAGTGTGTGAAGTTTCATGGGGCTAGGTCAAATACTTTTGAAGTTATGATCAAGGTTAAAGTTTTTGTGACGGACAGACAATCAAACAGATAGACAGGGCAAATACTATATGCCCCCCATGCAAATCAAAGATTCTCGGGAGGGCATAAAAATTTGCACCAGGTCCAGTTGTTCAAAACTAACAATGTCTTTTGTTAAAATATTCTTAAAATATTGGAAATTTAATATGGCAAATATTCTAATATTTTTCTGAAAATAATGTGAGTAGCTTTTGCAAATACAAAAGCTACTCACATTTTTTCCAGCAAAAATACAGAATATTAGATATTGTAACTGCTCGAACAGTTAACAATTTCAATGCTAACAAGCTCATTAAACTAATGATGGTTTGAACAATTGGACCCTGAACTGCTCATTCTTTCCCAAAACTCCCTTTTTGTGAGAGGCTCAGCTAACAGAAAGTGAAAAGTTGTCTCCCTTGCCAAAAGGGGCACAAATTATGTCAGAATAATCAATTCACTAAAATACTTTTAACCCTTTTCAGACAGGAAACTCCGAAGTAGGGACACTGACAAGGCTGAGATCTGATCCAGGCCTTCCCTGATGCAAAACATTAGGCCATATTTTCTAAGTTACTGGCCAAAACTAGCTTGTCTGGCCAAGAAAAAAAAGTCCAGTTTTCTATTCTATGTTGTTGTCCTTGCTGCCAAAGGATTGCCTTTTTATAGAACATTCATTGAGGATAAAATTGGTTCACATCATTTTCTCATGTAAACAGATTTTCTCATGTAAACGAATTTCCACATGTTAACGAATTTTCTCATGTAAACAAATTTCCTCATGTAATCGAATGTAACATGTGCGTACTATGTGATATTACAAATTTGTTGCATATAGAAAATATGCAATGATATAATGCACCTACAATTTGATATTACAAAATTGTTGCATATAGAATAAAAAATCGAAATAATATAATATCATGACATGTCTTACATACTGGCATAAAAAATATGTAAGGTAAACATTTAATATTCACTATATCTCTACACAACCTTCAGATCTTTTATCAGGGCCAGTGGTTCAAAACAAATGCTGCCATTAGTTAACATGTCATTAAAACTGATCTTTTAATATGGTAAATGTACTTATATTTTTGCTGAAAAAATGTGAGTAGCTTTTGCAAGTGCAAAAGCTACTCACATTTTTTCAGCAAAAATTCCACTGCATTAACAGCTGCAACATTTGCAATCCTGACACTGCTGTCAAATGTTTCTTTTCTATGTAAAGATCAAAGATATAAACAGCGATCAAGTATGTATTATGATTTGACGTTTATTGTCCCTGTCAACACTTTATAGGTCATTTTGGAGACATTGCTTCCAATTTTGTGAGACTTTTACCCGACATTGAGATGAAATGACATCTTAAGCCCTGTCGCCCAATGAAACCAATAGGGTTTATAAGCATGGACGGTCCGACTCGCACCACTTTGCCATGGCAGGCTTAGATCCTCTAAGCGGTTTACCAGTACTCATGTGCATCCGGTTTCAGCTCTGCCTGGAAGCATCATGCAGCCCAATCGTTTCTGCAAGCCCGATGGGCAGGGGCAATGAAAAATGTAGTTATGAGATTTTGTAATTGGACTGATGATATAACTTAGGCTGACACGATTAATCGTATAATCGTTTAATCGATCGATAAATGCCATAAGAATTCCGCCAAAGGCTATGTCGCGCCTGTGGGGGCGCAAAGTCACCCAACCATATGTAGGTCAAGGTCAAACATAAATGCTTGCACAAAAGTTTCCATTCTTAAATGCAAGCTTGTACCAAGTATCATTAATGTAGTTCTTGAGAAATAAACTTGACCATTAGGGTGAACGCTATGGTGGTCGCAATATTTTACAAAGTCAGTGAACCATGAAATATAGGTCAAGGTCAAATATGGATGCTTGCATTTAAGTTACCATACCCAGATACAAGTTTGTACCAAGTTTCATTAATGAAGCTCTTATAGTTCTTGAGAAATAAACTTGAACCTCAGGGTGAACGCTAGGGTGTTCGCAATATTTTACAAAGTCAGTGAACCATGAAATGTAGGTCAAGGTCAAATATGGATGCTTGCATGTAAGTTGTCATCCCCAGATACAAGTTTGTACAAAGTTTCATTAATGAAGCTCTTATAGTTCTTGAGAAATAAACTTGAACCTCAGGGTGAACGCTAGGGTGGTCGCAAATGTTGACGCCTTGACAAACGGACGGACGGACGGAAAACCAGGCGCCTATATCGCCCAATGCTAATAGCAGGCGCGACAAAAATGATTATCATTTCTGATTTGCTTTTTATCGATTACTTGATAGGTACCATTTACTACCCAAAGTTATGCCTAAAATAGCTGGATGAGTGGCAAACAGTGCAGACCCTGATGAGACGCCGCATTATGCAGCATCTCATCTGGGTCTACACTGTTTGCTCAGGCCTGTCTGTTCAAATATACATATGGTAAAGTGCAACATATGGTAAGAGTCATGCTCAGACAGAAAGCCAGACAGGTAAAATAATGACAAAAACCTTAGCGATTACAAATCAATTATCAATCGCAATGACATGACTGATAATCGATTATCTTTTCAGCTCCGATTAGCCAGTCCTAGATATAACACTGCTGCCTCTGATCTAGTCCTGTTCTTGAGAGTCGCCATCATCGTCGTCACTTCCACCATATGATTTTAAACCCAAAATAACGCACACAGCTACTGCCAGTCCCAGAACAACAAAAATATGGATATACAATGCCACGATCTTGAAGGTGTCGTGTTTCTCCTGAAAATGAAAAAAAATTACATAAATAAATAACAATATAAGAATTCTGCCAATAAGAGCGCCTGAGTGGGCAAAAAGTCACCAAAACCATGAAATCTAGGTCAAAGTCAAACATAGATGCTTCCATAATGCATGTAGTTGCCAGTCCTAGATGCAAGCTTGTACCAATTATCATTAATAAAGCTCTTATGGTTCTAAAGAAATGATTTTGATTTGTTTGATTCTTAATTTTAGGTTTAGTTTAAACATATTTTATTCGTATTCTACATGTATAACAATACAAAGCAAAAATGACTGAATGATTTGAGGTTTAATGTCCCCATCGACACTATTTAGGTCAATCTGGAGACCTTGCTTCCAATTTGTGGGACTTTACCCAACATTGAGATGAGATGAAATGACATCTCAGTCCTTGCCTCCAAATGAAACTAATAGGGTTTATATGCATGGACGTTCTGACTCGCAGCACTTTACCTGGGCAGGCTTAAACCTTCTAAGTTGTTTACCAGTACATTCCACTCTGCCTGTATCGCCCCCACCTATCTGGGCTAGGGGAAATAGATTGGGCTACATGGTGCTTCCAGGCAGAGCTGAATCTGACCACACACGAGTACTGGTAAACCGCTGAGAAGGACTAAGCCTGCCCAGGAAAAGCAGTGTGAGTCAGATTGTCCAATGCATATAAGCCTTCTGGTTTCATTGGGTGGCAGGGCTTGAGATGTCATTACACCTCAATGTCACGTAAAAGTCCCACAAAATTGGAAGCAATGTCTCCAAAATGACCTAAAGTGTTGATCATGATGGGGACATTAAACCCCAATTCAAACAAACAAAAACAACTCTGCCTGGAAGCATCATGCAGCTCAATCTATTTCTCCAAGGGCAAAGAAATAATTTTGAACCCTAGGGTGAACACTAAGGTTGAAGCAATAGTGAGTAAAATCACCAAACTATAAAGTGTAGGTTAAGGTCATTGTCAACCCTAGAAGCAAGCTTGTAATGAAACTCTTACAATGCTTGAGAAATGAGATTGAATATTAGGGTGAACCCTTGGTTTGACACAATAGTTCACAAAGTGAGTGAACCATGAAATGCAGGTCAAAGTCAAATACAATGTATGGATGTTTACATTGTTTAACTTGCCATTCTAGATGCAAGTTTGTACCAAGTATCAGTAATGAAGCTATTTCAGGTTTTGAGAAGCGGACTGGACCATTAGGGTGAATGCTAGAGTTGTCGCAAATGTTCATGGCTTGACAGACAGACAGATGGATGAACAGATGGAAAATCAGACTCCTATATCGTCCTAGCTAATAGCAGGGGGGACAAAAATGTAACATTTTTTTCTTGCACACCAGATAAGGAAATCCATAGTTTTAGTTTTAGCCCAGGACATATATACTGTTCTTACCCTGGTGTTCTTACCCAGGGACAGGGTAAAAACTGAATACTCGGACATGTTGGATATGCACTGGATAAATAGGACCTCATTTTGTGCCATTATTAAGGTTGACGTCACAGCATGTTACACGACTTCTCTAAAAATCACACCATTGCCATTACAATATGGCGGACGGCGGCAACCGAAGTGACTGCAGTATTAAATATCTACACTCAGAAATGGAAGGTATGCAAGAAAAAGAATCTAATATGGGTGTGAGGGATGGATAGAAAATTTGTTCTTCGGGATCACACTCTGGCATCACTCGGCAAGCCTTGTGATGCTAGACTGACCCTCGGAATGGATTTTTCTGTCCACCTCTCACACATGTACGATTCTAATAACCCTTAACCCTTGTTCTGCTGAATCACAAACTGCTAGTTTCTGAAAAAGCATCTGATCAGGATCTACACTGTTTGACAATCTGTTTATTTTACATCAAGGACTTAACAAGGAGGATGGTGGGTTTTGGACAGATGAACGGATTTTTAATCTTTACCCTGCTGAACAGAATGTATCCCTTTAGAAACCATAAAAGATCCAGATCAGATGGCTCCTCAATATCTAGCTGATCAGGCTCTACACTGTTTGACATTATGTTTATTACATCAAAGATTTGACAAGGAGGAGGGTGGGTCTGGACTGATGAATGCATTTTTTAATCTTTACCCTGCCAACAGAATGCATTACGATAACACACGTGTGCGACATAGTGCGGTTTTCGCATCTCAGAATTGGCTACTTTTTTGATGAAAATCTGTGATATTTTTCTTATCTATATTTCAAACATATGTTGTGTGTCCTCGTTAGAACCGCCTCAGTGAGGCGGTTCTAACGAGTACCCACAACCTATGTCTTGGAGCGGAAATAAGAAAAATAATGTAAACTCCCATAAACCCCAGTTTTCTCTATATAAGTGGGGTTTAGGGGGTCTTCATTTCACAGACCTATTCACATGATGTATCCCTTCAGACACCAGTATAGATCCAGATCAGATGGTTTCTCATTAGCTAGCTAATCAGGACCAGTATACTGTATTCCGCTCTGCTTCTGAATCAATGGTAAAAGTTGAAATTATGTCCCTTATGGCTGAAAATCGGGCATGAGCATAGGGTATGAAATACAAAGGTTCTGGAGAGAACCCCCGTTAATAACGACGGTATTTGTTCCCGAATAAAAGATCCCAATTAGGAGTTAATAAAGGGCTATTACCTTTCATTACTTCAAAAACAAATGTTCTAGGTGAGGCGATACTAACAAATATCTGTATAAAACATTTTGAAACAAATATTACAGACATTTTTGTTCCTTGGTGTATTAGAGACTATGGATTCGATATGGGTCATTCCAAACCGAGGGAAGCACAGGCTGATCGGAACTGAGGCTAAGCCTTTAGTTAGGGATTCATTCCATTGAGTTGCCCCAACCCATCAGGGCTTGGAGAAATAGATGGGCTGCATGATGCTTTAAGGGAGAGCTGAAACAAACCACACACAAGTAATCGGCCCGTCCTTGCATATAAACCCTATTAGTTTCATTGGATGGCAGGGAATGAGATGTCATTTCATCTCAATGTTGGGTAAAAGTACCCCAAAAATTGGAAGCAACATCTCCAAAATGGCCTAAACAGTGTTGACGGGGACGTTAAACCTCAAATCAAACAAACAAAATCATTCCATTAGGATTGTCGTTATAACAAGTTCTGTCATTACAACAAATCTCTTTAACCCTTGTCCTGCTGAATATTCATATATGCCACACCCACTAACGATTATCAACCAATCAGATTGCCTGTAGCAAATTATTACAACAAATTCACAATCTGAATGACAAACAATGTAGATCCTGATCAGATGGCTTCGTCAGAAGCCATCTGATCTGGATCTACATTGTTTCAAAGATAAGGCATATCCGGGATTAGCAGGACAAGGGTTAATAACGAGGTTTGATTATATTAAGTCAGTAAGGGTTATTATTAGACCTTTGTTAAGTCTGAGACTACTGTGTTATAGAAACATAGCAGAAAATGTCTAGTAAAACTTAAATTAAAAGCCTGGCGTGGTAATAGTCAGAAAATGATTCTCGAGTTGATTGCAGGTTACATTTGTAAATGTGAATAGCAGGATTAAAACCTTAGCATTGAAAAAAGTGCAGGTCAAGACTCTAGAGGCATGTTGAATGAATGATTTGTCAACTTTTAAATGTTGTCGCTGTTCGGAGTCATTTATTACTTTTTACGAGAACGGATAAGATTTGTATAAGTGATTGACACATATCAAACAAAATCTTGCCAAAAAGTCAATATTTGTCATTTTTCCTGATTTTTTTTTTTACTCCTTTTTGGAACTAATAGATTATGCCTGTAACCCTTTTTGTACCAAATGGAATCTTCCTCCTTATATATAGCATGAGTCCATTTCAAAACTTTGGGGTGTAAGGTTGTGTTATCTTCAATATTTCGGGAATTCAAGCTTAACTTTTAGCAAACATTGTAGGCTCTGATCAGACGCTGCGTTCTGCAGCATCTGATCTGGGCCTACACTGTTTGCCAAGGTACCCCGTTTTGGGGTTTCCGGTACCAAATGGGTTAATTAATTAGTGCTTTATTGCTAGGAAAAATTCAAGAGCAGATGACAATCAACTTTGTTTTTCTTATTTTTCAGGGAAAATAAGCCTGGCTTGACCTTGACATTTCATGTGAATTGACTATCAACTTTGTTGTTTTTCTTATTTTTCAGGGGAAATAAGGCTAGCTTGACATTTCATGTGAATCATCTATCAACTTTGTTTTTTTTATTTTTCAGGGAAAATAAGGCTAGCTTGACATTTCATGTGAATTGACTATCATTTTTTTATTTTTCAGGGAAAATAAGGCTAGCTTGACGTTTCATGTGAATCATCTATCACTTTTGTTTTTCTT
Source organism: Lucinisca nassula (assembly GCA_963580285.1). NCBI lineage: Eukaryota > Metazoa > Mollusca > Bivalvia > Lucinida > Lucinidae > Lucinisca > Lucinisca nassula. The sequence continues at coordinate 9,031,579 of OY757021.1, read as the reverse complement.
ATTTTTCAGGGAAAATAAGTCTAGCTTGACAGGTCATGTGAATCAACTATCAACTTTGTTTTTCTTATTTTTCAGGGAAAGCATCACGTGAACAAGTTTGTGAAATGAAGACCCCCCCACCCCTAATCCCCACTTTATATAGAGAAAACTGGGGTTTGCGGGGGTATTAATCATTTTTCTTATTTCTGCTCCAAGACATAGGTTGTGGGTACTCGTTAGAACCGCCTCATTGAGGCGGTTCTAACGAGCACCAACAACCTAAGATTGCATGATAAATAAGACAGAAATCACAGATTTTCATCAGAAAAGTAGCCATTCTGGAGATATGAAAGAATGCACTACTAGTCACATGTATGGGTTATCTCAATGGCTTGACATTTAATGTGAATCTTCAGTCCAGCAAATAGTCATAGTCATAGTTAAGGGTTTCTGCAAACAGTGAAGGCCCTGATCAGATGCCACATTTTGTAGCTGCTTACCTGGGCCTGCACCCACTTTGCCAAGTTTCCAATCTCAAAGAGCCTACTTTTCTTCTTTTTCCTGGAATTTTTTTTTCGGAACTGTGATTGCAATAAATAGATTTTGCCTTCTAAGTACTTGCTTAAATTGATGTTTCTCTAAGTTGTTGAACTCTGATTTAAACTATAGTAATATAAGTTAGATACTTGACTCCTTTAATTTAAAGCTTTTTTAGTCCTTAAGGGGAATGGGTACACCTTCAGGGGCGGCAACTTTTAAAAAAAAAAAGAAAAAAGAGAGGTTCAAGAAGGGCATTTGTCAGTTTCTGGTGAAGGAATTTACATTGTACTGGTTAACTGCTTATGTATAAGTGTGCTGGTGAAAGAATTTACAATGTAATGGTTAACTGCTTGTATAAGTGTGCCCAGGAAGTGTGGTCAGCTATTGTGTCCAAATTAATTTGACCTAAATACTGTTGACTGGGCCATAAAACTCCAAAACAAACAAACAAAAAATGTCACCCTTTTTAACAGGGGTCACCTCATAAAGGAAAGAATTTGCTCTTCAGGAGCAAATTCTTTCCTTTATGAGTGGACCCCTTTTTCAGAGGGTTTTAGTCTGAATCAGTTGACAGAAAAGTCAACAGGAAGTCCCAAAATTGTCTCCCTTGAAAAAATGGTCACGTGTTTCAACTCCCCTGAAAATGTTGTAACAGTTCCAAGACATTCATTACTTTTAACCCTTAAGATGCCAATCACAATAATTGTTTGTCTGCTGGTTACGTTTTACATCATTGTTGTAAACTCTTTATTTGGGAGATCATCAACAGATTTACTGCATGCGGTCTCTATTTGATGCCATCACGAAAGCATGCCTATATAATTTTGACCCCCTTATGCCCCACTTTTATATAGTAAAACTGGGGTTTGCAGTGGTAAACATTATTTTTTCTTATTTCTGCTCAAACAGAGATTGTGGGTACTCGGTAGAAAAAGAGAGTGCCCACAAGCTATGTTATTTGCAGAAATATAAAAAAATATCAGAATTTTTTATCTGCAAATTTTCATTTTTGGTTGTAAAATTTTCAATATATTTGAATAGGCATGTTTTTGTAATGCCATTTCAATCCTTAAGGTGCCAAAGAAAATACAATGATTGCTGTTGACTAGAACTTTGTTATCTGCTGATTAATTGATTGATTTATTGATTGATTGATTGGGTTAATGACACGTCAATCCTGCAACCCGCCCATAGGGGCTTGGAGAAATATATTCGACTGCATGGTGCTGAAGCTGACCATACACAAGTACTGATAAACTGCTTAGAAGGATTAAGCCTGCCCACGCAAAGTGGTGCGAGTCAAGATCATCCAATTAATTTAAGCCTTCTGGTTTCATTGGGCGGCAGGGCTTGAGAAGTCATTACATCTCAATGTCAGGTAAAAGTCCCACAAAATTGGAAGCAACATCTCCAAAATGAGCTAAATAGTGTTGACGGGGACATTAAATCCAAATTCACATCAACCCTTGTGGGTCATTTTGTGTCATCTCCAAGAGAAAGAGAGAACAGAGATAGAAAAGACAGTAGAGTAGATGAAAGTGAGGGACAGAAGTGAAAGTGGAAATTGAATGGCAGTACAGAAACAAAAGAAATAATAACATTCCCCCTCTACCTTACCTGCTGCAAAGACAGCAGGCCTTGTCCAACTGTAACTTAGTAAGCCAACATTAGCTGGACACCCCAGTGACACAAGATATACGTCATCTTTGCCTCACGCAACCATCCCCAATTTGTTGTCTGCTGGTTACTTTTATAGTCATTTTTGCAAACAGTATAGACCCAAATTAGACTGCTCCTCTTCACTGAGACGATTCTAATGAGTTTGTTTGATTTGAGGTTTAACATCCCCATCAACACTGAACAGGTCATTTTGGAGACATTGCTTCCAATTTTGTGGGACTCTTGATGAAATGACATCTCAAGCCCAGTCGCCCAATGAAACAACAGTACTTTAAGTTGCTCACTTGACTCCATAAACCGTACCTTATTTACTGTATTTATTCGGACAGGCAAGCTTAAGCAAGCAGTGTAGACCCTGATGAGATGCCATGTTATGTGGCATCTCATCAGGGTCTACACTAGTTGCAACTAATATTCAGCTACTTATAGACACAACATTGGGTAGTAAATTGTACTCGTTCCAATTTTAGAACAAGTATGGTAAGGAGTTGGGATGTCCGAATATTTAGGGCAAATACAGTAAAAGGGAATGGATATAGCTGGTATGGACATGTGGAACGCTCCAACGGTGCAGTCAAGTCTGCCTGTGACATACAGGTAGGTGGAAAGTGGGAAGCGGGGGCCAGGAAGGCCCAAGATGACCTGGAAGCAGCTAACAGAAAGAGATTGCAGAGAATGGAAGCTCTCTGCTATCGATCCTCATGATAGACAAGCCTGGAGATGTGGTGTAAGATCTGCCATGCGTGCAGCAAGCCAGCTACCTGGAAGGGGGCCCACTTATGTGGACGTTGCCCCTGTACCTGCACGCTAATCAAAAATCCGTTGATGATGATGATGATGATGATATACCTTCAGGGGAGGCAACACTTAAAAAAAAATAGTTTTGTCTACCTTTTAAATAGGGGTCAAATTCTTTCCTTCACGAGGTGACCCTTTTTTCAGAGGGATTTCGGTTTATAAAAAAAGACCCATTTTTTCACAGGGATCCTGTTTATATAAAAGCTGACAGGAAGACCTAGAAGTTGTCCTCGTTTTAAAATAATGGACAACACTCTTCTATGTGAAGAGTATTAACACCCCTTAAGGGGAATGGAAACACCTTCAGGGGAAGTAACCCCTGAAAGAAAAGTAATTTTGTCTCCCATGTCAATAGGGATCAACTCCTAAATGAAACTAGAAATGCGTCCATAGGACACGGATGCCCCCGCCTGAAATATGTCTATGTTCGAATTCATCCATAGAAAGTTATTGACCGTGTTTAAGTTTTGGACCCTTTTTATGCCATTTGACCTCTAAGTATGACCTTGACCTTGGAGGTACAGATCTGGGTTTGCAGGTGACACATTGTCTCATGATGGTTAACATTTCTTCAAAATAATTTCAAAATCCATCCTGAAATAAGTAAGTTATTGGCTGCGTTTAAGTTTCGGACCCTTTTTTTGACCTTTGACCTGTAAGTATGACCTTGACCTTGGAGGTACGGACCTGGGTTTTGCATGTGACAAATCGTCTCATGATGGTTAACATTTCTACAAAGTAATTTCAAAATCAATCCAGAAATAAGAAAGTTATTGACTGCGTTTAAGTTTCGGACCCTTTTTTGACCTTTGACCTCTAAGTATGACCTTGACCTTGGAGGTACGGACCTGGGTTTTGCATGTGACACATCTTCTCATGATGGTTAACATTTCTACAGAGTAATTTCAAAATCCATCCAGAAATAAGAAAGTTATTGACTGCGTTTAAGTTTCGGACCCTTTTTTTGACCTTTGACCTCTAAGTATGACCTTGACCTTGGAGGCACGGACCTGGGTTTTGCATGTGACACGTCGTCTCATGATGGTTAACATTTCTGCAGAGTAATTTTAAAATCCATCAAGAAATAAAGAAGTTATTGACCGCGTTTAAGTTTCGGACGCACGGACGGACGGACGGACGGACAGGGGCAACGCTATATGCCCTTTCCACCATTCTTCGAATGGCGGGGGCATAAAAAATGCTCCTGATGAGCAAATTCTTTCCTTTAAGAGCAGACCCCTTTTTCAGTGGAACAGGGCTTATAGAGAAGTGAACAGGAAGTTTCGAATGTTTTCTTCCTCTGAAAACTGCCAGGTGTTCCCATTCCCCTTAAATTCCACTGAAAGCACCAAAAAATATTTGAAAATACATCATTTAATACTATTATTTTTATTTTTTAGAAAAAAATAGAGCTGCCGCCTAACGGGCGCCAATTATACCCCCGCATGCGTTGTCAGACAAATTTTTACAAGTATTTGACCTTGAGGAAGGTCAACGTAAAGGTCAAGGTCAGGTTTGTGTATATCAATCTTAAGTACTAGTGGCAAGGTGTGTGGTGTGTGAATATTAAAGAAATCGGTCAAAGAATAAGGAAGTTATGAGCAATGTTAAAGTTTTTTGTAACGGACCGACGACGACAGACGACAGACGACAAGCTGACTCCTATATACCCCCAGAGCTACAGATCAGGCGCGTATCCGCGTAAATACGCATTAATTTTCATTAAAAACGCATTGAAAATCGATTTTTCGCGTACCGATACGCATTGGAAAAAACGGGTACGTCATGGTCCCGACGGGTGCAAAATAAAAGTTGGAGTAAACCGACTTTGTTTCGGTAAATCGAGCAACCCAACTTCATATCCAGTTCTACCAAAAGCCGCTGAATAATACGTTGTCTGATTGGTACTTTCATTTTCGTTAGGCCAATCGTGATTAGAATAACAGATCTGCAAGGGAAATTACTCTGTTGGTTTCCAATGCAAACAAATGGCGCAGAAATCGTCGAAGTCCGGTCGTTTTAGACCGAAAATTCCAGCAAATGTGGGCAACATACTGAACTTCCTAACAAGGAAGGAAGTAACAGACCCTCAGTGAGGCACTTCTAATGAATACCAACAACATAATTATGTTTATGCTGAAATAAGAAAAATATATGTAATTTTCTGATGAAAAAGCGCCTTATCTGAAGTTATGATAATTATTTTATGATTATAAATATCATCAATATGTTCTAAAAACTGACACACTTGGGAATAAAAAGCATATTATGTGTCAAAATACTCTTTCCAAAAAATTGTGTAACATTTCACTCTTTCAGTAAATTTCTAGGACCTGAAATACCCTTTGAAAAGAAAATCAGGGAGTAAAATACTCTTTGGCCTAAAAATTATCTGTAGCTCTGTACCCCCTTCAAACTTCGTTTGCGGGGGTATAAAAAAGGCTTGTCTTTTCATGTTATTACAAAAACACCTTCTTGTGACTTGGTGGATTCTTTCATTTCTCCAAAATGGCTACCTTTCCAATGAAAATTTGCGATATTTTTCTTATTCATACCGCAAACAATAGGTTGTGGGTGCTCAATAGAACCACCTCATTGAGGCAGTTCTAATTAGTGCCTGCAATCTATGTCTTGGAGCAGAAATAAGCAAAATAATGTATAACCCCTGTAAACCTCAGTTTTCTCTATATAAAGTGGGGTTTAGAGGGGTGTTCATTACATGGACTTGTTAACCTGATGAGAACTGTCAGCTAGGGTTGATCCGTATGAAATATCAAGCCTTAATTTGTGTGACAAAATAATAATAACTAGAATACTGTCGATGGCGCGCCATTGCAAATCCCCACGCTTTCTACAGAGGGGCCAAGTACCGAAAACCCCTCACCCTAGGCCCTAATTTGACCCCAGGGTCAAAATATTACCTGTATTATATTCTACTAATCATGCCCTTCAATTTGATATGCCACATGACTATGTTCCAAAAAACTTAAATTTTGACCCTTTGACCCCTCCCCCAGGGCCCCAATCTGACCCCAGGGTCAAAATTTTACTTGTATTCCCCCCCCCCCAGTCCGTCCCCTTGGGCATGACCCAGGGGTCGCAGCCAAAATCCCGTTCAATATGTGTTACATATATCATTAATCATTACTTATGCAAAGTTTGGTTTCAGAATCTATAAAATTGACTTTGAAATTGAATTTAATTGATATTTGACCTTTTGACCCCTCCCCAAGGCCCCTGGGGGCGGGGCCAAAAATAAATGTGACGTTGCACGCCCTCATCATGTAAGGAAGCTGTGTACCAAATTTGGTTACATTCCGACCAGTGGTTAAGGAGCAGATAGCATGACGGACAGACAGACGAACGGACGGACGGACAGAGGCGTTCACAATATCCCCGAATGCTTTTTTTAAAAGTGTGGGGATAATAATAATAATAATAAAAGTTTTGTTTCATTTGAGGTTTACCGTTCCTGTCAACACTGTATAGGTTATTTTGGAGTAGCAATATTTAAGGAAAGGAATTCACTAAGCATGATGCTTCCATTCCAATCCCATCTAATGTGTCATTGTATGTAAATATCATATGCATGTCAATTGACTGATCAGAAATAAATATGTTTAAACCAAGTTTAAGGCTCCTATATTTTGGGACTGGGCCCTATACCGTTTCTTCAGAAAATTCCTTACTCTGAATATACATTTGTTATCCCTAAGCCAAAATAGTTAAGGTCTATCATTCAATCTGCTCTAGTCCTGGTGGACACTTAAAGATTAAACAATAGTAATTTGTGATGCAATCTTGTCTGTAGGAGAGGTTATTTCAAGTAACATCAACGTTATGGACGACCTCAATTAAAGACAATCTCACCACATTTTTTTTCTTTTTCCTTTCTTTTAAAAAAGATTTTTACTGCTGATGGTGTTTGACTTAACATTACGAAAACACGTCTATACTAATACATTGTAGCCTTTATCGCGGAAAAAATGAAAATTTTAAGATGAACAATTGTGATATTTTTCTTATTTCTGCACAACATATAGATTGTGGGTACTCGTTAGAACTGCCTCGATGAGGCGGTTCTAACAAGTACCCACAATCTATATTTTTGAACAGCAATAAGAAAAATAATGTATACCCCTGCAAACCCCAGTTTTACAACATAAAAGTGGGGTCCAAGGGGGTCAAAATCATATAGGCATGTTTTCGTGATGAGGTGAATTACAGTTATGATCCTAATGCGCGTCTGACTGGTGATCAGGAGGACGTAGGTTCGATATCTGCCGGGGTCGGAAACATTCTTTCGCGGAGATTGATCATGAAATCTTTTCTACGGTCATTCTCTCCCTTCAGCTGCTTCGAGAACAGCTGTTGTCATTTTCTGGCAAAAGAATGTGCACTGTACTGGTTAACTGCTTATATATAAGCCTGCCCAGGAAAAGTGTGGATAGGTAAACTGACTGGCTCAAAAATGACCTAAAATAGTGTTGACTGGGCTGTTAAACTCCAATACAAACAAACATACAAACAGTAATGATCCTAAGTAAGGGTTTAGGAGGAGCTGGCATTCAAAGTATATTGTTGAACTTTTTCTATTCTTAGCTCTGGTGGCCATTTTGTTCATCTTAGCCAAAGAATTTTAGCTATTTTGGTAGAGGGTAAAGGAAGAGGGTCACCTAAGCAATATTCATATGCAGTTTAGACTGAAATTGGCCCAAGGGTTTAGGAGGGAGTTTGCATGTAAAGCAAATTGTTGATGATTTTCCATTTTTAGCTCTGGTGGCTATTTTATTCATCCAAGCCATACCATTTTAGCTATTTTGTTAGATTGTTTGTTTGTTTGTATTGAAGTTTAACAGCCCAGTCAACACTATTTTAGGTCATTTTTGAGCCGGTCAGTTTACCTATCCACACTTTTCCTGGGCAGGCTTGTACATAAGAGGTTAACCAGTACTGTGCACATTCTTTTGCCAGAAAAGCTATTTTGGTAGAGGGTCACATAATCAACATTCCTATGAAGTTTGAATGAAATTGGCCAAAGGGTATAGGAGGAATTATTGCTGTATAAAGTTTTTTCTACTCTTAGCTCTGGCAAACATCTTGTTCATCAGAGCGGAATCTTGTTCATAAAAGTGCTGGCAGCCATCTTTCTCATCATAGCGGAACCCTTTTAGCTATTTTGGTTGAGGGTCACCTAAGTAACATTCCTATGAAAACTGACTAAAATTGGCCCAAGGGTTCAGGAGGAGTTGGCATTTAAAGCAAAGTGTTGACATTTTTTTTATTTTTAGCTCTGGTGGCCATCTTGCTCACTGGAGTGCAAGTTCAGTTTTAGCTATTTTGTTAAAGAGTCACTTAACCCTTATCTTGCTGAATATTCATTTAAGCCACACCCATTTCTGTCTATCAACCAATGAAATTACTTGATGCAATTTATTGCTACAAATTCATAAACTGAATGCCAAACCGTGTAGATCCTGATCAGATGGCTTTTTCAGAAGCCATCTGATCTGGATCTACACTGTTTGTAAAGATAGGGGTTGTTGCGAACAGCAAGATAAGAGTTAAAATTGGCCCAAGGGTTCAGGAGGAGTTGGCATTTAAAGCAATTTATTTTTTGGAGAAGTAGTCATTTAAAGATTTTCTATTTTTAGCTCTGGTGACCATCTTGTTCATCTGAGTGGAAAGATTTATTTGGTAGAGGCTCACCTTACCAACATCCCTGCAAAAATTGGATCAAATCATCCCAAGGGTTTAGGAGAAGTTGGCATTTAACCCTTCTCTTGCTGAATATTCATTTTAACCACACCCATTTCTGACATTGAACCAATCAGATTACTTGATGTAATTTATTCTTACAAAGCCATAAACTTAATGTCAAACAGTATAGATCCTGATCAGATGGCTTCTTCAGAAGCCATCTGATCCAGATCTACACTGTTTCAAAAGACAGGGGTTGTCGTGAACAGCATGATAAGAGTTATAGTAGATTGTTGACATTTTTCGATTTTTAGCTCTGGCGGCCAATCTTGTCCATCGGAGCAGAACTGTTTTAGCTATTTTCAAAAAGGGTCACCAAAGCAACATTCCTGTGAAGGTTGAATGAAATTGGCCAAAGGGTATAAGAGGAGTTGTCATTTAAAGAATCATCAATTTTTAGCTCTGGTGACCAAGATCTTGTTCATCGGAGTGGAATGACATTCAGCTATTTTGGTAGACGGTCACCTAAGCAACATTCCTATGAAGACTGTCATAAAAGTGCTGGCAGCCATCTTTATCATCATAGTAAAACCCTTCTAGCTATTTTGGTAGAGGGTCACCTAAGTAACCTTCCTATGAAAACTGACTAAAATTGGCCCAAGGGTTCAAGAGGAGTTGGCATTTAAAGCTAATTTTTTACTTTTTTATTTTTAGCTCTGGTGGCCATCTTGCTCATTGGAGTGCAAGTTCAGTTTTAGCTATTTTAGTAAAGAGTCGCTTAAGATGTTTTGAATGAAATAGGAGTAAAGGAAGTGTTGTTGTTTAAAGATTTTTCTATTTTTAGCTCTGGAAGCCATCTTGTTCATTCAAGCCAACAATTTTAGCTTTTTTGGTAGAGGGTCAACTAAGCAACATTTTGATTGAAATTGGTCCAAGGGTATAGGAAGAGTTGTCATTTAAAGATTTTGTTTATTTTTAGCTCTAGCGGAATCTTGATCATCCAAGCGGAGTGATTTTAGCTATTTTAGTAGAGGGTCACCTAAGCAACATTCCTATATGATATAGTTTGACAGAAATTGGCCCAAGGGTTCAGGATGAGTTAGCATTTGAAGTAAACTGTTGACACTGCACGACACACGATGGACAATGTCCGACACACATTGACCAATCACAATAGCTCACCATGAGCACTTCGTGCTCAAGTGAGCTAAAAATGGAGCCCTCAATAATTTGAGGTTTTATGCCCCGGTCAACATTACTTGATTTAGTTTTTCTTGATGTCCTAAAGTCAAGGAAAAACATAAACTGATACTTTAGACACAGTTTTTTTTTTTTTTTAATCTTAACCCTTATCTTGCTGAATATTCATTTAAGCCACACCCATTTCTGTCTATCAGCCAATCAAATTACTTGATGTAATTTATTGCTACAAATTCCTAAACTGAATACCAAACAGTGTAGATCCTGATCAGATGGTTCTTCAGAAGCCATCTGATCTGGATCTACACTGTTTGCAAAGATAGGGATTGTCCTGAACAGCAAGATAAGGGTTAAGATGCCGATTGCAACAATTGTAGTCTGGGTACTTTAAAAGTCATCATTGCAAACAGTGTGGATCCAGATCAGGTTCCACACTGATTGCTTGTATGCAAAAATATGATTTAAGAGTTTGCAAGAAGATTCAGCAGACAACGAACATAATTAGACCACATTTTAAGATTCACTCAAGGGTCACCATCAGGTCCAGTGAGTTACTTGAGCGTCTTGGCATTGAGGATCTGGACCTCATCCTGAAAGAGAGAAGGCTCCGTTGGTATGGACATGTGGAACACTCCAACGGTGCAGTCAAGTCTGCCTGTGACATACAGGTAGGTGGAAAGCGGGGGCCTTCCAGGCCCAAGATGACCTGGAAGCAGCTGACAGAAAGAGATTGCAGAGAATGGAAGCTCTCTGCTATCGATCCTCATGATAGACAAGCCTGGAGATCTGGTGTAAGATCTGCCATGTGTGCAGCAAGCCAGCTACCTGGAAGGGGGCCCACATATGTGGACGTTGCCCCTGTACCTGCACGTTAATCAAAAATCCGTTGATGATGATGATGAAGTTGAGAGGCAAGCAAATTTTGTCTCTCCGACAATTTCACTTCATGCACCCGTTCACCTTTTCAACTTACCCCTTGGTCTGTTAATCCTGTTGTTGAATCTCCAGTACCCTTCAGTTCGTAGGATTCTCCTCTCATCCCTAAAAATAGTAACAACAAAGATAGAGTCAACCATCTTTATACCGTCATTTGTCAATTCAATTTGAGAGGAACGAATCATTAACTCAAGGCTTAGCCTCGGTTCCGATTGGCGCCGGCATCCCTTGGGTTGGAAACCCCTGTGATGAATCAGTAGTCATGCATGAAACATTCTTGTAATCTAATTCTCCAAGAAACAATGTTATAGATATTTGCTAGTATCGCTTTGGTGATGCGATTCTAACAAATGTCTACAGCATGATAATATGGAATTTGTTAGAATTGCCATGGCCAGGCTATTCTAACAGATGTCTACAAAATTTGTTTCTCGCCCACACCCATCAGGGCTTGGCTTGGCGAAATAGACTGCGCTACATAGTGCTTCTACGCAGAGCTAAAACTGACCACACATTAGTACTGATAACTCAGGCCTCCTAGTGGCCCACTTTGAAAATATAGGTTTTATATAGGTTCTTCTTACTCAAAATATAGGTTATTTACAGGTATTTCAATAAAAATACAGGTTAAAAAAAGTGTCTTCCAAAGTTACATAAATATTTAAAACTGAAGAAAAAATATTTGATGAATTTTTGTGCCACAATTACTCATATAAAGTTGATCTGAATTTTTACAAAAGTCCGAGCGAGCAAAGCGAGCGAGGAAGAAAATTACAATTTCTTGACAGTTTTCATCACTTTTTATGGGATTAAAAAGTAAAAAATAGTAGTGCATTTTGAAGAAAAGTTAGGGTTGAGTCGCAAGAAGGTTCAAAAAGTGAAAAATATAGGTTTTTTCATGAAAATACAGGCTTTTTTATAGGTTTTAGGAACAAAAGAAAGGTTTTATAGGTTTGGCACAAAATTATAGGTTATTATAGGTTTTATAGGTTTTGCTAGGAGGCTGTAAACTGCTTAGAAGAACTAAGCCTAGCCAGCAAAGTGTTGTGAGTCAGACTGTCCGATGGATATAAGCCTTTTGGTTTCATAGGCCTGCTACAGTATATAAGTTCCTGAAGCAGACGACAATCTGATTTTTTACATGTGATGACAAGCCTTATTTTGAAAAAAAAAAAAAAAACAAGAAAAATTGACTTCTGAAAATGTAGTCTGCTTGTCGTGATCAGCAGACGTAAGGTTCCAAGTATGGGTGGTAAGTGACTGATATTTTAAAATATTTTTCTTACTAAATAAGGTTTGTCATGCTAGACAGACGATTCACATGTAATGACAATCCTTATTTTGACAGAAAAACAAGAAAAATTGACTTTTGAAAATGTCGTCTGCTTGTCGTGATTAGCAGACGTAAGGTTCCAAGTATGGCAGACGATTCACCTGTAATGACAAGCCTTATTTTGACAGAAAAACAAGAAAAATTGACTTTTGAAAATGTCGTCTGCTTGTCGTGATTAGCAGACGTAAGGTTCCAAGTATGGCAGACAATTCACATGTAATGACAAGCCTTATTTTGACAGAAAAACAAGAAAAACTGACTTTTGAAAATGTCGTCTGCTTGTCATGATTAGCAGACGTAAGGTTCCAAGTAAGGCTGGTAAGTGACTGGCATTTCCCTATCATTAGTAGGCAAATTAACAACCATTTACTATAATATTGTAATAAGTGGGTACTATGAGGTACACAATGAAATAATGCACCGAATATGCTGTGATGCCCCCACCCATCGGGCTTGGAGAAACAGACTGGGCTGCATGATGCTTCCATGCAGAGCTGAAACCAAACGCACACGAGTACTGATAAAATGCTTAGAAGGTTTTAGCCTGCCAAGGCAAAGTGGTGCAGGTCAGCCCATCCATGCATATAAACCCTATTGGTTCCATTGGGAGGCAGGGATTGAGATGTAATTTCATCTCAGTGTCGGGTAAAAGTCCCACAAAATTGGAAGCAACGTTTCCAAAATGAGCTAAATAGTGCTGACCAGGACGTTAAACCAAAAATCAAACAGAACTGTATACCCTGTTATGGACCAACATGCTTTATTAACCCTTATCTTGCTGTTCACGACAACCCCTATCTTTGCAAACAGTGTAGATCCAGATCAGATGGCTTCTGAAGAAGCCATCTGATCAGGATCTACACTGTTTGGCATTCAGTTTATGAATTTGTAGCAATAAATTACATCAAGTAATTTGATTGGTTGATAGACAGAAATGGGTGTGGCTTAAATGAATATTCAGCAAGATAAGGGTTAAGCATATACCAATTTTGGGGTAGCTTGTTTGTCAATCCACCCATTGTTACTAAGCACACAAGCTCCTCAATGCTGACTTCCATGTGACTGCCACTGATATGTAGGACATCAAGGTAACAGCTATTAATAGTGGGTACCGCATGATTCTAAGTATTGTGACAGACAGGCCTAAGCAAACAGTGAAGACCCAGATCAGACTGCTCCTGAAGGAGCAGCCTGCAAACAGTGAAGACTCAGATCAGACTGCTCCTGAAGGAGCAGCCTGATCAGGGTCTACACCATTTGCCATTCTGTCTCCACTTTTTGGACTCTTTGTTAGATTGTGAAACAAACCCATTAACATTTTAGGAGAGTTACAGCAAGTTTTCAAGGTGTTACCAAATTTGTTAGGATTTTTACAGTATCCATGCTGCTAAAATGATTATCTATTGAACATGTGTTGGGTTGAAATTTGGCAAACAGTGTAGACTCAGATCAGATGCACAGAGTACAGCATCTAATCAGGTCCTACACTGTTTGCTTACAGTATAGGAATTTAAGGATAAGACATTATGTGGCATCTGATCAGGTTCTTTGTTTGTTTGTATTGGAGTATAAAGGTCAAGTCAACACTATTTAGGTCATTTTTGGACCGGTCAGTTTACCTATCAACACTTTTGCTGGGCAAAACATAAGCAGTTAACCAGTATAGTGCACATTCTTTTGCCAGAAACTGACAATTGTCCTTCTTGAATCAGCAGAAGGGAGAGAATAACTGTAGAAAAGATTTCATGATCAATCTCCATGAAAGAATGTTGCCGATCCCAGCAGGTATCGAATAAGTGTCCTCCTGATCACCAGTCAGATGCGCATCCGAGCTACCAAGGCTCCAGAGGCAGGCAGGCTGTTGCTAATATCTGTATTTCACCTCATTCAGGATCAATTTTTCAGCTTACTGTGAAAATCCTAAAAATTCTGACACCTGGAGGAGTTGCTGTAATCCTCCTAAAGATACAGCAAGGAGTCCAAAAGGTGTAGACAGAATGGCAAATAGTGTAGACCCTGATCAGACTGCTTCTTCAGGAGTCTGATCTGTGCCTGCACTGTTTGCTTAGATCTATCTGTCCCAATACTAAGGATCATTACATATAAAATCCTGAAAATTCAGACACAAAGAATTGCTGTAATTCTCCTAAACTTTTGACAAATTTGTTTCACAAAATAGAAGTGGAGGCAATGATCAGGAATCAATACAATTAACCCACAGCTCCCATCAGAGACACCAAAGGAAAGAAACACAAACGTGAAACAACAGACCCTGATGGAAACATCAATAGCTGAAAGCCAAAAGGACAGTTACTTTCCCACAAAATGGACAATAGGCTATCCAAAATAAAATAATATAAGCGACACAAACATCCAAAGACAAACCCTAACAAAAACTAGAGAAAGCGACCAGTGGGTCATGTATACCCCCAGCCAGGGCCATACTCTGATATAGCTTTCAAGCTTGTATGTAATAAGAATGAAGATGTCAAGAATCTATAAGAATCTATAAATGTGCTTGTAAAAGCTAAACTAAACATAAAATTTCTAAATGGACCAAGGATGTGAGGGCATCAAAGTTACTGAAGGAGTGGGGGTATCAATGTTACCGAAGCAGCAGGGTGGGTTATGCATCAATGAAATCTTTGGACTGGTATGCAACATCGATGCAAGTACCAATTGAATTTATCTTAGAGTTTAGAACATACAGGCATGTATAAACTTTGTCATAAAACTTAAACCAAATGTAAAATTTCTAAGTCCATGACCTTGAGGTCAAGGTCACCCTGGGTGGGGGAAGGGACATACATCATGAAATGTTGGAACTGGTACATTGATGCAAGTAACAACTGAATTTGTCTTAGAGTTTAGAACATACGGGCATCTATGATTAAACTTTGCCATAAACTTTAAAATTTCAAAGTATGTGTCCTTGACCTCAAGGCCACTGTGGGGGGTAGTACATGCATCAATGAAATCTTAAGACCAGTATGTAACTTCAGTGTAAGTGGACTGGTATGCCACATCAATGCACGTATCAACTGAATTTGTCTTAGAGTTTAGAACATACAGGCATCTATAAACTTTGTCATAAAACTTTAACCAAATGTAAAATTTCTAAGTCTATGACCTTGAGGTCAAGGTCACAGTGGGTGGGGGAAAGGACATACATCATGAAATCTTTGGACTGGTATGCAACACTGATGCCAGTATCTTTTAGAACATACAGACATCTATAAAATTTGTCATAAAACTTTAACCAAATGTAAAAATTTCTAAGTCTGTGACCTTGACCTCAAGGTCACTGTGGGGGGGGGGGGGGAACATGCATCAATGAAATCTTTAGCCCAGTATGTAACTTCAGTGTAAGTATCAACTAAATCTATCAAAGGGTTCAGAAGACACAATCTCTCAGAAACTTTGACGCAAAACTTTAACCAAATGTAAAATTTTTAAGTCTGTGACTGTGGGGCTGGGACATGCATCAATGACATCTTTAGACCAGTATGTAACTTCAGTGTAAGTATCAACTAAATCTATCAAAGGGTTCAGAAGACACAATCTCCTAGAAACTTTGGCGCAAAACTTTAACCAAAATGTTAACGGACGGACGGATGGATGGATGTGCGGACGGATGGATGGATGGATGGAAAGACACACAATGGAAGGACAGCTGAATGAACAGACGAACGGCAGGAAGAAAACTATATAGCATACTTTGTATGCCGAGGGTATAATAAGCCGCGACAGAAGAACCGCCTTGATACAGTCAGTGGAAACGCGTTCCACTAGGAAACCTGCAAAAGGTGCAGTCAGAATGGCAAATAGTGTAGACCCTGATCAGACTGCTCCTGCAGGAGCAGTCTGATCTGGATCTGCACTGTTTGCTTAGGTCTATCTGTCCCAATACTTAGGAACATTACGGTAATTAATACACTCAGTGCATTGTGTTCTCACTATAACAATTATGGTAGTCGTGGTATCATGGGGAAAAGAATTGTGTCACGCTTTGAGAAAGCATGCTTTTGGAGTCTACGTCAGAAATCACATACATCAGCCTATGCATCAATACAACTATATTTTGCTTACCCTAGGGGTAGTTTGGCGGTATACTGATTGTTTGATTGCATAGAGTTTAACCGCCCTAACAACTCATATCAAGCAGGCCAGTTTACTAAACAACTGAAGGCTCACTGTTAACCAGTACAGTGCATGTCATTACTAACCCACTGTGCTATATGTTGGACAAGTCCATTTGCCGTATAAGGGGTGTCAGGCTTATTTTTTTTTTCATTTTTAATCTATTTTTGATCAGTGCAGGCCCTGATCAGACGCTGCGTTTTGCGGCATCTTATCTGGGCCTGCACTGTTTGTCAATTAGGTACCTTACCAGCCCCGATAGCTCAGTTGGTAGAGTGTCCGCTCCGGGCCCCGACATACCAAAGTCGTTAAGAATAATGGTACTAGCTGCTCCTCGCTTGGCATTCAGATTTACGGGGTAGAGCTAGGACTGGTCGACCTAGTGTCAGGATAATGTGATTGGGTGTGGTATCATGTAATGTGTCTGGGACATGATACTTCAGTGAGGCAGCACTATGAAAGTGAGCATTGAGCTCCCTGTCACAACCAGACACCGTCGATTTGTTTGTTTTGATTTGAGGTTTAACGTCCCCGTCAACATTATAAAGGTCATTTTGGAGACGTTGCTTCAAATTTTGTGGGACTTTTACCCGACAATGAGATGAAATGACATCTCAAGCCCTGTCGCCCAATGAAACCAATAGGGTTTATTAGCATGGACAGTCTGCCTCACACCGCGGTTCCTGGACAGGCTTAGATCCTCTAAGCGGTTTACCAGTACTAGTGTGCGGGCCAGAGTCAGCTCTGCGTGGAACCATCATGCAGCCCATATATTTCTTCAAGCCCCTATGGGTGGGGGCCGGAGACACCGTCGTGACTGAAAAATTGTTGAAAGCAACGTTAAACCCGAATTCACACACACACACAATTAGGTACCCCTTCAGGGGGTTCCCGCATGCAATGGGTCAAGCCAGACACTGAAAACTGCCCTTCTTGAATCAACAGGATGGAGGAAATGAGCATAGAATTAGCATTCTCTACTGAAGAAGGCAGCCACTGAACCATCACTAGTCGCATGCGAATCCATTACGAAAACACACCTATATTAATACATTGTAAACTTTACCGTCGAAAAATCAAAAATTTTAAGATGAAAAATGGTGATATTTTTCTTATTTCTGCTCAAAATATAGATTGAGTGTACTCGTTAGAACCGTCTCATCGAGGCGGTTCTAACGAGTACCCACAATCTATATTTTAGAACAGAAATAAGAAGTACCCACAATCTATATTTTAGAGCAGAAATAAGAAAAATAAGGTTTACCCCTGTAAACCCCAGTTTTACTTTATAAAAGTGAGGTTCAAGGGGGTGAAAATGATATAGGCATGTTTTCGTGATGCTGACTACGCTACCGAGGTCAGTTAGGGGTTATACTCAAGCTTCATGTGGCTCAGATGTAAAGGTGTCCATGTTACTAACACACTTTAGGGAGGAAACTCAAATACATATACAGTCAAAGTTCAATGGAAGATTAGTACTAGTACTAAATGTGTTACCCTCTATAAAGAAGGTCGATTATTATTATCATTATTATTATTATTAATGGCTCGAACACCTTTGGGATGTTGAAAATCTGTTCGAGACACGGGTAGTTCGAGCCACTGAGGTTACTGTCAGGAGGCATAATGTGATACTTTTAAACATCCTTTAGGTGTTCTATAATGAAAATGTATGCTGTGTGTACTCATTAGAATCACCTCATTGAGGCGATTCTAATGAGTACACACAGCATACAGTTGCAAGTTAAAAGACTAAAATCTCCTTAATTATCCCCCACTATTTCTTATGTAGAGGATTTCGCTAGGGGCTCAAGAATGGGTTCGACACATCCATGGTAAACGAGCCATCGGTGTTCGAGTTCTACTGTACACTGTTTGCAAAAAATGCACCCCACTCATCAGTGCTTGAGATTGGGCTAAAACCAACCAAACTTGAGTACTGGTAAATGGTTTATGTCTGATGGATTTAGCTTTGCGTGGATGAACCACACAGCCCATTCTATTTCTCCAAGCCCTAATAGGCTAAGGCATTTAAAAGGTTGTATAATTAAGGAGATACGTGCACCTGACATCAGGGTCCATAATTATATACTTCAGGTAAGAGGTCAAGGTCCATACCGGTGATAATTTTTTGAACTGCATGAGGGAGATTTGCCACTGTGATGAGGGAGATGTAAAGAATATATAGGGGAATTCTCAGTTCAAATGAGGGAGGCTCCAAAATATTACTAAAATTTAGCATAAATTGGGCAAAAATTAGCATCAAAATGAGGGAGTCTCCCTCCTGATGTGGGAGGTATCACAGGTATGAAGGTCAAGGTCATGTTGATACTGAATGCTGACGAGACGCTCCAATTTACAAAGTTGTATTCTAATCAAAGTTTGTTTTGTTGTTTTGTTTTTCTTCTTCTTTTTTTTTGGTGGGTGGGGGTGGCGGGAGTGGGAGAGGGGGTGTGGTTTCAAGATTTTCACTTACATGAATTTCTAGCCAATCATTAATCAGATGTGGAGGAAATTAAAACGTACCAGAGAAAAACCACCTGACCTTCTGTTGCCAAATTTGGCGTATCACACTTGCCCAAAGCACTCTTACCCAAAAGGTCACAGAGGCCCTTCCAAAATTGGTATTTGTTTGTTTGTTTGTATTGGAATTTAATGGCCCAGTCAACACTATTTTAGGTCATTTTTGAGCCAGTCAGTTTACCTATCCTCACTTTTTCTGGGCAGGCTTATATGTGGGCGGTTAACCAGTACAGGGCACATTCTTTCGCCAGAAACTGACAACAGCCCTTCTTGAATTGCTATGTAAAGGTTGTATAATTCAGAAGATATCCTCTCAGACAAGGGATAATGACAGAATGCTACAGAAGGAAGGAAGATTAGAAGGACAGAAAAGGGCAACACCATATGCCCCAGGCAAAATCTGGTATGGGCATAAACTGCATGACTCAAACTATTCTATTATATATAACCCCTTCCATGCGGGAAACCCCTTAAGGGGTATCTTGGCAAACAGTGCAGGCCCAGATCAGGGCCTGCACTATTTTCTAACAGAACTTTCCTTCAAAAATAAAATAAAAAAGAAAATATATGCCTGACATCCTTATATGACAAATGGACTTCGATATAAAAAGATTGGGTACAACATGGATATTATACGACAGACTGCATGCATGGTAGTTAACCCAATCACGGTTGGCAACTTTGCTTCCCTCTTTAATTGCACGCCGGTGGGTCAGGCCTCAGATTCTATGACGGCTCCAACGTAAAGGCTTATTGAGAATTAGAGAGATCTAATTCAAGGTAATGTTGGTTGGTGCCTGATGCTCTGTCTCTGGTTGGGCCCATCGGGGTCTAACTGTTGGTTTTCTTTTGCTCCAGCATTTCAGTGGTTTCTTGCTGTCGAGTCCTCACCGTTGTCTCACCTCTGTGGTTCTTTGATTTTTGTGTTCACGGAGATGTTGCACTGATGAGTTAGGAGGCCTTCATGTGGACTGAACAATTTATTTGTCTAAATCGCGACGGAAGTAAGGGCGAGGATTGTGGCCACGTAAAATCGATTTAAGCCCCCCCAGTGGAAATCTTCCACTGACCGTTCCAAGGCGGCTCTTCTGTGGCGATTTATTTATGTTATTGTTTGTTACTTATTGTGTGTATCACTTGTGTCTTTTAATTTTGGATGGCCATATGGCCATTTTGTGGGAAAGTAACTGTCCTTATGGCCTTCCTTTGTTTAGGTTTCCATTATTGTCTGGTCGCTTAATGTTTGTATTTCTTTCCCTTTGGTGTCTTTTGTGGGTGGAGTAAGTTAATTGTATCAATTCCTGATCTTTGTTTTACTTCTACCTTGTCCAACATATAGCAATGCAAGAGTCCACTAGCATACAATTGGTTAAAACTTGCATGACTCAAACTATTCTATTCAAGTGTTTCAAGAAAACGTAAGTAAACTGAAATTGTTTTCAATCCCTGTTATTTTCATCTTATTTATATCTTGGTGTGACTGGCAATTACCGCCCAAAAAAGCAAATCCAGACAACACTGTGACATCACTAAAGAACATAAATGTTGCAAAATATATCAACAGTTCTGGTAAATATCCGGCTGGA
The DNA here is from genome assembly GCA_963580285.1 of Lucinisca nassula. NCBI lineage: Eukaryota > Metazoa > Mollusca > Bivalvia > Lucinida > Lucinidae > Lucinisca > Lucinisca nassula. The sequence continues at coordinate 9,011,164 of OY757021.1, read as the reverse complement.
AACAAATGGGCCCATTAATTCATGGCTAATGGGTTCTTTCATCTCTCAGAATGGGAAGGTGGTAACCATTCTGGCAGGTAAAATACCTAATACAGCGGCATTTGTGCTGACAAAATTATGTGATTGCCTTTTAAACTCTTTTTGTACTGGAAACCCCTATACGGATACCCTAGCAAACAGTGCAGGCCTAGATCAGACGCCGCAGAATGCGGCGTCTGATCAGGGCCTACACTGTTTACAAAAATTTCAGCCATTTTCCTAATAAATTTTGAAGAAAAACACAACCTGACACCCCCAAAGTTTTGAAATGGACTCCTGCTATATGTAAGGAGGAAGAATCCATTTGGAACAAAAAGGGTTTATGCAAATTCCCCAACACAAAATATAAGTCTTAGGTAGGCTTACATCCTCTGAGCAGTTTATCAGTATTAACCTTATCTTGCTGAATATTCATTTAAGCCACACCCATTTCTGTCTATCAACCAATCAAATTACTTGATGTAATATATTGCTACAAATTCATAAACTGAATGCCAAACAGTGTAGATCCTGATCAGATGCAGAAGCCATCTGATCTGGATTTACACTGTTTGCAAAGATTGGGGTTGTCGTGAACAGCAAGATAAGGGTTAATGTATGATCAGCTTCAGCTCTGCGTGGAAGCAGCATGCGGCACTATCTATTTCTCCAAGCCATGATGGGTGGGGGATCCTAATTCATTCCTACAATTTCACCAGTTGAATGACAAACAGTGATGATCCTGATCAGGATGGCTTCAAGAAGCCATTCTGATCTGGATCTTCACTGTTTGTAAAAAAAGACAGAGCATATTCTTGTTCAACAGGGTGCTCGTAAGAACTGCCTCATTGAGGTGGTTCTAAAGAGTACCCACAACGTAAGTCTTGGAGCAGAAATAAGAAAAATAATGTATAACCCAATAAAACCCAGTTTTCCCTATATAAAGTGGGGTTCATGGGGGTGTTCATTACATAGACTTGTTTAAATGATGCTTCTTGCAAAACGAAGCTATTTAAACATGTTCAAGCAGTCTCTCTCTTTTGCCCCCGCCTATCGAACCTGGAGAAATAGAATGGGCTGCACGATGCTTAAATTCCATGCAGAGTTGAAACCAACTGCACACATGTACCGGTAAACCCCTTAGAAGGTCTTAGCCCGCCCAGGAAAAGTGTTGTAAGTCAGCATATAAACCCTATTGGTTTTATTGGAGGGCAGGGATTGAGTTGACATTTCATCCAAATGTTGGGTAAAAGTCTCACAAAATTGGAAACATGTCTCCAAAATGACCTAAATAGTGTTAACAGGGATGTTAAACCTCAAATCAAACAAACAAGCAGACTCTCTCAAGACAGAGCTAAAAGATGGTATCTTCAATAATCCTTGCTTATCTTAGATCACTTAAGAATTAAATGGAACCAGTTTGGAATGAAATGATTACTAAATGATTAATCTATGTTGACAGAGCACTTTGGATACCATTGAATTTATGCCTTCTTGGCTATTTTTACCATTAACTGTCAATCTAAAATTGTACATTGTAGTCTGTCAATATGAAAACGTTCCATACAACAAAGATTCAAACAAGAGTGAACCACATACTTTAACCCTTGACCTGCTGAATATTTATATGTGCCACTCCCACAACTGATTATCAACCAATCAGATTACTTGATGCAAATTATTGCAACAAATGCATGAGCTGAATGACAAACAATGAAGATCCTGATCAGATGGCTTCTGAAGAAGCCATCTGATCTGGATCTTCATTGTTTGAAAGATAAGATATATCCGGACTCAGCAGGACAAGGGTTAAGCCGTATTTACCCTAAGTATTCGGACACCTAAACTCCTTACCATACTTGTTCAAAAAATTTGATTTTGTTTTTGTTTGATTTGAGGTTTAACGTCCCCGTCAACACAGTATAGGCCATTTTGGAGACGTTGCTTCCAATTTTGTGGGACTTTTACCCGACACTGAGATGAAATGACATCTCAAACCCTGTCGCCCAATGAAACCAATAAGGTTTATAAGCATGGACAGGCCAACTTGCACCACTTTGCATGGGCAGGCTTAGATCCTCTAAGCGGCTTACCAGTACTCATGTGCGGGTCGGTTTCAGCTCTGCGTGGAAGCATCATGCAGCCCATCGATTTCTTCAAGCCCCGATAGGCGGGGGTGGATCAAAAATTTGAGCAAGTACAATTTAATGCCCCATGTTGAGCCTAAAAATAGCTGGATGAGTGCCAAACAGTGAAGACCCTGATGAGGCCCCACGTTTTCAGTGTCTCATCTGAGCCTACACTGTTTGCACAACCCTAACTGTCTGAAAACATAAGGTAACTAGGGTACACATAACATTGGGACTCTGAACATGTCGTCCGCTTATGTCGTCTGCCGAATTTTTTGCAAATGTTTTAAAAAATATTTTTGCTTACAGGCAAACAGTGTGGACCCAAATCAGACTGCTCCTGGAGGAGCAGTCTGATTTGGGTCCATACTGTTTGCAAAAATGACTTTTAAAGTAACCAGCAGACGACAAAGCAGACGACAATTGTTGTGATTGGCAATTTATTGGTTAACTTAGCCTTAAAATAAGATGGAAATTTCAGATTTTCAAGACGAACAAAATTTTCAAATTGAAACGATGTTGAAAATAGAAACTGTGTTTATTTCCCATAATCTACCAAATTTACCCCCCCCCCCCCCCCTCCGCCCCCAACCCCAACAACCACCATCCAGCCTCAACTGGCAGGCAAATCTCATTAACAGAAAAGCTAATAGATTTCTTGTTCCCAGCATGCAACTAAACTATACCTATAAACTATAAAACAAAACAAAACATGCACATAAATATAAAACCATAAGACCATAAGCCCACTTTTCTGGAATAAGCTCTTATTTTCCCAACAAAACAGAAACAGTATCAAAAATGAAAACTGTTTAGCTGTGACATAAACCCCGTCATCTGCTAATTTAGGGATCAACCATGGTTTTTCATGCATTAACATTTGCCGGATCCCGAGGAAGCTGTTTGAACATGAGGTCGCTAGGCCGAATGTTCAAATACTTTCTGAGGGATCTGGCAAATGTTAATGCAATGAAATAACCATTGATGATCGCTGTTTGTGCATAACTTATAGCGATAGCAAATTTTGACGAAAACGCCCAAAAGCTCCATATAAATTTCATATAAACTCTTCAAATGCGACAGGCAAACCAAAATGGCGGCCAGTTCAGAACGATGTTAACAATGACGTTGTCATGCAGTGAAGTCATCATAGAACCCTAAAACGCTACGTTCAAGGTGATAACGTTATGTCGCTCAACGCAACTAAACAAAGCAAGGCCCGTCTTGTGATATCAAAAAATCCATGTTCAAACAGCACGCAAATTTCATGATTTGAACATGGTTTTTGCTGTTTGAGCACGGCTTTCGGTCCATTTGACAATGGCTTTAAACAGCCATGTGCATAGGTTTTTATGCAAGAATCCCTATTTACATCTGATACAGCAACGGGGCCTGCCTGATCTTTAACCCATTGGGTACCGGAAACCCCAAAACAGGATATTAGCCAACAGATCAGTCCCAGATCAGACACCGCATTGTGCGGTGTCTGATCAGGGCATACATTGTTTCCAAAAGCTCATCTTTTGTTTGTTTGATTTTACCTTCCCAGTCAACACTGTAAAGGTCATTTTGGATATGCTGCTTCCAATTTTGTGAGACTTTTACCCGACAATGAGATGAAATGACATCTCAAGACCTGCCGCCCAATGAAACCAATAGGGTTTATTAAATGCATGGACGGTCCGACTTGCACCACTTTTCCTGTACATTTTTATCAGCAAAAATTCGACTGAGTTATATATTCTATAGACAAGAACAGTTAACACTTGACCACTAACAAGCTCATTAACCCTTGTCCTGCTGAATATTTTAATCTGCAACACCCACTATTGATTATCAACCAATCAGATTACTTGATTCAAAATATTGCTACAAATTCGTAAACTGAATGTCAAACAGTGTAGATCCTGATCAGATGGCTTCTTCAGAAGCCATCTGATCTGGATCTACATTGTTTCAAAGAGAAGGCAAATCCGGGCTCAGCAGGACAAGGGTTAAGCTAAAGATCCTTTGAAAAACTGGGCCCTGCTGACAAACAGCCACCTTTTGATTATTACAACGCCCAGCTCTTCTCAAAATTTTAATAAAATGTCTGGTGACATCACAAACCTGGTCCATACAGAGTTATCTATCTTACCACAGGTATTCTGTGGGGCGTAATCAACATAAACAATGTATATTCTGGCAGTTTTAACATTGTGATATAACTGTGAGTTAAAGCAAAATCTTTGCCAAACTGACAGTTTCTATTAACTTATACGCCAATCAATGGAGCCCTCGCCCATTGGAGCTTGAAGAAATAGATGGGCTGCATGATGATTCCAGGCAGAGCTGAAACCGACCCGCACACGAGTACTGGTAAACCACTGAGAGGATCTAAACCTGTACAGGCAAAGAGGTGCGAGTCGGACAGTCCATGCTTATAAACCCTATTGGTTTCATTGGGCGGCAGGGCTTGAGATGTTATTCCATCTCAATGTCGGGTAAAAGTCCCACAAAATTGAAAGTGACGTCTCCAAAATGACCTTTACAGTGTTGACAGGGACATTAAACCTCAAATCAAACAAACAAACAAAACCCCAAACAATAATTTTCTATTCACTTGCATGATTTCTAAGTTAATTTTACCTATGAGTTTTGAAGATACTGTTTAATATTGGCATTTATCCAGATTAAATAACTGCATGTCAACTAGTGCATTTTTTTTCATATATTTCCAAAATTGTTACTTTTCTGATGAAAATGTGTGATATTTTTCTTATTTATACTCCAAACAGGTTGTGGGGCTTGGTTAGAACTGCCTCATTGAGGCAGTTCTAATGAGTACCAACAACCTATGTTTTGGAACAGAAACAAAAAATAAATTGAATACCCCGTAAACCCCAGTTTTCTCTATATAAAGTGGGGTTTAGGGGGTGTTCATTTCACAGACTTGTTCTCATGATGATTTGACAGAATTTTTATCATATTGACTGCTAATTATGATCTTCTTTGTAGTTTATCATATCAACAAGTCCATGTAAAAACATCCCTGTAAACCCCAACTTTAAACAGAGATAATAATATAAAGGAGAGGTTTACAGGGGTAAACATTATTTTCCTAACTTTGGTCAATATATAGTTTGTGGGTAATCATTAGAACATTCTCAAGGAGGCAATTCTAACGAGTGCACACAATTATATTTGGCGCAGAAATAAGAAAAATATCTAGTTTTAATCAAGAAAATCTAGTTCTAGCATCAACCCATTTTGTACCAGAAACCCCAAAACGAGTACCACGGCAAACAGCACAGGTCCAGATCAGACACCGCAGAAAGCGGCGTCTGATCAAGGCCTGCACTGTTTGCAAAATTTTCAGCCAATTTCCAAATAGTTTTTGATGAAAACACAACCTGACACCCCTAAATTTTGAAATGGACCCCTGCTATATATAAGGAGGAAGATTCCATTTGGTACAAAAAGGGTTAAGAAAGACACAATTTTACTTAAAATTAGGACATGGGTGTATTATCATCATATACAAACTTACAACCCAGAGGTAGGATAGATAACTCTTGACCCATACCCATACTGTGATCGATGTCACAATACAAAACTTCTCTATATTATAGCATGCAATGATTGGGGGGGGGAGTGCAGCATTTTTAATTATAAGTTCAAAATTGTGCTGAACATTATATTAAATCAAATGTGTGAATGAAAGAAATATAGGGCCAATGAGATGTAACAATATTTTCTACCTATTATCAACATTTCCGTCCCCGCCCATCGGAGCTTGAAGAAATAGATGGGCTGCATGATGCTTCCACACATAGCTGAAACCAACCGAACACAAGTACTGGTAAATCGCTTAGAGGATCTAAGCCTGCCATGGCAAAGCGGTGCGAGTCGGACCGTCCATGCTTATAGACCCTATTGATTTCATTGGGGGACAGGGCTTGACATGTCATTTCGTCTCAATGTTGGGTAAAAGTCCCACAAAATTGGAAGCAACGTCTCCAAAATGACCTTTACAGTGTTGACGGGGACGTTAAGCCCCAAATCAAACAAATCAAACAAAATCATCAATATTTATTTATTTACACTGGTACAGAGAAATTCTGCTATTAGGACCACCTAAAATTAAGACTAATTCAGCTGTAAAGGGTTGCAGTTATTCTTTCTTTGTGTTTGCTGCATACAGTGTCCTCCGGTCAGAGACCACCTTTGGGACTGTTCAAAAGTGGTCTTAAAGACCACTTTTGAACAGTCCCAAAGGTGGTCTTAATATTGTTTGTTTGTTTGATTTGAGGTTTAACGTCCCCGTCAACACTGTAAAGGTCATTTTGGAGACGTTGTTTCCAATTTTGTGGGACTTACCCGACATGAGATGAAATGACAACTCGAGCCCTGTCGCCCAATGAAACCAACAGGGTTTATAAGCATGGACGTACCGACACGCACCGCTTTGCCTGGGCAGGCTTAGATCATCTAAGCGTTTACCAGTACTCGTGTGCAGGTCGGTTTCAGCTCTGCGTGGAAGCATCATGCTGCCCATCTATTTCTTCAAGCACCGATGCATGGGGCCGCCACCATAAGTAGGTAAGACAGGTTATTCTGTTGCAATGATAATTACAGAAGCGTCGCTACCTTTTCACAACAGCGAACAACGCTAATAACCCTTATCTTGCTGAATATTCATTTAAGCCACACCCATTTCTGTCTATCAACCAATCAAATTACTTGATGTAATTTATTGCTACAAATTCATAAACTGAATGCCAAACAGGGTAGATCCAGATCAGATGGCTTCTTCAGAAGCCACCTGATCTGGATCTACACTGTTTGCAAATATAGGGGTTGTGGTGAACAGCATGATAAGGGTTAAAAAACATTCACTGAAGTCACTTTCTTCTTATACTTGATCTACTGTATATAGAAGGGCATCAGTGCTGTTAGAAATACATCTTAAACCAACAAATAACATAAAAAAAAGACTGTTTACGTTCGGACTCTAGAATAGGAATTGTGCCCTCATCTCCTGAAAACATGTCAAAGAAAATGACTATCGTCTTTACCGTATGTATTCGGATGTATAGGCCTAAGCAAATCTGGTAAATAAAAATCAAAAATGAGTTCCTTTGAGAGCAATGAAAACATTCATAAGAAAGAAGATGGGTCATACTACGTAGTTTCGGCTAATAAAGCCTCATCAGTGACCCTGTAATGATCCGGCAAAGAAAGCCAGAGGAAACATACTGCAATTTTGCAAAATTCGAATAGGCAGTCGATACAAAGACTGATATAAATCAAAATGGGGTCCAAATAATTAAAAACCTGTCTAGAATATGAGTCTAAACCAATAATTTATTTCTGATATCTCAGAATATTCACGCTGATCTCAAAGGACCAAAAGTAAAATATAAACTGCACTATGGTTGATGTACGGGGAGACGTTTTACGGCCGCCACACGGCACAACACCAGCTGCAGTGAAGGCAAATAAAAATCAAAAATGAGTTCCTTTGAGAGCAATGAAAACATTCATAAGAAAGAAGATGGGTCATACTACGTAGTTTCGGCTAATAAAGCCTCATCAGTGACCCTGTAATGATCCGGCAAAGAAAGCCAGAGGAAACATACTGCAATTTTGCAAAATTCGAATAGGCAGTCGATACAAAGACTGATACAAACCCATATGAGACGCTGCTGAAAGCTGCATCTCATCAGGGTCTACACTTTTTGCCACTCATCCAGTTATTTTTACACACCACATAGGTTAGTTAGTTAATTGTACTTAAAATGAGTAACAAAAGTTGCTCCCTTGTATGACATGGTGGAAAGCATGTTTGTTTGAGTTTTATGACTCACAAACAACTATGGTCATATGGAGATGAGACCTCGTTTTAAAGAATCATCTGAAAGTCAGAAGAAGCCCCGGAACCCAGGGTTTGACATTAACCCAAGACCAATGGACTTTGTCTAGTGGAAACCTGGTTAGGCCTAGTAAGGTCAGTGGCTGGCTGGTCCGAATGGTCCAGTTGAAAACCTTCCACCAAAGTTATTAAAATCCCTGTTTTAAACATTTATCATAAAATTAGTTTGTGTTTTCAGTTTGTTGCAGAAGATTTACCATCTGTGTCGATAAATAATAACAGAAATAATCTGATAACTGCAGAACTAATGTGCATTTATCACTTCAGTATGATTTTCACCATTTCTTCGGCCCAGCTGAACTTAGATCAGGTCCAGTGTATCCCAAGAGTTACAGGACCACCTGGTCCACTTATTAAAAAAGTTTATGTTGAACCTTGGAACCGATCCCACGACCACAGGTTTCCCCAGGCGCATAACTTTGATGGAAATTATGTCTTCTTAGAAGTTACCCCACACAGTCCCAAAAGTCCAGAAATTAATTATTTCATATGGGGTTTAATGACCCAATCAACACTATTTAGATCATATTGAGCCAGTCAGTTTACCTAACCACAGATATTCACAATTTTGAAGGCTAGATTGGGAACAGAGTCCCCAGGAAAAATTCCCCATTAATGCAGACATTAATATATTTGGGATAATTTTCTTATTTTTATCTTGAAAATGTGTTTTGTGTGTACTCATTAGAATCACCTCAATATACACAATGTATCTTTATTCTGAAGAAAATTATCCTGACCAGGCACTATGATTCACCCTCAGTAACTCAAACTGTCTGTGTCTCAAACAAACTTTCATGGTCCATTTCGTCTCAATGGCCTAATGGAAAAGAGTGTTGACTCTTAATCATTAGGTCGCTCACCAATGCGGCCTTAGCTTTGAGCCTCACTCAGGCCACAGCTGAGACACCAAGTTCTGCAACTGTAGGTCAGGTGGTATTTCTCCCAGTACTCAAGTTTTTGTCCACCTCTGATTAGCGATCGGCTCAAAATAAGTGAAATATCTTAATAGGGCTGTAAAACTTAAATAATAGAAAAAAAGAAACACATCATTTTAACAAGTCTGTCTAATAAACATCCCCTCTAAACCCCACTTTATATTCTTATTTCTGCTGTACGACATAGGTTGTGGGTACTCGTTAGAACCACCTCAATGAGGCGATTCTTATGAGCACCCACAACCTATGTTTGAATGCACTATGCTGCACAGATAGTTGAAACTTTATCCTGGTTGCTTCAAATACAACATAATGTGCATTAACCCTTGTCCTGCTGAGCCCGGATATGCCTTATCTTTCAAACAATGAAGATCCAGATCAGATGGCTTCTGAAGAAGCCATCTGATCAGGATCTACATTGTCATTCTGATTGTGAATTTGTTGCAATTATTTGCATCAAGTAATCTGATTGGTTGATAATCGGTAGTGGGTGTGACATATATGAATATTCAGCAGGACAAGGGTTAATATTTTCCAGGATCTGAGAGTAAGCCTTAGCTTGTCTGAAAGTCAACTCCTGTTGCAGTGATGTGTTCTCATAATGGTTTGAGCTATTTATTTATAGGTGCATTATTGAGCTATCGGTAAAAAATGCTTCCATAAATAAAATACATATAGCCGGTATTTTTCTTTAAAACAATACAAATGAATGCATTTTATGCAAAAATGCGAACAATTATGATGACAGGTAAACGAGTTTGAGAGGGATTCCCTAACTAGGTTTCGAACTCTAGTTAGATCTATTTTCAGTTCGTGACAAAAATAGAATCCCCATATATGACGTAATGCGACGTTCATTTTTGGCCTTGTTTGCTTAGGCCATGCCTGAATCGGAAAAAATATGACGCGGAATACCATGCCATAAGTAACGACAACCAGAGACGATACTGTCGCCATGTATGTGTAAAGTGACAGATTTATTTTTAGAACAGAAATTCCAAACACATGTTCAGAGCGAAGGGTATACACGAATGAAAACGACCATTTTCACAAAGTTCTGAAGCTGTATTTGGCTCCAAAAGTGTACACATGACAAAGGAGTATGAATTGAAGATAAAAACTAGAAAAAAAAATTGAGACCCGGCAGCTCAACAATGCACCTTTAAGTTCGACTGTATATATAAACATGTACTTGAACAATTTCTAAAAGTTAAACAACATTTGAAGATACAGGCATCAAACTAAAAATCTAAGAATAAAATTGCTTCAAACAGAAACAAACTTATTATGAGATAGCTTGTTTTGAATGCCTACTCAAATAATCTAAATCTATAATCTATTTTAAACCTTATCCTCCTGAATAATTAATTTAGCCACACCCATTTCTGACTTTGCGCCAATCAGATTACTTCATGTAATTTGTTTCTACAAACTCTCAAGAAGACATCTGATCTGGATCTTGACAGTTTGCAAAAGATTATATAGCTTCTAAACAAGCCATCTGATCTGGATCTACACTGTTTGCAAAAGTAATTGTTGTTGTGTTCAGTGGGATATGGGTTTAAAGAAAATAAGTCCCAACAGAAATAAATAAAAAAACAAGAGGCCCATGGGCCACTATGCTCACCAGAGCTCAGGTGGGCACTGCCCATCCTGCCCAATGGCAGCCATGTATTTTAACATGATATCATTTTAATCCACCAAATGAACCCCCATGTCCAAATGAGCACACATGTGGACTCAGCATCTGAAAAGTTAGGCCTTTTATGAAGTAGAGGGGGTGGGGCATGGACCCAATGGAGCCCTGGTTGGTATCACTAAATGCCTCTTATCATAAGAAACAAAAATATATATGGTTTAGCAGTGGGGATCTGTAAGGCCTCTTTGAGGGTTTGGGCATGCCCTGTTGATCCCAGGAAAGCCCAAACTGTTGTCCCTAAATGTGTCTTATCATAAGGACCAAGTATATATATATGGGTCAGTGCTGGGAATCTGACCGGTTTCAGAGATTTGAGGCCCTTTTATGAAATAGGAATGGCCCCTGCGGACCCCGCTACAGTAGGTGTGCTAATAATAAGGAACAAGAACATATATGATTATGGGGTGGGGATTTGAATGGTTTCTGAAATATAAAGCCTTTTATGAAATGGAAGGGCGGGGCACATTGCCTCAGCACAAAGAGACCTCCAGGTTGGTGTGATTGAACGAGTCTTATCATAAGGAACAAGTATATGGTTTAGGGGTGGGGATCTGAACTATTTCTGATATATATGGCTTTTAATGAAGTAAAGCGGTGTGGCATGGCCTGGGCGTGCCCCATGGACTCCCAAGCTGGTGTCACTGAATGCGTCTTATCATAAGAAAGATGAATATATATATGGTTTAGGGTGGGGCTAAGAACATTCTCTGAGATATAAGGCCTTATGTGAAGTGGAGGGGTGGGGCAAGGCCCAGGGAGACTCCCAGGTTGGTGTCAATGAATGTGTCTTATCATAAGGAACAAGACTATATATGGTTAAGGGGTGGCCATCTGTAGGGTTTCCGAGATATTGTGATATTATGAAATGGAGGGGGTGGGGCATGGCCCCAGCATATCCCTGGGAACCCCCAGGTTGGTGTTACTGAATGCGTCTTATCATAATGAACAAGAATATATATGGTTTAGGGGTGGGGATCTGAACAGTTTCTGAAATATATGGCCTTTTTTGAAGTGGAGGGGTGGGGCAAGGCCCCAGCGCGTCTTTGAGGACCCCCAGGTTGGTGTCAATGAATGTGTCTTATCATAAGAAGCAAGCATATATATGGTTTATGGGCGGGGATCTGTAAGGTTTCCGAGATATTGGGCCTTTTATCAAATGGAGGGGGTGGGGCATGGCCCCAGTGCATCCAGGGGACTCCCAGGTTGATGTCACTGAATGGGTCTTATCAAAAGGAACAAGAATATATATGGTTTAGGGGTGGGAATCTGAATGGTTTCCGAGATATTGGGCCTTTTATAAAGTTGAGGGGGTGGGGCCTGACCTGTGCGCATTCCTGACGACCCCCAGGTTGGTGTTACTGAATGCGTCTTATCAATAGGAACAAGAATATATATGGTTTAGGGGTGGGGATCTGAACAGTTTCTGAGATATATGGCCTTTTGTGAAGTAGAGGGGTGAGGCAAGGCCCCAGCGCATCTCTGAGGACCCCCAGGTTGGTGTCAATGAATGTGTCTTATCATAAGAAGCACGCATATATATGGTTTAGGGGCGGGGATCTGTAAGGTTTACGAGATATTGGGCCTTTTATGAAATGGAGGGGGTGGGGCATGGTCCCGGCGCATCCAGGGGACTCCCAGGTTGATGTCACCGAATGGGTCTTATCATAAGGAACAAGAATATATATGGTTTAGGGGTGGGGATCTGAATGGTTTCCGAGATATTGGGCCTTTTATTAAGTGGAGGGGGTGGGGCATGACCTCGGCGCATCCCTGAGGACCCCAAGGTTGGTGTTACTAAATGCGTCTTATCAATAGGAACAAGAATATATATGGTTTAGGGGTCGGGATCTGAATGGTTTCTGAGATATATGGCCTTTTATGAAGTGGAGGGGGTGGGGCATGGCCCCGGCACAACCTGGGGGACCCTCAGGTTGGCATAAAAGCATATGGCTGAAAGAAATTTACTCAAGAAACATTTCTATAAAAGTTTTGTCCAAATACAAAATGACTTGGCAGTAAATGCCATTTTTCAATTTTCCCCATTATAAGTCTATGGAAACTCTAAGTTGCCATAGCAACCAAACTAATGGGCCGATTTTCATAAAAAACACAAACTTTCAATCCCCCTGCCCAAGGATGCTACAGATAAAATTTGGGCTGAATCGGTCCAGTGGCTTCAGAGAAGAAGATGTTTGAAAGTGTTGACGTCAGACGACGACGACAACGACAACGACAACGACGACGACGACGACGCCGGACAACTGCCTATCCTATAAGCTCCCCCGGAGCCTTCGGCTCTGGTGAGCTAAAAACTATAAGTCTAAACTACTTAACTATCAAGACGCCGAGGAAAACTACATCTGAAAATGTCGTCTGCTTATGTCGTCTGCTGAATCTTTTTTTTTCAAACTTTTTAAAAATATTTTTGCTTACAGGCAAATGGTGTGGGCCCAGAACAGACTGCTCCTACAGGAGCAGTCTGATCTGGTCCCACAATGTTCGCAAAAAAATACTTTTAAGGTAATCGGCAGATGGCAAAGCAGACGACAATTGTCGTGATTGACATTTTAATGGGTTTATAAAGAAAATCGTATAATAAATCATACCTGTTTTTCTTTTTGAACACTGGTACAGATGTAGAACTATGCTGTATAGGGCAAGCCAACCACAAAAGACATACATGATGATAAAAACGTAGTCCGGCACATTTTCTTTAGTTATATTAACACCAGCAAACAGGTTTACAACTGAAAATTAAACAGAGCATTGTACATGAGTGTTCATGTATTAGTGAATTTATTAAATGAGTTGAGGAAAAAGGATAAAACGTGAGGCTTAGCGGAGCATTTTATGCCTTTTCCTCAATGAGTTTAATAAATTCAATAATACATGAGCACGAATATAAGATTAGTTTTATCATATGACATTTAAATAGAGAATCTTACATGAGCCTTCATGTATTATTGAATTTATTAAATGAGTTGAGAAACAAAAGGGCCAAATGGCCCTATATCGCTCACCTGTGTACCAGAAAATCATTCGTGATGTTTAGAATGCTTATTTGGGCTTGAAGAAATAGATCGGGATACATGGTGCTTTCATGAAGAGCTGGAACCGACCCGCACATGAGTACTGGTAAACAGCTTAGAGGTTCTAAGCCTGCCCAGGAAAAGTGGTACCAGTTGGATTGTGCATGCATATAAACCCTATAGGTTTCATTGGGTGGCAGGGCTTAAGATGTCATTTCAAATCAATGTTGGGTAAAAGTCCCAAAAAACTGGAAGCAACATCTCTAAAATGACCTACACTGTGTTGACTGGGAGGTTAAACTTCAAATCAATCAAAAATCTGGGCCCTGTGGTTTCAGAGGAGAAGATTCTTGAAGTTAATCTATTATAAGTCTATAACCTGGGGCATGGCAAATTCGGACTCCAGGGGCATGGTTGGCAGGATTTATGTTGGAAACCACTTGACATTGCTAAATACTAAATATCTAAGCTCTGGTTTTATGCGCCTTATGGTGTCAGAGAAGAAGATTTTTGAATTTTTTTCCAGTATAAGTCTATAAGAACTAATGAGCCCTGGGGCATGGCCAATTTTGACCCAAAGGACATGATTGGCAGGATTCATGTAGGCGACATTTTATGTTGCTATATACTAAATATCTAAGGTCTGTACTTCATGGTTTCAGAGAAGAAGATTTTTGAAGCTTTTTTCCATTACAAGTTTTTTTGGAGTTAGGGGGCCACAGGATTTGGCCATTTTTGACCCCAGGGGCATGATTAGCAGGATTCATGTAGGCGACAACTCAACATTGCTTCATGCTAAATACCCAAGCTCTGGGCCTTAAAGTTTCAGAGAAGAAAATTTTTGAAGTTTTTTTTTTCCATTTTAAGGTGTTTTTTTTTATTTTAAGTCTATGGTAGCTAATGGGTCCATGGGCATGGCCAATTTTGACCCAAGGATCATGGTTGGCAGGATCTATAAAGGTGACCATTTCATGTTGCTACATACTAAATATTTAAGCTTTGGGACTTAAAGTTTCAGAGGAGAAGATTTTTGAAGTTTTTGTTTTTCCATTACAAGTCTATGGGAGCTAATGGGCCCATGGGCGTGGCCAATTTTAACCTCAGGGGCATGGTTGGCAGGATTTATGTAGGTGACCACTTGACATTGCTACATGCTATTTATTAAAGCTCTGGGCCCTGTGGTTTCAGAGAAGACGATTTTTGAAGTTTTTCCAATTGAAAGTCTATGGGAGCTAAAGAGCCCTGGGGTGTGGCCAATTTGGATCCCAAGGGCAAAATTGGCAGGATTTATGTGGGTGGCCACTTTACATTGCTACATACTAACTAGAGCTGTCAGTGAAACTGACTAGGGCCCAGGCAGCGCTATCAGAAATTTGTGGACGGACAGACGGATGGACAGACAGACAGAGAGATTACTATAGGGCACCCACACTTTCAGTGCGGGGCCCTAAATATCTAAGCTCCAGGCCTTATGGTTTCAGAGAAGAAGATTTTTTAAGTTTTTTCTATGGGAGCTGATGAGCTCGTGCGTGGCCAATTTTGACTCCACAGGCAGGGTTAGCAGGATTTATGTAGGTGACTATTTTATGTTGCTAGATACTAAATATCTAAGCAGTGTGCTTCATAGTTTCAGAGAAGAAGATTCTTGAAGCTTTTTTCCATCATGAGTCTATGGGAGCTAAGGGGCCCTGGGACGAGGCCCATTTGGACCCTAAGGGCATGATTGGCAGGATTTATGTAGGTGACCACTTGCTGTTGCTACATGCTAAATATCTAAGCTCTGGGTCCTGTGGTTTCAAAGAAGAAGACTTTTGAGAGTTGATGAGCCCCAGGGCGTGGTCAATTTTGGCCCCAGCGGTATGGTTAGCAGGATTTATGAAGGTGAATAATTTATGTCCCTACATACTAAATATCTAAGAACTGTGCTTCATGATTTCAGAGAAAATTTTTGAAGTTTTTTTACATTATAAGTCTATTGGAGCAAAGGGGCCCCGTGTCGTGGCCAATTTGGACCCCAGGGGCATGATTGGCAGGATTTATGTAGGTGACTAATTGACGTTGCTACATGCTAAATATCTAAGGTCTGGGCCCTGTTGTTTCAGAGAAGAAGATTTTTTAAGTTTTTCCCCTTATAAGTCTATGGGAACTGATAAGCCCCGGGGCATGGCCAATTTTGGCCCCAGGGGTAGGGTTAGCAGGATTTTTGTAGGTGACTTTTTTATGTTGCTACATACTAAATTTCTTCAGAAAAGAAGATTATTGAAGATTTTTTCCATTATAAGTCTATGGGAGCTAAGGGGCCCCAGAGTGTGGCCAATTTGGACCCCAGGGGCATGATTGGCAGGATTTATGTAGATGACCACTTAATGTTGCTACAAGCTAAATATCTAAGCTCTGTGCCCTGTGGTTTCAGAGAAGAAGATTTTTTAAATGTTTCCCACTGAAAGTCTATGGGAGCCATATGTTGCCATGGCAACCAGAATTCCAATCCGATCAGCCCAAAAAATCTTATGTTGCCTTTCCCTCTACCTGATGATGCTTCTCATGAGATTTGATCAAGATTGGCCATGGGGTATTAGAGATATTGTTTACCGATGCACGGACGCACGACAGACGACGGACAAAATGTGATCACAAAAGCTCACCTTGTCACTATGTGACAGGTGACCTAAAAAGGATAAAATGTGAAGCTTAGCAGAGCATTTTATGCCTTTACCTCAACAAGTTTAATAAATTCAACAAGAGGCCCATGGGCCACTATGCTCACCAGAGCTCAGGTGGGCACTGCCCAATGACAGCCATGTATTTTAACTTGATACCATTTTAATCTACCAATTATAATGTCTCCCAAATGAATCCCTATATCCAAATGAGCATCCATATGGACTCAGTATCTAAAACATTAGGCCTTTTATTAAGTAGAGGGTGTACGGCATGGACCCAATGGAGCCCTGTTCGGTATCACTAAATGAGTCTCATCATAAGGAATAAGAATATATATGGTGTAGCAGTGGGGATCTGCATACCGGAGTTATAAGGCCTCTTAAGCGGTGGAGGGGTTGGGGTATGTTCTGTTGATCCCAGGAAAGCACAAGATTGTTGTCCCTATAAGGACCAAGAATATATATATATGGTTTATGGGTGGGAATCTGAATGGTTTCTGATATATGAGGCCCTTCTATGACTTGGAGAGGAGAGGAATGGCCCCTGCGACCCCCAAGTGGGTGTGCTATTGATAAGGAACAAGAACATATATGATTATGGGGTGGGGATTTGAATGGTTTTTTACTGAAATACGTGTTTATGGGTGGGGATCTGAATGATTTCTGAGATATATGGCTTTTAATGAAGTAAAGCAGGGGGGCATGACCCAGGCAGACCGGATGACTCCCAAGCTAGTGTTATTTGAATGTGTCTTATCACAAAGAAGATAATTATATATGGTTTAGGGGTGGGGCTCTGAATAGTTTCTGAGATATATAGCCTTTTGTAACATAGCCACACACCTAAAGGCTGTGATCGTATAGATTTTTACTAACAAATAAAACTAAAGTCATTTTATAACATTTTCAAGTTTAATTGAATGCAAGAGCTTTCTGCTCCATTAAAATACCGCTAGACCAATACTCTAACTGGCATGGTCTAGCACCTTAGAGTGACACAAAATACAACTCCAAAGCCGTGATCAGAGGCGGTATATATACGCTTTCTCACATTCTTTCATGCACCTGCAGAACCATTACGTAAATAAATTCTAAATGCTATGTAAATAATATGTCCAAATTAGATAATGACATATAAACATACACTCAATTGACATGCTGGTATTAGCTTCTGGAAAGGTCTATCTAAATATCACTGCACCTAAAATATTCAATAAATGTTGACTTAAGCAATTATGTCCCACCTGCATGTGAAAATAACCTTTAAGTAAATATCATCGTCATATGATATTTCGAAATACTGATTTGAACAGCTTCCAAGTTACATGTAAGTGCAATATGGGTTCATGTCTGCATTTTATACAAAGTTATAGAAATGGTATTTTAGGATATTAGATGAAGCTATTTCATAATTATAATTGATGCTTATTACTTTCCTAAACCGTAATGCTACAGAAGCAGAAGCTTACTGCCTACTCAACACTCATTCAAGCATATCAGTCTTACGTACCTTCAATACTATTTCAGTCATATAGAAAACATGCCTATGCATAATACCGACTGCATAACATGACTATGTTATATACCTCCCATTCTTAAGTAAATTAATCAACCCCTTAATTAATTTACCTAATAACTCTCTCTGATCACAACTTTTTAAACATATATGGTTAAACATATATCGTTATAGTATCAATGATATTCATGCACAATAACACAACATCATGCATCAATGAATAAAGTTTCATCAACATAATAACCGCAAGTGATCGTATATATAAGTGACCAGGATAAACCACAATTGATCGTATATATAAGTGACCAGAATAAACATATATGAGCATATGCACTCATGCATACAAGTATCTAAGATTTAAGGGTATATACATTAGTGACCAGGATAATATACTTACACAAGTGACCAGGATGTGACCAGGATGTATAAGTACTCAATATAATGATCAGGATGACCAATACATCATCAGCATGTACAAGTGACCAAGATCATTAATTAATCAATTATCTTTTCATATGACCAGGATTACTGCCATATTTATTTTAATCTACTTTTGCGACCAGGATAAATAATCTTATAACTGACTAGGATGTTATACGATCAGGATTTTAAACTACCGTAATGTGACCAGGATAAACGTTATTAAGTTCGTTAAATGTTAAAGAATGTTTTCTTAAACATTTCCTTTAATCAACCCTTCTAATCTAGTAGACTTCCTAATTACCAGGATAATCAGTATACTTGTAACGAGGACTTCTACACAAGTATTAGACCAATAAAGGGCTTATTAAAACACACTGTTTTAATTGAGTTTCTGTTTCTTTGTTGGTGGTGAAAATGCACAGTCACATTGTTCTTCTCGTAGATTTAACACTGTCGGTGGTTGTGGAATAGATATAACTGGAACACGATGAATTTTGTTTGGTATTAGTTTTCCATCGTTGTTGTCGCTGGTGCTTGCTTCTTGGTGGTTTGAATTTGTCATCAAGTAAGTAGGGTGAGTCGGATGTTCTTTGCAGTTTGTATAGTGTTCTTGCATAACACTAACATCATTTGGCTGTAATAAATAAAGTTTAATGTCACATGTAAATCTTCACCTAAGCATGACCTTTAGGGGCATACTCAGGACTTTAATAAAGTCACTAAATAAAGTTCTATTTACTAGGTCTTCGTCCATGCATAGTCTTCAGGACTATACAAGGCACATATAAATGTCTCATATAAATGTCACTTAAATGTCAATGTACTATAACTATAAGTACTAATACGATTCACAGTCATGAACTATATACATAATGAAAACACATCGTACGATAAAGTTCAATTGCATCATATAGCAATTACATAACATGTAATACTCTCTGTTAAAACTGTTCATAAATAAATCTGTTTTACTACATCACTGTGCACAGATTTTTCTTGTTTTACTTTGCCCATGCCGCCTTTGCATCAGTCCACCTGAAGGGCTTCTGTCCTTCCTCTACGTCATTGACGTGTTGTTCTTCGATCAGAGTGGACATCTCTATATCACCTTTAATCGGTGACCGTTTCACATTTACCTTCTCAAGATCATGTGAGTTAGCCTGTCCTACACCAATTATCTTATACACAAAATTTCTTTTACGAAAGATCATTAAGATAATTACAATAATTATAACCGTCGATGCAATGCTGATTAACATAACATGTATCCAATTAGTACTGGCTTTACTCTCACCTAACATGACAGGCTTATAGTGTCTTGTTTCATGAAGTAGATTTTGTAAAGGGATCTCTTTTAAACTCGACAAATGTGGTGGCAACTGTATTGGTTTGGATCCTAGTTTAGTTTTAATTTCAATCAAAAATGAAAAGTTCGAAACATTATGTAGTTTTAAAAGTGCTTGCAACGGATCTGACCTTTCAAAGTTACTATGTCCGCCGAAATACTCAGGTAACTGTAAATATTTGTTTGATGCTTTACATGTGTTATTTAACCGAATAATACCAAATGGTGGTGTGATTTTAATGTCAGCATTTTCAGATTCATGTGACTGACAATTTAATGTAAATGTCAGAGGTTTATTTGTGACCACAATCCAAATACCAAATGTCAAGTACTTCGTAGTTGGCAACCTTTCATTCAACACAACTACTTGTTTACAGTACTTTTTAATGTCATGCAGGTTTTTCATAAAGAGAGCAACAACGCAGAATTTGTTTACATTTGTCTGATAGAATGCTGTTTCAGGATTGCAAAACTGGAAATGATCATTATTACACATCTGAAATGTACTTTCAGATAGAAGCGAAAACTTTGTTTTATCCTCTGAGACCAGTAACATTTCGTTTTCTAAGCTATACTTTAATAATACGTCTGTGTCGTTATTGGTGGATAGAGGTAGTGGTAGGTTATATATTTTATACACTTCATATTCTTCTTTTGTGTTAATTAGTGGGATCTTAAGAATAATCCTAATCTCGTTATCTTCAAGGTATGTTATACATGTCAATGTTTTGAAGAAATACCAAATGTCTTTACGAGGATTTTTTGGTAACTCAAAGTTATTGGGAAGTTTTGTTTCTACTTCAATCAATAGTTCTTTAAGATCTTTTGGAGAGATTGTATTGGTAGATAAGTGATGCATTGATAATATATTTAGTTCAGACTTTAAGCTTTCAAGATAAAATATGGCATCTTGAGTTGTAAGCCTAATTTCATCAAGTATCATTTTAAATTGTAAGTATGTATGAATAAATTGTTCGAGTCTAACAAACTGTTGTTCAAATGTTCTTCCAAGCAAACTTATTTTACGATCTAGTTTCTGAATAACAATGATGAGATCCATTATAGATCTCCTGTTTTCCGCTACTTGCATTCTCGTTAAGTTTAATACCGATAAACTTACATCAAGATCATGTATAATTTGTTCTTGATTAAGTGCCAAGGCTTTAACATTTCTATCTATGTTCTCAAGGTCACTTTCTGATACAGTACCGAACAAAGTACTCATTAACTGTCCTACTATAGGAAGCAATGACCTTTTGTGCTTATGTTTGTTTTCTGAAAGTGTCTGGTACTCATCAAAGTTTTCATAAACAGAAGTATATGTATCTGTTAATAGGTCAACTTCTACATGTAAGCTTTGAAATGTTTCTACGTATCCCGTTAGATTTGATTTCTGATAAAAGATTGTAATAGCTTTTACAATTTCATCAGTGCGAGCAAGATCGTTTTGAATCTTTAAAATTAGATTTTTAAACGGTCTCAAATCATGAATAAATGTTACAGACCAGTGTGCATCGTTAATAAAGACTTCATTAGTCTTTTGAAATACAACATTTTCGGATGTAAAGAGTCCGAATGCAAGGCTAACATAGCATGATCCCAAGATTAATGTGATCATCAATATGTTAATCTGAAATTAAATAAAAACGGGCATAACTATACTGGGCATAACTATACTGTTAAATGCGAGGTACTTATTTACAATTCACCTCTATTAACATACATGAGGCCTTTACCTCATTAAAGAACACTGTATTACGAGGTCATTTTTATAACATAGTAGACATTAACCTCAAAAATTGTTTCATATTCTCTGCTTTATCTTGAGACTTCTTTTGTCTCTTTTTCTGTGACCTAACTGTTTCACTGACTACACTATTATACAATGGCTGCTGTGAACAAACTTCGTTCACTTCCATATCGCTAGCTAAATCATTATTGTCTATTAAAGGCATAGGACAGGAATTATCGGAGAATAACTCGTCACTACACTCCCTGTCCTTGACCTCGGTTTCTTCACTTTGATTTTGCCTAGCTTCTCTGTGTTTAATTCTTTTCTGCAATTCCATCAAAGGAATATCATCTTCATCAGAAGAATGTTCTCTTTCTTGCCTATACCTCTTAACTAACTTAGCCAAGGGAATTTGTTCTTCTGGGTCAGAATCAGATTCTGTCTCTGACTCAGAGGCTTGAGGTGGAATTACATATGCTGCGTCCCTTAGTTTTCTACATTTATCATTTTTGGAAAGATTCCAATCATATACATTTGCTTTTATTAAATCACCCGCATATACTCTACTTGTTGTGCCATCTAATTGATTCTTAATTATAAAAGATACGGGCCCTGTTTTCTCAATTATTCTATAATAAGGTTTCCATTTCTGTCCTAATTTACCCTTTCTTTGTTTATTCTGATAATAAACTGGATCTCCTACTTTTAATTCTACCTCTTTGGTATTTTTGTCGGCATATTTAGCCTGACGTTTCTTTGCTTGCTGTAAGTAATTTCTTACATGTACAAAAGCTCTGTGCTGTTCTTGTAAAGCAACTTCGTGAAAATCTTCACCTAAATACTTTCTCCTAGGTTGTAATATATTGTCAACTGGCAATACTACATCTCTATTGTACAGCAAATAATAAGGCGAGAACTTAGAAGATTCACTTACATTAAACCTGATTGCTGCTAAACTTTGACAAAGATACAAATCCCAGCTCTGTTGATTATCAGCTACCATTTTAGCTAAAATATCATGCAAAGTTCTATGGAACCTTTCAACTTTGGCATTGCTCTGAGGATGATACACACTTGTCAAAATATGGTCAACATTAAGTCTTTCCAAAGTTTCTTTAACCATCTTATTTACATTCTCAGTTCCATTGTCCGTCACGATTTGTACAGGACAACCAAAACGTGGGAAAATGTGTCCAATGATCAGTTCAGCTACTGTTTCAGCAGTCTTATCTGGTACTGCAAAAGCTTCAGGCCAACCACTATACCAATCAACAAATGCGATGATATATTTATTGCCTGACAAAGTTGTTGGGTAAGGACCAGATAGATCAAGACTAAGTTTTGCCATAGGGTATGGAGGAATATCAGTTTCTTGTAATGGATGTTTCGTTTTCTGCATTGACCTAGTTCTACAAGTCATACAATCAGAAACATACTTATGAATTTCTTTAAACAGATTTGGCCAAAAGTATTTCTGACGAATGGAGTTAAAAGTTTTCTGTACCCCCATATGACCATTATTGTCATGATACTGAGTTACAACTAAAGACCTAAGATGTTTTGGAATAAACAATCTTAAATTTGGGTCATCATTGGCATTTGATAAATAGTATATCAATCCGTCTACCAAGAGATAATGTTTTTGAACATCTTTACTCTCTTCCCCATTTAAAATCATCGACCTGATTTCTGAAATATCATCATCCCTAGTTTGTTCAATTTTCATGTCAAAGCCGCTTTTAGTAAAGTCAGAACAATCACACTTTTCAAATGTATCTACATTGGGCAAACTACAACCAGCAAACGTTTTTGGATCAAACTGATTAGAGTCTAACACATTTACTTGAAACAAATTGTCATTGACATCAAGTACCTTTTCTACTTCAACGTCTTCACTAACTGTACTTTCCTCAAGTTTATTTACATTATCTGGATGCCTAGAAAGTAGGTCAGCGCATGTATTTGTTGTACCAGCAATGTATTCTATAGTACAATTATAGCCTGACATACTCAAAGCCCAGAGTTGAATCTTTTTATTTTGCATAGGAGATTCAAATAAAAATCAAAAATGAGTTCCTTTAAGAGCAATGAAAACATTCGTAAGAAAGAAGATGGGTCATACTACGTAGTTTCGGCTAATAAAGCCTCATCAGTGACCCTTGCAATTTTGCGAATTTCGAATAGGCAGTCGATACAAAGACTGATATAAATCAAAATAGGGTCCAAATAATTAAAAACCTGTCTAGAATATGAGTCTAAACCAATAATTAATAACTGATTTCTCAGAATATTCACGCTGATCTCAAAGGACCAAAAGTAAAATATAAACTGCACTATGGTTGATGTACGGGGAGACGTTTTACGGCCGCCACACGGCACAACACCAGCTGCAGTGAAGGCAAATAAAAATCAAAAATGAGTTCCTTTAAGAGCAATGAAAACATTCGTAAGAAAGAAGATGGGTCATACTACGTAGTTTCGGCTAATAAAGCCTCATCAGTGACCCTTGCAATTTTGCGAATTTCGAATAGGCAGTCGATACAAAGACTGATATAAATCAAAATAGGGTCCAAATAATTAAAAACCTGTCTAGAATATGAGTCTAAACCAATAATTAATAACTGATTTCTCAGAATATTCACGCTGATCTCAAAGGACCAAAAGTAAAATATAAACTGCACTATGGTTGATGTACGGGGAGACGTTTTACGGCCGCCACAAGCAAGTATTTCAGAGGCTTATGATCAGTTTTAATGACAAACTGAGCATTGTGAAGATAATAATCTAACTTTTGAAGAGCGAAATGGATTGCAAATGCTTCTTTTTCTACCACAGACCATTTACATTGAGACTTACTAAGTTTATGGGACAAATAATAGATAGGCTTTTCATCACCAACACACTCTTGTGTAAGGCATGCACCAATACACGAGTTACCAGCATCTGTATAGAGAACGTATGGTTTATTTGGATCTGGATAAACCAACAGTGGAACAGCAGTTAAACTATCCTTCAAGAATTCAAATGCAGTTTGGTGTACGTCTGACCACTTAAAATGTGCGTACTTTCTTGTCAACGCGATAATTGGTTCAGCTATCTGAGAGAAGTTTGGAATAAATCTTCTATAGTATGAGCACATACCTATAAATGACCTTACTTCTTTTACACAAGTTGGAACAGGTAAAGATCTAATAGCATCAACCTTCTTTTCATCAGGTTTGATTCCTTGCTCACTGATAACGAAGCCAAGATAATTAGTTTCTAATTTAAGAAAACCACACTTCTTAAGCTTAAGTTTCAAATTATGCTGTCTCAACCTATCAAAGATCAGACTAATGTGTCTTAGATGTTCTTCCAAAGATGAGCTAAAGATTAATATATCATCCAGATATGCTGTAGCAAAATCATTGCAACCTTGCAACACAACAGACATAAGTTCTTGAAATACAGCAGGAGCGTTAGAAAGACCAAAGGGCATCACATTGAACTCAAATAACCCTTTATGACATGCGAAAGCTGTCTTTTCTTTATCTTTTTCATCCATGGCAACCTGCCAATAACCACTTTTTAAATCTAAAGATGTAAAGTATTTTGCTCTACCAAGTAATGCTAAGATATCATCTATTAAAGGCAAAGGAAAGGAATTTTTCTTTGTAATTAGATTTAATTTTCTAAAATCAACACAGAACCTTTTACTGCCATCTTTCTTATCAACAATCACCACAGGAAATGACCATGGTGATCTTGACCTTTTAATTACATTAGCATCTAACATTTCGTTAATTGCTTTGTCAATTACCTCTCTGCTTTTAATTGGTGTCCTGTAAGGTTTCATCTTAATTGGTTCATGATCTCTTACATCTATTTCCATTTTTACTGTGTCTGTTTTTCCTAGTTCAGAATCTTTGCTTGCAAATAAGTCTTTATTTTTCAAGATAAGGTTTTCAATTTTTGACCTATATTTGTCAGGTACATCAAGGTCTTTTAAGTCTAATTTATTCTCACAGCTGTTATTTTGGATTACTGAATCTATATGAGTAACATTATTTTGAATCTCTGAGATTTTAGCCAACAAACCATGTCTATAAATTTTAATATATTTATTTGTGCTGTTAACAATTAACACTGGTAAAGATCTATCTTTTGCTAATGTAGAAACAGTATTAATAATTTGTAAGCCTGGTTGATCTGTTAAAAACCCTTTATCTATTTGCGAAACCTCATATGATGAACCTACTGGTAAGTCTGGATTTTCTCTTACTTTTCCGTAACATATCATGGCTGTATTTGGTTTAATTAAACATGTTCGTTTCATCCTAACTGTAGAAGCAATATGAATATCTTCCTCTAAATTTACATAGTGTTTACCATTTATTCTTAAACATTTTAAATCAAAATAAATCCTTACATTGTTCTGTTTGAGCCAGTCCAAACCAAGTATCAAATTTCTATTTAAATCTCTTATCACATAGAAATCTTGAGACATTTCGGTACCACCGATACAAAACTGTACAGTAATGCAACCGTCACACTTAAGTTCACTCCCATTTGCAGATTGTAAATAAACTTTCTTATGAGTAAGCCTTGGTTTATTCTTAAGTTGATCATATATTCTTCGGTGCATTAATGAACATTCAGCTCCAGTGTCTACAAGAGTTCTATATCTTTGTTTACCTATTTTAACTAAACAAGAATTTGGACTGCCTGAAACATTGATCCTAAATTTTTGATGAGGTAAATGTCTACTTTTGTCTTTACTACTCATTACATCGACCCCTGCATGCAATGAGCGTCCCAGTTTTCCTGCTGACCTGGGGTTTTACAAGCTTGAAACCTACTTCTTCCATGCCCCATAGGTCTTCTATTTTTATCTTTTTTCTTGCAATCCCTACTTATGTGGCCTTCTTCGCCACAAGACCAACATTTTATTGGTGGTCTGTTGTTAGCACTATTTACCCTTCTATTCTGAGGATAACGTCGACCTCGTGAAAGGTCAACCTCCATAGGTGTTGTTCTTGTATTGGACCCCTGCCAATTATAATGAGACATTGACACTCTAGTCCTCAAGTTTTGTTCATTTGTGGCAATAGCCACTGCCCCTTGCAAAGTATCGGGCTCATCCCTTAATATTTTCATTTTTAATTGGTCATTAGTAAGACCATCAACAAAAATATCTATGATTTGTCTCTCAATAGCATTGCCTCCCTGGTTATCATAGGCAATCTCGGCTAGAGAAAGAATACGCTCAGCATACACCTGTATATTTTCACCAGGCTTCTGCCTCACGGACCTCAACATTGACAGAGCAGTTTGAGAGTCTGTCACATCAGAAAATCGTACAGCAAGCTGCTGTTTAAGCTGATCCCAATTATTATTAGGATTGGCTTGCATGTAACGGTGAATGAAGCCACTCACCGCTCCACTTGACGACTGGTAAGCAATGAGCTTCTTCCGTGCGTCAGGTACATTTACTAAGGTCGCGTATTTTTCTATTGACCTTATCCATTCCCTATACGTTTTTGGGTTCCCGTCAAATTTAATGACTGCGTTAGATATTCCCTGCGCAGTTAAGGCATTTGAAACATTTGTAAGTTCTAATTGTATGTTAACAAAAGCCTGCGCAGCCGGATCAAGTTGTTGCTGAGCCTGAGCTTGAGCTTGGGCTTGACCTTGCTGAGCCATGTTTAAATAAAATAATAAATGAATAAATAAATAAATAAATAAATAAACTAATTAATCATAATTTTATTTTTCTTAACCCTACATTTTATTTTTCTTGTATAATTTTACGTCCTACTGAATAATAATTGGTGTCATAACAAGCAACACACAAAACCAGAAAAAGTAAAAGTAAACGGCACCTACCTTGGTGTCCATTCTTCTTGTCGTCAGGTTCCTTTTTTCTTTTATCCGCAGCACGGCACCAATAAATTTAGACGTGTAACATAGCCACACACCTAAAGGCTGTGATCGTATAGATTTTTACTAACAAATAAAACTAAAGTCATTTTATAACATTTTCAAGTTTAATTGAATGCAAGAGCTTTCTGCTCCATTAAAATACCGCTAGACCAATACTCTAACTGGCATGGTCTAGCACCTTAGAGTGACACAAAATACAACTCCAAAGCCGTGATCAGAGGCGGTATATATACGCTTTCTCACATTCTTTCATGCACCTGCAGAACCATTACGTAAATAAATTCTAAATGCTATGTAAATAATATGTCCAAATTAGATAATGACATATAAACATACACTCAATTGACATGCTGGTATTAGCTTCTGGAAAGGTCTATCTAAATATCACTGCACCTAAAATATTCAATAAATGTTGACTTAAGCAATTATGTCCCACCTGCATGTGAAAATAACCTTTAAGTAAATATCATCGTCATATGACATTTCGAAATACTGATTTGAACAGCTTCCAAGTTACATGTAAGTGCAATATGGGTTCATGTCTGCATTTTATACAAAGTTATAGAAATGGTATTTTAGGATATTAGATGAAGCTATTTCATAATTATAATTGATGCTTATTACTTTCCTAAACCGTAATGCTACAGAAGCAGAAGCTTACTGCCTACTCAACACTCATTCAAGCATATCAGTCTTACGTACCTTCAATACTATTTCAGTCATATAGAAAACATGCCTATGCATAATACCGACTGCATAACATGACTATGTTATACTTTTGTGAAGTGGTGGGGTGAGGCAAGGCCCTTGCTTTACCTGGAAGACCTCCAGGTTGACGTCAATGAATGTGTCTTATCATAAGGAACATCAATATATATGGTTAGAGGTGGGGATCTATAAGGTTTCCAAGATATTGGGTCTTTAATGAAATGAAGGGGTGGAGCACTACTCCGGCACATCCTGGGGGACCCCCAGGTCAGTGTCAATGAATGCGTCATATCATAAGAAACAAGAATATATAAGATTTTGGGGCGGGGATCTGAATGGTTTCTGAGATAGATGGCCTTTTGTGAAGTGGAGGGGTGTGGCAAGGCCCCGGCGCACCAGGAAGACCCCCAAATTGGTGTCAATGAATGAGTCTCTTCATAAGGAACAAGAATATATAGGGTTTAGGGGTGGGTATCTGTAAGATTTTCAAGATATTGGGCCTTTTATGAAATGGAGGGGGTGGGGCATGACCCTGGCACAACCCGGGGGACCCCCAGGTTGGTGTCAGTGAATGGGTCTTATCATAAGGAACAAGAATATATATGGTTTTGGGGTGGGGATCTAAATGGTTTCTGAGATATATGGCCTTTTGTGAAGAAGAAGGGGTGGGGCAAGGCCCAGGTGCACCCTGGGAGACCCCCAAGTTGGTGTCAGTGAATGTATATTTTCATAAGGAACAAGAATATATATGGTTTAGGGGTGGGGATCTGTAAGGTTTCCAAGATATTGGGCCTTTTATGGAATGGAGGGGGTGGGGCATAACCCGGCATGTACCGGGGGACCCCCATGTTGGTGTCACTGAATGCATCTTATCAAAAGAAACAAGAATATATATAGTTTTGGGGTGGTGATCTGGATGGCTGCTGAGTTATATGGCCTTTTATGAAGTGGAGGGGGCGGGACATGGCCCCGGCTTAACCTGGGGGACCCCCATGTTGGCATTAAAGCATATGGCTGAGAGACATTTACTCAAGGAACATTTCTATGAAAGTTTTGTCAAAACATCTGCAATAACTTGGCAGCAAATTTTTCAACTTCCCCCATTATAAGTCTATGGAAAATCTAAGTTGCCATAGCAACCAAACTAAAGAGCCAAATTTTATAAAAAAACACAAAACCTATAAAGGCAAATATGGTGAATATTTCCAAAAGACTCTCAGCCTAATAGACTTTCGGTTTCTGAGGAGATGATTTTTGAAGTTTTTTTTTTCTATTTTTTTTATTATGGTTTCCATGGCAACCAATAGAAATGAGCAGTAGGCCTAAAATCATATGGCAGATAGTAGATTGCCTAATGAACATTTCTATGAAAGTTTTGTCAAAATATCTGCAAAGGTTTGGCAGTAAATGCCATTTTTCTATTTTCCCCATTATAAGTCTATGGAAACTCTAAGTTGCCATAGCAACCAAACTAATGAGCCGATTTTCATTAAAAACACAAACTTTCAATCCCCCTGCCCAAGGATGCTACAGATGAAATTTGGGCCCAATCGGCCCAGTGGCTTCAAAGACGACGCAGACGACTGCCTATCCTATAAGCTCCCCCGGAGCCTTCGGCTCTGGTGAGCTAAAAATACATGAGCATGAATGCAAGATTCTACTTATCATATGACATTCAAAATGCACTTTAGTAAGCCATTAGTAAACGTGACGTCGCTAAGGACCTGGTACATGTAACAATACAGTACGTAACTAACTAATTTGCATATTTACTCTATTAGTGGATTATCAAATTTAATACACCACTTTATTACATTCTCATATGCTAAGTCATATGATAATTAATCAGATATAAGGTAGTTGGGTGTGAGGTGTGGATAGTAATATCCATCCCGAGGGTCACTGTCTGTCATTACAAGGCTTGCCGAGTGATGCCGAACAGTGGTCCAGAGAGACGGATTTTTCTGTCCACCCCTCACACCCATGTAAGATTCTTTTTCTTGCATACCTTCCATTCTGAGAGTGGATTTGTTTAATAATGCAGTCACTTCGAATGTAAGCATCTGCCATTTTTGATGACAATAATGCAGATGTTTTTTTTTACTTCACTGTATGTGCAGTGACATGAAACTTAACCCTTGTCCTGCTGAGCCCGGATATGCCTTACTTTTCAAACAAAGTAGATCCAGATCAGATGGCTTCTGAAGAAGCCATCTGATCAGGATCTACATTGTTTGTCATTCAGATTGTGAATTTGTTGCAATAATTTGCATCAAATAATCTGAGTGTGTGTTTGAGTTTTACGTCCCACCAACAGCTAAGGTCATATGGAGATGGGACCTCGGTTTAAAGACTCATCCGAAAGTCTGGAGAAGCCCGGGATCAATCCTGTGACTCCTGGTTTACAAGGCGAGTAGCATAACCACTACACCATGGAGGCTTCTACATCAAGTAATCTGATTGGTTGATAATCAGTAGTGGGTGTGGTATATTTAAATATTCAGCAGGACAAGAGTTACACGTGAAATTTTGAAAATTCTCGATTTTTATCCTATTCCTGGGTAGGATAATCTGGGTAGGATAAGAATATCTATCCCAGTGTTAAGTACCGGATTTCCTTATCTGGTGTGCAAGAAAAATGGAAACACATAGTGAGGTATTTTTTTTTTTTTTTTTTTTTGAAATTATTTTTGTAACCTATATCAACAGGTATCCACTCTTAAAGGAAAGATTGTTTCACCCATTATATGCTAGTGGACTTGCCCATTGCTATATAGTGGACAAGTGCAGTTGCCATACAAGGGGTGTCAGGCCTATTTTTTCGTTTTCATTCTATTTTTTTAAGAAAAATTCCCTTAGCAAGTAGTGCTTTTGTTTGTTTGTATTGGAGTTTTACGGCCCAGTCAACAGTATTTAGGTCATTTTTGAGCCGGTCAGTTTACCTATCAACACTTTCCTGGGCAGGCTTATACGTAAGCGGTTAACCAGTACAGTGCGCATTCTTTCGCCAGAAACTGACAACTGCCCTTCTTGAATCAGCGGAAGGGAGAGAATGACGGTAGAAAAGATTTCATGATCAATCTCCACGAAAGAATGTTGCCGACCCTGGCGGGAGTCGAACCCACGTCCTCCTGATCACCAGTCAGACATGCATCCGACTGAGACACCGAGGCCGGCTTAGCAAGTTGTGCATGCCCTGATCAGACGCCGCATTCTGTGGCATCTGATCTGGGCCTGCACTGTTTTCCAATGGGTTAACCAACCAGTAAGTGAAATTCCAGTATTAACACTTGTCCTGCTGAGCCCGGATATGCCTTATCTTTCAAACAATGCTGATCCAGATCAGATGGCTTCTAAAGAAGCCATCTGATCCGGATCTACATTGTTTGCCATTCAGATTGTGCATTTGTTGCAATAATTTTCATCAAGTAATCTGATTGGTTGATATTCAGTAGTGGGTGCGGCATATTTAAATATTCAGCAGGTCAAGGGTTAATACAAGCTAAAATCAATACATGTACTTAATCTTCTTAAATAAATTACAATGGACAGGAGACACCAACGCTACACTCATAGTTTCCAGACAACCAGCCTACTAGTGCCAGCAAAAAAGATTTTTGAAGACTTTTACCATAGATGATGATGATGGCCATCTTGGTCACATGACCTGGACCAGTTGAAAAAAATAAATTTCTTTCATCCCATAAATGCTTCATATGAAATTTGACTTCAATTGCTGAGCGGTTTAAATGAATATTAGGTTTTAATTTTGATATCTAAGTGACCTTGGTCTAAGGTCAAGGACTGACCTTTGATACTCAAAGGTTACAGTACCTTTGACACAAATTTTAAGTTCACAGAGACCAGCAGTTTCTGAAAAATAATTCCCACCACTTATTTGCATATGAAAGCGTATGCAACAAAATTTGACCTTGACATAAATTAGGTCAAGGTTAAGACAGTCATCAAGTGAACAAATTATGATTGGCCAGAGACCCTAATCCTACATAATTTATCAAGTCTTAATGCAATCAGCCCAACAGTTGTGGAGAAGAAGATTTTATAAGCTTTTTTTACCATATATGGGCATGGTGGTCAAACTGATCATGTGACCAAAATCAAATGTCCTTGACCTTGTTTACTCACGTTATTTCATTTATTCATTTAGCTAATTGCATCCAGACATTTTCAGATCATAGGCTGCAATAATTTAAAAACAACACAATTTTGACATTTTCCTATACAAAATCCTATGCGAACAAAGTTGACCATAGCCTAAAATAGGTCAAGGTCATCTAAATTGGCAAAAAAATTATAACTGGCATGAGTTCCCAATGCTCATATCAAATTTTATGATAATCAGCCAACTAGTTCTGGAGAATATTTCTAAAGGTTTTTTACCATATGTGGGCATGATGGCCAAATTGGTCATGTGACCAAATTCATATTATTTTCATTTCCTTGTTCATGAAAGCTTACTTAGTTTTGTTTGTTTGTTTGATTTGAGGTTTAACGTCCCCGTCAACACTGTATAGGTCATTTTGGAGATGTTGCTTCCAATTTTGTGGGACTTTTACCCGACATTGAGATGAAATGACATCTCAAGCCCTGTCGCCCAATGAAACCAATAGGGTTTATAAACATGGACGGACCGACATACACCGCTTTGCCTGGGCAGGCATAGATCCTCTAAGCAGTTAACCAGTACTCATGCGCGGGTCAGTTTCAGCTCTGCGTGGAAGCATCATGCAGCCCATCTATTTCTTCAAGCCCCGATGGGCGGGGGCCGTAAAGCTTACATAGTAAATTTGGTTACAAATGGTGAAGTAGTTTCTGAGAAAAAAAATAATAATTTTCTTAACTGAATGGCCTTGGGCCATGGTCAAGGTA
The DNA here is from genome assembly GCA_963580285.1 of Lucinisca nassula. Classification (NCBI taxonomy): domain Eukaryota; kingdom Metazoa; phylum Mollusca; class Bivalvia; order Lucinida; family Lucinidae; genus Lucinisca; species Lucinisca nassula. Next base: position 8,978,238 of record OY757021.1, on the reverse strand, counting down.
TGTCCTTGACCTTGAGGAGGACTTATGAGGTTTCATTCACTCATTTAGTCAACTGCATCTGTAAATTTTCCGAATAAAGGCTGCAATAGTTTTAAAAAAAAATACATAATTTTAACTCTTTTTTTCCATACAAAAGCCTATGTGACCAATGTTGACCTTGGCCTAAAATAGCTCAAGGTCATCATGGTGTCATCAATTGAACAAAATATGATTGGCTTGAGTCCCCAATGCTACATACTAAGTTTCATTATAATCTGCCCACTGGTTTCTTTCTTTTCTTTTCTATTTTTTATTTTGATTTTACGAGCCTTTTAAGATTATAATTATCACTTGTATTGAGCTGATTGTTAACCCATTTAGTACCAGAAACCCACAAACGGGTATTTCGCAAACAGTGCAGGCCCTGATCAGACGCCGCATTCTGCGGCGTCTGATCAGGGCCTCCACTGTTTGCTAAAAGTTCAGTCATTTTCCAAATACATGTAAACAGCTACACCCCTAAATTTTGGAATGAACTCCTGCTATATGTAAGGAGAAAGATTCCATTTGGTACAAAAAGGGGTTAATCAGATGGGGGAGAAAGCCAGAGTACCCAGAGAAAAACCCCCTGAATTTCCATTTCAGAACCTGGAGTCTCACACATCTGACCCGAGCCAGGCTTGAACCACAGCGATGAGACCTAATAATTAAGAGTCAGCACTCTAATCCACTAGTCCATGGAGGCCCTTCCCATTGCTTTCGGGAAAGAAGATTTATGAAGAGATTTTGCCTAGTATGGGCATGACAGCCATATTGGTCATGTGATCAAACTCAAAAGTTAATTTTCATTTCCTTCCATATGGTTACCAATGGCCAAGTATTTCTGAGAAAAGTAATTTTTCATTTTCACATATGAGCCCCGCCAAGCGAATTTGTGTCTTCGAGCGTTCCATCATGACAAATTTGAACTGCGCATGCCCAGCCATTCAGAGGGGCCAGGGATATGACTTTCTGTCTGAAGGTTCCTCTTGATTCACTGCTTGAATGGGCGAGCAGCGAAGGTTCTGGCGAGACTGCGTGGATGCGGATGCGCAGGCTCGCCTGAACCTTCGCTGTTCGCATAGGCGATAAGTACCAAAATCGCTTGACGGGGCCCATATCTAAATTACCTTGCATCAAGGTCAAGGAATGACCTTGAACTTGACTGCTCATGTAGTTTTATTTTCTCACTTAGCTAACTGCATCTACCAATTTTCAAATCACAGGCTGCAATAGTTTCCAAAAACTACAAGGGTTTGACTTTTTCCCATACAAAAGTCTATGCAACCAAATTTGACCTCGGCTAAAGATAGGTCAAGATCATCTACTGGTCATCATTTGAACAAACTATGATTGGCTAGCTTCCCCAATGCAACATACCAAGTTTCATGACAACAGGCCTACTTATAGAAGATCTTTGAAGGGTTACCATATATGAGCATGGACATCTTGATCACATGACCTGGACCCACGAACAAACATTTGTTCCCCATCCCATACATGCTCTATATGAAATCTGACATCAATTTTAGAGATGTTTGAAAATGGAAAATATTGAAAGACAACAAACAGGAAACAGACAGACAGGCAGGCAGCGGAGCCTTACCACACTATAAGCTCACCTATGAGCCTTTGGCTCAGGTGAGCAAAAAAAAAATCAGATTTTTCTTTAGAATACTTACTTGCAACAATATAAGCTCCACTTCCTACCAGAGAATGGAACACATTGAAGACCGGTCGTTTTGGTGCCTTTGGATCTGGTCTAAACAATGCCATTATAGGCTGCAAAACAGAACACAAAGACTAAAATATAGTGTAATCATCCTAAGTATTGGGACAGATAGGCCTGAGCAAACAGTGCAGACCCTGATCAGACTGCTCCTCAAGGAGCAGTCTGATCAGGTTCTACACTGTTTGCCATTCTGTTTGCACCTTTTGGACATTGTTTCCAGGACTGTTATCCTACCTTGAAATGAAATGACATCTCAAGCCCTACCGCCTAAAGAGACCTCTAGGGACTAAGGAGCAGTCCTACTCCAACTGCTCTTCTTGGGCAGGCTTTGATGGGAGCTGTGAGTTAATTGTATTGATTCCAGATCATTGTCTTCACTTCTATTTTGGCCAGCTAGGTGATTTACAAGTACTGAAGTTTGGCTGCTTCAGCTCTGCATGAAAACTTTATGAAAATTTCATCTCAATATAGGTTACAGTCCTGGAAACAATGTTTCCAAAATGACCAAATTAATGTTGATGAGATGGAAAACTGCCACACAAAGAAAACTATGTTTTGTCATATTGTCTCTCATTTATCCAAAGTCAGACAGCTCCCTATAACAACAAATCATGAAGTACATAGAGGTTCTTACATGAGTGTTCATGTATTATTGAATTTATGAAACAAGTTGAGGAAAAGGGATAAAATGCGAGGCTTTGCTGAGCATTTCATCTCTTTTCCTCAACGAGTCTAAGAAATTTAATATAAAGAGGATGTGTCCATGTATCATTGAATTTATTAAACAAGTTGAGGAAAAGGTATACAAGAGGACCATGATGGCCCTGGATCACTCATCTGATACATAGAGTAACAAGTGGGTCCCGGGGAGGGCCATTATTGACCCCAGGGCTATAATGTGCATAATGTTGAGGGAGGTCTTAAAGGTAAAGCTTCATACCAAATATCAACAAAGGCAATAATTTGAACAAGCTTGGCAAAGGTCCACGTGATGAAGCTACACACCAAATATCAAAGACCTGAGCCTTGCGGTTTCAGAGAAGATTTTTTTTATAGATATTCCCTACATAAGCCTATGTAAAACCAAATGGCCCAAGGGCGGGGTCATTTTTGGCCTCAGGGCTATAATTTAAACAATCTTGATAAAGGTCCACTAGATGAAGCTTCACACCAAATATCAAAGACCTGGGCCTTGCTGTTTCAGAGAAGAAGATTTTCAAAGATTATCTCTGTATAAGTCTATGTAAAACCAAAGGGCTCCAGGGCAGGGGCATTTGTGGCCCGAGGACTATAATTTGTTCAATCTTGGAAGAGGTCCACTAGATGAAGCTCCATACCAAATATCAAAGACATGGCCTTGCAGTTTCAGAGAAGAAGATCTTTAAAGATTTCCCTATATAAGTCTATGTAAAACCAAAGGGTCTCGGGGCAGGGGCATTTTTGGCCCCAGGGCTATAATTTGAACAATGTTGATAGAGGTCCACTAGATGAAATTTCACACCAAATATCAAAGACCTAGGCCTTGTGGTTTCATAGAAGAAGATTTTTAAAGATTTTCCCTATATAAGTCTATGTAAAACCTAAGGGCCTTCAGGCGGGGGCATTTTTGGTCTCAGGGCTATAATTTGAACAATCTTGGTAGAGGTTCACTAGATGAAGCTTCATACCAAATATCAAAGACCAAGCCTTGTGGTTTCAGAGCAGAAGATTTTTCAAGATTTTCCCTATATAAGTCTATGTAAAACCAAGGGCCCCGGGACGGGGGCATTTTTGGCCCCTGCACTATAGTTTGAACAATCTTGGTAGGGGTCCACAAGATGAAGCTTCATACCAAATATCAAAGACCTGGGCCTTGCAGATTCAGAGAAGAAGATTTTTAAAGATGTTCCCTATATAAGCCTATGTAAAACCAAAGGGCCACGGGGCAGGGGAATTTTTGGCCCCAGCACTATAATTTGAACATTCTTGGTAGGGGTCCACTAGACGAAGCTTCATACCAAATAGCAAAGACCTGGGCCTTGCAGTTTCAGAGAAGAAGATTTTTAAAGATTTTCCCTATATAAGCCCATGTAAAACCAAAGGGCCCTGGGGCGGGGGCATTTTTGGCCCCAGCACTATAATTTAAACAATCTTGGTAGGGGTACACTAGATGAAGCTTCATACCAATTATCAAAGACCTGGGCCTTGCCGTTTCAGAGTAGAAGATTTTTAAAGATTTTCCCTATACAAGCCCATGTAAAACTAAAGGGCCCCGGGGCAGGGGCAGTTTTGGTCCCAACACTATAATTTGAACAATCTTGGTTGGGGTTCACTAGATGAAGCTTCATACCAAATATCAAAGACCTGGGCCTTGCGGTTTCAGAGAAGAAGATTTTTAAAGATTTTCCCTATATAAGCCCATGTAAAACCAAAGGGCCCCGGGGCGGGGGCATTTTTGGCCCCAGCACTATAATTTGAACAATCTTGGTAGGGGTCCACTAGATGAAGCTTCATACCAAATATCAAGGACCTGGGCCTTGCCGTTTCAGAGAAGAAGATTTTTAAAGATTTTCCCTATATAAGCCCATGTAAAACCAAAGGGCCCCGGGACAGGGGCATTTTTGGCCCCAGCACTATAATTTGAACAATCTTGGTAGGGGTCCACTAGATGAAGCTTCATACCAAATATCAAAGATCTGGGCCTTGTGGTTTCAGAGAAGAAGAATTTTTAAGTTTTCTTTAAAAAAAATCTATTTTTGGCTCCTGTGACCTATATGTGCAACGGATCGGAACCATTTGAACATCTTTTAAAGGGAACCACCTAAGGATCATTCCTGTGAAGTTTGGTCAAAATCAGTTTAGGAGAAGATGTCGTTTGAAGAAATTGTTTACGCATGCATGGACACACGCACGCACGACAGACGACATACAAAAAGTCATCCCAAAAGCTCACCTCGTCACTACCTGACGGTGAGCTAAAAATGCGAGGCTTTGCCGAGCATTTTATCCCTTTTCCTCAACGAGTTTGATAAATTCAATAATACATGGGCACGAATGCAAGATTCTATTTATCATATGACATTTATAACGCATTTCATTCACGACTGATTAACATAAATGTCAATATTCCACCATTAGTAAACGCGACGTCAGTAAGGATGACGTACAGAGTGTATCTAACTAATTTGCATATTAAACCCACTGGTGGATTATTGAATTTATTACATGGGGTTATTACATTCTCAGACAAGACGTCATATGATAAACACAATATTCCGTCATTTTACAGAAGATCAAAAGGATAAATAGATGTCAACCTATTTTAGAAAACATGTTTCCAAAACTATCCTTGCTGTCAAAATAAACTTTCCTTACTGTGACATAAGCCTTGACCTGCTGAACCTGGATATGTCTTAACTTTCAAACAATGTAGATCCAGAACAGATGGCTTTTCACAAAGCCATCTGATGACAAAGCCATCTGATCAGGATCTACATTGTTTGTTGTTCAGATTGTGAATGTGTTGCAAAAATTTGCATCAATTAATCTGATTCGTTGATAACTGGTAGTGGGTGTGGCATATCTAAATATTCAGCAGGTCAAGGGTTAAGAAAGAAAACAGAAACATTGAAGAAAGCAAAGACAAGTTTGTTAACCTGATTGGTATAAATAATCTTAGAACCAGGGTTGTCAATATAGTTGTACATCTGCTGAGCCCCGAGGTGGGGTCTTCTTTGGCTCCAAGACTATAATTTGAAAATCTAGGAAGAGGTCCACTAGCTGGAGCTTCATACCATATATGGAAGACCCAGGTCTTCTGGTTTCAGACAAGAAGATTTTTAAATGTTTTTCCTGTATAAGTCTATGTAAAACATACCCTGCGCCATTTTAGGACCAAAAGCTAAAACTTGAATAATCTTGGTAGAGGTCCATTCAATCAAGCATCATACCAAATATCAAAGACATGGGCCTTCTTGTTTCAGGCAAGAAGATTTTTTGAAGATTTTCCCTATATATATCTATGTCAAATATGTGGGGGTGGGGCAAGGCTATAATTTGAACAAACTTTGTAGAGGTCCACTAGATAAATCTTCATACCAAATATTAAAGACCTGGTTTGACAGAAGATTTTAAAGGTTTTTCCTAAATAAGTCTATGTAAAACATGGGCCATGGTGCGGGGCCATTTTTGGCTCCAAGGTTGTACATGTAATTTGAACAATCTTGATAGAGGCCCACTAGATGAAGCTGCATACCAAATATGAAAGACCTGGGTCTTGTGGTTTCAGGGAAGAAGATTTTATAAGTTTTCAGTAAAAAAATATTTTTAGGCTCCTGTGACCTAGATGAGCAATGGACCAGAATCATTTGAAAAAATTTGAAAGAAGACCAACTAAGGATCAGTCCTGTGATGTTTGGTCAAAATCCAATCATTGGTTAAGGAGATACTGTTTACACATGCACTGACATACACAAGGAAGGATACAATGACACACAAAGGACAAAAAGGTGACAAAAGCTCACCTTGTCATATATAGTGACAGGTTAGCTAAAACTGAAGATGCAGATCAGAATGCAGATCTTTACATAGCCAGTCAGGGCTATCACTGCCAGCCAATATACAACACTTAGCCCAATGAAGCTGTCAGCACAGAATCTATGTTTGCTTTTAATTTTACGTCCCACCACCGACTAAGGTCATATGCAGACAGGAACTTGCAGCACAGAATTGAATTCTCCTTCAAATCTACACAATCTATGAAAGTGATCTTGGGCCAGCTGTACAAAATTACAAGATGGTAAATATGCTAAAACGAGCATATTTTTGCAGAAAAACTGTGAGCAGCTTTTGCAAATGCAAAAGCTGCTCACATTTTTTCTGCAAAAACAACAACATTTTAGATATTGTACTTGCTAGAACAGTTAACAATTTGACCACTGACCAGCTCAATAAGCTAACAATGCTTTGAACAAGAGAGCCCAGAACAATGATGTATAAAGTGGCTTAAAGATTGAACTTACATTGATTAGAGCCAGTGCCATTACAACAATGCCCATAATTGGATGTGCCTTCTCAAAGTTGGAGCCATCAATCTGAAAATGTCCACAAAAATTACAAAGTCTTCTTATAAAATAAAATACTAACCATGTGCAGAAGAACCTATATCTGTAAATCTCTATTTATTCTGACCAAGGAGAGAATGGCCCTTCAAAAAAAATTGTTCTTCAAATGTGCATGTGCAGCCAACTAGTAGGGCTAGATGCAAGACTTCATGCACGAAGCTTCCCCAAGGTCTCCACTAGACTTCATGCATGAAGCTTCCTCAAGGTCTGCACTAGACTTCATGCATGAAGCTTCCTCAAGGTCTGCACTAGACTTCAAGCATGAAGCTTTCCCAATGTCTCCATTAGTCTCCATGCACAAAGCTTCCCCAAGGTCTCCACTAGACTTCATGCATAAAGCTTCCTCAAGGTCTATACTAGACTTCATGCATGGAGCTTCCTCAAGATCTGCACTAGACTTCAAGCATGAAGCTTTCCCAATGTCTCTGTTAGTCTTCATGCACAAAGCTAACTCAAGGTCTGCACTAGACTTCATGCATAAAGCCTTCCCAATGTCTCCATTAGTCTTCATGCATGAAGCTTCCTCAAGGTCTGCACTAGACTTCATGCATAAAGCTTCCCCAAGGTCTCCTCTAGACCCCATGCATGAAGCTTCCTCATGGTCTCCATTAGACTTCATGCATGAATGTTCCTCAAGGTCTCCATTAAACTTCATGCATGAAGCTTTCCCTTGGTCTCCATTAGACTTTGTGTATGAAGCTTTCCCAAGGTCACCACTAGACTTCATGCATGAAGCTTTCCCTTGGTCTCCATGAAGCTTTCCCTTGGTCTCCATTAGACTTCATGCATGAAGCTTACACAAGGTCTCCACTAGACTTCATGCATGAAGTTTCCCAAGGTCACCACTAGACTTCATGCATGAAGCTTTCCCTTGGTCTTCATGAAGCTGACCCTTGGTCTCCATTAGACTTCATGCATGAAGCTTCCTCAAGGTCTCCACTAGACTTCATGCATGAAGCTTCTTCAAGGTCTCCACTAGACTTCATGCATGAAGCTTTCCCTTGGTCTTCATGAAGCTTTCCCTTGGTCTCCATTAGACTTCATGCATGAAGCTTCCTCAAGGTCTCCACTAGACTTCATGCATGAAGCTTCTTCAAGGTCTCCACTAGACTTCATGCATGAAGCTTTCCCAAGGTCTCCATTAGATTTCGTGCATGAAGCTTTCCCAAGGTCTCCATTAGACTTCATGCATGAAGCTTTCCCAAGGTCACCACTAGACTTCATGCATGAAGCTTTCCCTTGGTCTCCATGAAGCTTTCCCATGGTCTCCATTAGACTTCATGCATGAAGCTTACCCCTGGTCTCTACTAGACTTCATGCATGAAGCTTCTTCAAGGTCTTTACTAGACTTCATGCATGAAGAGTTCCCTTAGTCTCCATTAGAATTCATGCATGAAGCTTTCCCAAGGTCTCCATTAGACGTCATGTATGAAGTTTTCCCAAGTTTTCCACTAGACTTTGTGCATAAAGCTTCCTCAAAGTCTCCACTAGACTTCAGGTCAGGCTTATTGAGAATTAGAGAGATCTGATTCAAGGTAATGATGGTTGGTGCCTGATGCTCTGTCTCTGGTTGGGCCCATCGGAGTCTAACTGTTTGTTTTCTTTTGCTCCAGCATTTCAGTGTTTTTTTGCTGTCGAGTCCTCACTGTTGATTATTTGTGTTCACGGAGATGTTGCACTGATGAGTTAGGAGGCCTTCATGCGGACTGAACAAATTATTTGTCTAAATCGCGACGGAAGTAAGGGCGAGGATTGTGGCCACGTAAAATGGATTTAAGCCCTCCAGTGGAATTCTTTCCACTGACCGTTCCAAGGCGGTTCTTCTGTGGCGGTTTATTTATGTTGTTGTTTGCTACTACTCACTGTGTGTATCACTTGTGTCTTTTTATTTTGGATGGCCATTTGGCCATTTGGCCATTTTGTGGGAAAGTAACTGTCCTTATGGCCATCCTTTGTTTAGGTTTCCATTTTGGTCTGGTCGCTTCATGTTTGTGTTTCTTTCCCTTTGGTGCCTTTGATGGGTGGAGTAATTTAATTGTATCGATTCCTGATCTTTGTTTTACTTCTACTTTTCATGCATGATGCATCTTCAAGGTCTCCACTAGACTTCATGCATGAAGTTTTCCCTTGGTTCCATTAGACTTCATGCATGCAAATTTCCCAAGGTATCCACTAGACTTCATGCATAAAGCTTCCTCAAGGTCGGCACTAGACTTCATGCATGAAGCTTTCCCAAGGTCTATATTAAACTTTATGCATGAAGTTTCCTCAGGGTCTCCACTAGACTTAATGTATGAAAATACCTCAAGGTCTGCACTAGACATCAAGCAAGATCTCCATTAGACTTAATGCATGAAAGTGCCTCAAGGTCTCCACTACACTTCATGCATGAACCTTCCTCAAGGTCTCCACTGGACTTCATGCATGAAGCTTCCACAAGGTCTCCACATGAGTTCATGCATGAAGGTTCCTCAAGGTCTTTATTAGACTTCATGCATGAAGGGTTCACATGGTCTGCACTAGACTTCATGCATGAAGCTCCATAAAAGTCTGCAATAGACTTCTGCATGAAGCTTCCTCAAGGGCCCCACTTGACTTCTTGCCTGAAGCGTCCTCAAGGTCTGCACTAGACTTCATGCATGAAGCTTCCTGAAGGTCTGCACTACACTGCATGCATGAAGCCACTGTAAGGTCTCCACTAGACTTCATGCATTAAGTACCTCAAGGCCTCCACTTGACTTCATGCATGAAGCTTCCTCAAGGGCTCCACTTGACTTCATACATGAAGCTACCTCAATATCTCCACTAGATTTCATGCATGAGGCTTCCTCAAGGTCTCCATTAAACTTCATGCATGAGGCTTCCTCAAGGTCTCCATTAGCCTTCATGCATGAGGCTTCCTCAAGGTCTCCATTAGACTTCATGCATGAAGCTTCCTCAAGGTCTCCACTGGACTTCATGCATGAAGCTTCCTCAAAGTCTCCACTAGACTTCATGCATGAAGCTTACCCAAGGTCTCCATAAAACTTCATGCATGAAGCTTCCTCAAGGGTCCACTAGACTTCATGCATGAAGCTTCCTCAAGGTCTGCACTAGACTTCATGCATAAAGCTTCCCCAAGGTCTCCACTAGACTTCATGCATGAAGCTTCCTCAAAGTCTCCACTAGACTTCATGCATGAAGCTTACCCAAGGTCTCCATAAAACTTCATGCATGAAGCTTCCTCAAGGGTCCACTAGACTTCATGCATGAAGCTTCCTCAAGGTCTGCACTAGACTTCATGCATAAAGCTTCCCCAAGGTCTCCACTAGACTTCATGCATGAAGCTTCCTCAAGGTCTCCACTGGACTTCATGCATGAAGCTTCCTCAAGGTCTCCATAAAACTTCATGCATGAAGCTTCCTCAAGGGTCCACTAGACTTCATGCATGAAGCTTCCTCAGGTTCTCCTTTAGACTTCATACATGAAGCTTCCTCAAGGTCTGCACTAGACTTCATGCATGAAGCTTCCACAAAGCCTCCATTAAACTTCATGCATGAAGCTTCCTCAGGTTCTCCACTAGACTTCATGCAAGAAGCTTCCTCAAAGTCTCTATTAGACTTCATGCATGAAGCTACCTAAAGGTCTCCTCTAGACCTCATGCATGAAGCTTGCTCAAGGCATGCACTAGACTTCATGCATTAAGCTTGCTCAAGGCATGCACTAGACTTCATGCATGAAGCTTCTTCAGGGTCTCCATTAGACTTCATGCATGAAGCTTTCCCAAGGTCTCCTCTAGACCTCATGCATGAAGCTTGCTCACGGCACTCACTAGACTTCATGCATGATGCTACTTCAAGGTCTCCACTAGACTTCATGCATGATGCTTCTTCAGGGTCTCCATTAGCCTTCATGCATGAAGCTTCCTCAAGGTCTCCACTAGACTTCATGCATGAAGCTTCCTCAAGGTCTCCACTTCCTTTCTACCAGAAGCAAATGCACATAAATGCAGCCTCACGTGAACCTTTGCTGAAACCCTATGCTTCTGTTTGTTTTGTTTTGTTTGTTAGGGGCTTAACAGCCAAGTCAACATGAGTATGGTCATTTTGAGCTGGTCAGATTACTTTACCACACTTTTCTTTGACAGGCTCATACCAGTAGAGTGCATATTTTTCCCCAGAAACGAAATGCACTTCCTTAACCAGTGGAAGGGTCAGTGAATGACTGTAAAAAAAAAAAGATTTCATAATCTACCTCCACGAGAGGATGTTGCTGACTAATGGCAGGTTTAGAACCTAGGACCTCTTGATGACCAGTCACGGCATGCATCCAACTAAGTAACTGAGGCCACTGCTACCCCCTACGAAATTTTTTCTTTACTCATGAGCTGTTTCATTTGTTAATATTCTAATCTGCTGAAAATGGGTTAAAATGACTTACATCAGCGTATCCTCCTACATGCACGAAGATAACAACAAATCCAGCAGCACAACACAGGAACGCCAACACCATACATGCTCTATGAATCTGAAAGTATAGTAGATAGAGGATATTTACTTTTTTGAGATGAGTACCAAAAATATTTCATCTTGTGTGTTGAAAACATCAGAATTTTCACTCGTGCGAAATATTTCATCAAGAGATGTAATATTTTTGATATTTATCAAAAAAAAGTAAATTTTCTTTTTATTTGATAATATTTTAGGACACTTACTGTTATTTATCAATAGGATCTTAGGTCACAATTTTTGACTTGGCTATGACGTCACAACTGTCAGTTGCAAACCATAAACAGATTGCCATTTTTAATACAGCATTTTTACAGTTCAAAGAATGCTTTCTCAAGGTATTTTACAGAATTATTTTATATGTAACATATGAATTTTGGCGAGAAAAGTAGTCCGGGCTGTTACTGTGAAAATAACATGGTCATGTTACTTTTCACAGTGTGAAAATATCATTTATATTTTCACAGTGTGTGTGAAAATATCACTGTTATTTGTTTCAGATATGCATTGATTACATGCTATGTTTAAAATAAAAAAGGCTGACTGAGAATTAGAGAGAATTTAATTTTATGTAATGTTGGTTGGTGCCCGATGCTCTGTCTCTGGTCAGGCCCATCGGAGTCTAACTGTTGGTTTTCTTTTGCTCGTGCATTTCAGTGGTTTCTTGCTGTCGAGTCCTCACCGTTGTTTCATCTCTGTGGTTGTTTGATTTTTGTGTTCCCGGAGTTGTTGCACTGATGAGTTAGGAGGCCTTCATGCGGACTGAACAAATTATCTGTCTTAATCGCGACGGAAGTAAGGGCGAGGATTGTGGCCTCATAAGCTGTAGATCCTGATCAGATGTCTACACTGTCTGCAAAGGTAGAGGTTGTTGTGAACAGCAGGATAAGGGTTATTATCTGTTAGTTTTTCTATGTAGTGTGAACACATTAGAAGCCCCACACACTACACATTAGAAGCCCCCCATCAAGATCATGAGACATAATATGGATCACTAAAGGATATCTGCTCATTTTTTTATAAAATAAAAAGATATGTAGTGTGTACTCTTTACAATATCATTATTTAGGTGATTAAAATGAGTATGCATGGCATACGAAATAAAAAGGTTTTGTTTGTTTTGGAGTTTATCGGCCAAGTCAACACTATTTTAGGTCATTTTTGAGCCCGTCAGTTTACCTAGCCACACTTTTCCTTGTCAGGCTTATACGTAAGCGTGTAACCAGTACAGTGCACATTCTTTCGCCAGAACCTGACAACTAACCTTCTTGAATCAGCAGAAGGGTGAGAATGACCGCAGAAAAGATTTCCTGATCAATCTCCATGAAAGAATGTTGCCGACCCCAGCAGGTATCAAACCCGGGTCCTCCTGATCACCTGTCAGACGTGCATCCGACTGAGCTACTGAGGCCGGCAAAATAAAAAGGTATGTAGTGTGTATTCATTAAAACCGCCTCATCAAGGGGATTTTAATGTACCCATAACATACTTTTTCAAGGCAAAATAAGGAAAACCTCACTTAAATAACCAAAATATAAGAATATCTGGAGCTATTAGAACTCAAAAGTGAGTTCAAATTATCCACGGAAAACTTTTCCATGGATAATTTGAACTCACTCCTGAGTCCCTATTATCCATGGAAAACTAATCATCCGTGTTTTAATAAAATGTAAGGCTTTTCCAAGCAATTTATGCCTTTTCCTCGCCAACTTTTATAAATTCAATAATACACGAGTATGAATGCAAGATTCTATTTATCATATGACATTAAGAATGCATTTTATTCACAATTATTTTACAAAAATGTCAATAATCCGCCATTAGCAAATGGCGTTGTACATGTAACGTTACAGGGCGTATCTAATTGATTTGCATATTTAATCCACTAGTGGTTTACCAAATTTAATACATGGCATTATTATATTCTCAACACAACACCATATGATAAAATGTAACAACCTTAAACGCTCTGGGAACTTGGCCACTCCATCAGGTTACCATCCGAGAAAAGACCTCTCTAACCCCTACTATGTACAGAGCAGAGAGGAGTTTAGGGGGTATTCATAATTTTCCTCCATCTAAGGGCTCAGGTGTTGTTTTTTTGTTGTTGTTTTTTTTTTTTGTTGTTGTTGTTATGATAAAATTTCAATGCAAAATTGTATCTGCCATTATGCCATCTGATATAGAGACCGTCTTTATAATGGCAATATACCGTATTCGCCATAATTACCGCACCGTGCGCTTAGTTTTTTCAAAATCGTGTCAACAAATCACGGTGAAAAATCTACCTAATTAGCGCACTCTCGATGCAAAAACACTAGCTTTCGAGATGATGCATACTGATATTTAATGGGATGGAAAAGGATACTAAAGCATTGCCTTCACTGTTGAAGAAATAATGTTAGGTTTTTTATATATTTACTGTGAGAGTGTCTAAATGGTGAGGTATGGTAAAGTGTACGCTTATGTACTTTCTTTTCAAAAATAGTTTTGGTGTGCGCTTATAGGAATATGTGCGGTAAATAGGGCGAATACGGTATATTCCCTGACATTTAGCCACTATACAGAATTTGCCATTTGAAAGAATTTGTCACTTTAAAGACTCATAACAAGAGGGCCCAGAGGGCCCTGGTTCGCTCACCTGATCCAATGTATAACAAGTGGGCCCCGGGCAGGGTCAATTTTGGCCCCAGGGCTATAATTTGAACAATCTTGGTAGAGGTCCACAAGATGAAGCTTCATATCGAATATGAAAGACCTGGGCTTTCTGGTTTCAGAGAAGAAGATTTTAAAGGTTTACCCTGCATATAGAAGTCTATGTAAAACAAGATTTTCCCTATTAAGTCTATGTTAAACCAAAGGGCCCCGGAGCAGGGGCATTTTTGGCCCCAGGGCTATAATTTGAACAATCTTGGTAGAGGTCCACTAGCTGAAGCTTCATAACAAATATCAAAGACCTAAGCCTTGTGTTTCAGAGATGATTTTTAAAGATTTTCCCTATCTAAGTCTATGTAAAACCAAAGGGCCACATGGCGGAGGCATTTTTGGTCTCAGGGCTATAATTTGAACAATCTTTATAGAGGTCCACTAGATGAAGCTTCATAACAAATATCGAAGACCTAAGCCTTGTGGTTTCAAAGAAGAAGATTTTTCAAGATTTTCCCTATATACGACTATGTAAAACCAAAGGGCCCCGGAGCGGGGGCTTTTTTGGCCCCAGGGCTATAATTTGAACAATCTTGGTAGAGGTCCACAAGATGAAGCTTCATACCAAATATCAAAGACCTGGGCCTTGCGGTTTCAGAGAAGAAGATTTTTAAAGATTTTCCCTATATCAGCCTATGTAAAACCAAAGGGCCCCGGGGCGGAGGCATTTTTGGCCCCAGCATTATAATTTGAACAATCTTGGTAGGGGTCCACTAGATGAAGCTTCATACCAAATATCAAAGACCTGGGCCTTGCGGTTTCAGAGGAGAAGATTTTTCAAGATTTTCCCTATATAAGCCCATGTAAAACCAAAGGGCCCCTGTGTGTGTGTGTGGGGGGGGGGGGGGGGGGGGGGGGGCATTTTTAGCTCCAGCACTATAATTTGAACAATCTTGGTAGGGGTCCACTAGATGAAGCTTCATACCAAAGATCAAAGACCTGGGCCTTGCAGTTTCAGAGAAGAAGATTTTTAAAGATTTTCCCTATATAAGCCTATGTAAAACAAAAGGGCCCTCGTGCGGAGGCATTTCTGGCCCTAGCACTATAATTTGAACAATCTTGGTAGGGGTCCACTAGATGAAGCTTCATACCAAATATCAAAGACATGGGCCTTGCGGTTTCAGAGAAGAAGATTTTTCAAGATTTTCCCTATATAAGCCCATGTAAAACCAAAGGGCCCCCGTGCGGGGGCATTTTTAGCTCCAGCACTATAATTTGAACAATCTTGGTAGGGGTCCACTAAATGAAGCTTCATACCAAATATCAAAGACCTGGGCCTAGCGGTTTCAGAGAAGAAGATTTTTCAAGATTTTCCTTATATAAGCCCATGTAAAACCAAAGGGCCCCCGTGCGGGGGCATTTTTGGCCCCAGCACTATAATTTGAACAATCTTGGTAGGGGTCCACTAGATGAAGCATCATAGCAAATATCAAAGACCTGGGCCTTGCGGTTTCAGAGAAGAAGATTTTTCAAGATTTTCCCTATATAAGCCCATGTAAAACCAAAGGGCCCCCGTGCGGGGGCATTTTTAGATCCAGCACTATAATTTGAACAATCTTGGTAGGGGTCCACTAGATGAAGCTTCATACCAAATATCAAAGACCTGGGCCTTGCGGTTTCAGAGAAGAAGATTTTTAAAGATATACCCTATATAAGCCCATGTAAAACCAAAGGGCCCCCCAGCGGGGGCATTTTTAGATCCAGCACTATAATTTGAAAATCTTGGTAGGGGTCCACTAGATGAAGCTTCATACCAAATATCAAAGACCTGGGCCTTGCGGTTTCAGAGAAGAAGATTTTTAAAGATTTTCCCTATATAAGCCCATGTAAAACCAAAGGGCCCCCGTGTGGGGGCATTTTTGGTCCCAGCACTTTAATTTGATAAATCTTGGTAGGGGTCCACTAGATGAAGCTTCATACCAAATATCAAAGACCTGGGCCTTGCGGTTTCAGAGAAGAAGATTTTTTAAGTTTGCGGTGAAAAAAATCTATTTTTGGCTACTGTGACCTATATGTGCAACGGACCGGAACCATTTGAACAACTTTGAAAGGGGACCACCTAAGGATCATTCCTGTGAAGTTTGGTCAAAATACGATCAGTGGTTTAGGAGGAGATGTGGTTTGAAGAAAAGTTTACGGACGCACGGACGCACGCACGGACGCACGACGGACAAAAAGTGATCCCAAAAGCTCACCTTGTCACTATGTGACAGGTGAGCTAAACAAGAGGCCCATGGGCCACTATGCTCACCAGAGCTCAGGTGGGCACTGCCAAATTGCAGCCATGTATTATAACATGATATCATTTTAATCTGCCAAATGAACCCCCATATCCAAATGAGCATCCATGTGGACTCAGTATATGAAACATTACGCCTTTTATGAAGTAGAGGGGGTGGGGCATGGACCCAATGGAGCCCTGGTTGGTATCACTAAATGTGTCTTATCACAAAGAACAAGAATATATATGGTTTAGCAGTGGGGATCTGCATGGCTGGAGATATAAGTGGAGGGGTTGGAGCATGCCCTGTCGTTCCCAGGAAAGCCCAAGATTGTTGTCCCTAAATGTGTCTCATCATAAGGACCAAGTATATATATGGTTTAGGGGTGGGAATCTGAACGGTTTCCAAGATATCCTTTCATGAAGTGGAAAGGAGAGGACTGGCCCCTGCGGACACCCCTACAGTAGGTGTGCTAATAATAAGGAACAAGAACATATATGAATATGGGGTGGGGATTTAATGGTTTCTAAAATATATGGCCTTTTATGAAGTGGAAGGGCGGGGCACATTGCCTCAGCACAAAGAGACCCCCAAGTTGGTGTGACTGAATGAGTCTTATCATAAGGAACAAGAATATATATGGTTTAGGGGTGGGGATCTGAACTATTTCTGAGATATGTGGCTTTTAATGAAGTCAAGCGGTGGAGCAAGGCCCGGGCATGCCCTGGGGACTCACAAGCTGGTGTCAATGAATGTGCCTTATCATAAGGAAGATGAATATATATGGTTTAGGGGTGGGGCTCTGAACAGTTTCTGAGATATAAGGCCTTTTGTGAAGTGCAGGGGTGGGGCAAGGCCCAGGGAGACCCCCAGGTTGGTGTCAATGAAAGTGTCTTATCATAAGGTACAAGAATATATATGGTTTAGGGGTGGGGATCTGTAAGGTTTCCGAGATATTGTGATATTATGAAATGGAGGGGTCGGGGCATGGCCCCAGCACATCCCTGGGGACCCCAGGTTGGTGTCACTGAATGTGTCTCATCATAATGAACAAGAACATATATGGTTTAGGGGTGGGGATCTGAACAGTTTCTGAGATATATGGCCTTTTGTGAAGTGAAGGGGTGGGGCATGGCTCCGGCGCACCCCAGATGACCCCCAATTTGGGGTCAATGAATGCGTCTTATCATAAGGAGCAAGAATATATATGGTTTAGGGGTGGGGATCTGTAAGGTTTCCGAGATATTGGGCCTTTTATGAAATGGAGGGGCGGGACATGGCCCCGGCGCATCCCGGGGGACCCCCAGTTTGATGTCACTGAATGCGTCTTATCATAAGGAACAAGAGTATATAGGGTTCAGGGGTGGGGATCTGAATGGTTTCCAAGATATTGGGCTTTTTATGAAGTGGAGGGGGTGGGGCATGGCCTCGGCACATCCCGGAGGACCTCCAGGTTGGTGTCACTGAATGCGTCTTATCAATAGGAACAAGAATATATATGGTTTAGAGGTGGGGATCTGTAAGGTTTCTGAGATATAAGTCATTTTATGAAGTACTGGGGGCGGGGCATGGCCCCGGCACAACCTAATGGACCCCCAGGTTGACATAACAGCATATGGCTGAGAGAAGTTTACTAAAGGAACATTTCTATGAAAGTTTTGTCAAAATATCTGCAAAGGCTTTGTAGTTAATGCCATTTTTCAATTTTCCCCATTATAAGTCTATGGAAAATCTAAGTTGCCATAGCAACCAAACTAAAGAGCAGAATTTCATAAAAAACACAAAACCTGTAAAGGCAAATATGGTGAATATTTCCATAAACTTTCAGCCTCATAGAGCATACGGTTTCTGAGGAGATGATTTTTAAGTATTTTTTTTTTCTATTTTTTCATTTTGGTTTCCATGGCAACCAATACAAATGAGCAGTAGGCCTAAAATCATATGGCAGATAGTAGATTGCCTATGGAATATTTCTATGAAAGTTTTGTCAAAATATCTGCAGTGGCTTGGCAGTAAATGCCATTTTTCAATTTTCCCCATTATAAGTCTATGGAAACTCTAAGTTGCCATAGCAACCAAACCAATGAGCCGAATTTCATAAAAAACACAAACTTTCAATCCCCCAACCCAAGGATGCTACAGATGAAATTTGGGCTGAATCGGCCCAGTGGCTTCAGAGGAGATGTCGTTTGAAAGTGTTGACGACGACGCAGACGACGACGACGACGACGCCGACGACGACGACGACGGACAAATGCCTATCCTATAAGCTCCCCCGGAGCCTTCGGCTCTGGTGAGCTAAAAAGAATAAGTAAAGTAGGAACAAGAGGGCCCAGAGGGCCCTGGTTTGCTCACCTTATCCAAAGCATAACAAGTGGGCCCCGGGCAGGGTCAATTTTGGCCCCAGGGCTAAAATTTGAACAATCTTGGTAGAGGTCCACAAGATGAAGCTTCATATCGAATATGAAAGACCTGGGCTTTCTGGTTTCAGAGAAAAAGATTTTAAAGGTTAACCCTGCATATAGAAGTCTATGTAAAACAAGATTTTCCCTATATAAGTCTATGTAAACCAAAGGGCCCCGGAGCGGCATTTTTAGCTCCAGCACTATAATTTGGGGGGGGGGGTGCAACGGACTGGAACCATTTAAACAACTTTGAAAGGGGACCACCTAAGGATCATTCCTGTGAAGTTTGGTCAAAATCCGATCAGTGGTTTAGGAGGAGATGTTGTTTGAAGAAAAGTTTACGGACGCACGGACGCACAGACGACCGCACACACGCACGGACGCACGACGGACAAAAAGTGATCCCAAAAGCTCACCTTGTCACTACGTGACAGGTGAGCTAAAAAAGAAGGCCTTGTTCTACTACTGCTTCCCCATAGGGGCTTGAAGAAATATATGGGCTGCATGATGCTTCCCTGCAGAGCTGAATCCGGACCACACACTAGTACTGGTAAACCGTTTTGAGGATCTAAGCCTGTCCAGGAACCGCAGTACAAGTTGGACCGTCCATGCTAATAAACCCTATTGCTTTTATTGGGCGACAGGGCTTGAGATGTCATTTCATCTCAATGTCGGGTAAAAGTCCCACAAAATTGGAAGCAACGTCTCAAAAATGACCTTTAAAGTGTTGACGGGGATGTTAAACCTCAAATCAAACAAACAAACAAAAACTACTACTGCTTCAAGAACAAAATGGTTTGAATATTTGTTAGAATCGCCTCATTTCTTTCTCTTCTATATATCTTTCTTGCACTGTTATATATAACATTCTTTCAGATATCCATTAATCCGTCACACACGGAGCTAAGGATCTAGACATAACTCAGGCTGCGTCCCTTATAATAACCCAGGCTTGGTCCCTTATAACTCTGAAACTAAGTTCAAAACCAAGACTGATATTAATGTAGGCTGTGTCCCTGACAGACTCTCAAACACAGAGAAAAACTAAGACTAAAGGGGAGCCAGACATAATGCAGGCTGGGTACCTCATAACCCTGGAACTAAGAGCAAAACCAAGACTAACATGGAACCAGGCATTAATTTAGGCTGTGACCCTGACAGACTATAAAACTCACATAAAACCAACACTAAAGGGGAGCCAGACATAATCCAGGCTGGGTTCCTTATAACTCTGAAACTAAGAGCAAAACGAAAACTAACCTGGAACCAGGGAGCTAGTCCACAGATCTTTGTGTCTTGTGACCATGCAGGCTTGTAAAATGTTGGTGCCACTATGCCGACACTAGCCCACAACATCCAGGCTGCTACCATTAAAACAGCTGTGAAATAATTACACAATTCATGAAAACATGATGACAACACATTCATGCAACACTTATAGGTTATTGACTTTATATTGTGAAATATTCGGCACAAGTTTATATGGCAAAGGACGCACGAGCTTGCGAGTGCGTCCGCCATATGAACGAGTGCCAAATATTTCACAATATAAAGTCAATAACCTTTTTATTATATACCCAAAACTTGAACTGTCTACTAGAATTCAGCATTGCCTGGTATAGAATTCTGAACGTAAAAACAGATGCTATATCTTTAAGTGGTCTGAAATGGAAAACAATGAAGGTCGTTAAGTGTCTCCCTACAAGTTGAAAACCATGCCCAATGGCGCCAAAGCGAAGACGACGTTAACGTTGGTGGATGTGACATCATTAAAATCGTTGACGTTTCCCAAAGCAGGACGCCATTTTTCCAAAGCTTCGGTTATATTTCTTTCAAAATACACCGGATTTCTTAGAAGAATTTTATTGAAAATTTAAACAGATTGAAGGTAGGTCATATTGGTCAGCATAAACTGCGCTTTATGCACTTTGTCAGAACCTATATTCGTTTTGTTTTGCATTCTTCCTGTCGATGGGTATGACAAGATGGCTGCCGATGTTTCATCTCGAATTGCATAGATTTGAAAGTAGTTCTATTGAGAAAGAGACTGCTTATCTACGGGCAATATGAACTTGACTACGGGCAATATGGAAAAATATTGACCGGTAACTTCTGTACAAAGTAAACGGAACATTTTTTGGTATATAATAAAGTGCCTTCTTTCATACCCCACAACATTGGTACAACACAGTTCATTATAACACTGTTTGGATATAACACGGTTTCCAAATGGATCCCAATATTGTGTAGATTTTACAGATTTTTCTATATAATGTACACATTTTTGTTTTTTATTGTACAATTCTGACACTAAGAAATGCATTTTTTTTAATTCTGACACGGTTGTTTAAGTACGGTACACATTGTTTTGCTTTGTTCCCCCATTAATAGTTTTATAAAGAGGTTGTGGAGTATCTCCAAAACAATTAATTTTCTGATGAAAAGTTGTGATTCTGTTCTTACTGATACATATACTCAAAACATAGGTTGTGGGTGCTCCTTAGAACCGCCTCATTGAGGCGGTTCTAACGAGCACCCACAACCAATGTCTTGAAGCAGGAATAGGATAAATAATGCATACCACTGTAAACACTAGTTTATCTATACACCTCACCCCCGCCCATCGGGGCTCGGAGAAATAGATTAGGCTGCAAGGTGCTTCCGCGCAGAGTTGAACCGCAGCATCTCCAAAATGACCTATATATTGATGACGGGAACGTTAAACCTCAAATCAAACAAACAAAAACTTTCTGCATGTTGTCTCATTGTGCTTTACAGTTCAGTGAAATTTCGTGAAAATATCTCAAATGGTATCACAGTTACAGAGCTGACACGAAACTATGAGGCACTGACGGACGGACGGACACTCAAAACTTCAGAGGGTATAACATAATACCCCGCCATTTTTTGAATGGGGGGCATAATCACAACAAATATATTTTATTTAGCATCGTTAAAGGATAAAGTTATTTTATTTCCACATTCATTGTCTTGTTTCTTCTTTTTATTCCCTGAAATACAGAATAGAATAGAACCCTTGATGCAGACCATAACATTCAAGCGCGGCCTAGACTTCGTTTAGTGTTTCGTTTCGGTAAGGCGGTTGGGGCTCTAGCTGTCTAGCCAGCTTTAAGTTCACCACACAAATTTATATTGCTGTGGAGAAGTCCTACGGATGCTGCTAACCCTTGGCGCACAACTATTTATATATTTATTAAGGATGCTCACTCATACAACAAAATATATATAGATACAACTACTTTTATTTATCTCTTTTTTCACATAGTTAATAAAACATTATTGGCAGTATATGGACACCGAGTAGATTCAGGTCGAAGGGGGGACACAGTGACAGCATATAACCTTGCTCGCACGAAAACGGGCACCAAATTATTAATTTGTTTGCACTCAAAATATTGTGCAGTCCAATTTTGAATTTTGAGTATTCCAAAATATGCGCACACTCCAAATGTGTGCTCCAAGATTTTGTAACATTCCAAAAATTGCGCACTTCCTATAGTATGCTCCAAATTTTGTAACAGAGTATTCCAAATATTGCGTACATCCTGTTTGTACGCTCCACAATTTTTTAACATTCCAAATATTGCGCACATCCTGTTTGTACGCTCCAAATTTTGTAACAATCCAAATATTGCGCACATCCTATTTGTACGCTCCAAGTATTCCAAATATTGCATACATCTTGTTTGTATGCTTTACAATTTTTTAGCATTCTAAATATTGCGCACATCCTGACTGTACGCTACAAATTATGTAACAATCCAGATATTGCGCACATCCTATTTGTACGCTCCACTCTATCCCAACTCTTGTGCACTCCAATTTATGCACTCCAACTAATCTTGACAGTGAGCACTCCGTAATGTGCACTCCAAAATGCATTCCATGACACGCATTCCATACCATCTTCTGCATTATGCAATGCATACCATGTAATCCATCCCATATTACATATATTCAAATAGCCCCGGCTGCACGTGCGAACCTTACTTATGACTTGCAATTTAGAAATTTTTAGTATGACCCTGGGGGGAACACATCCTCAGGCTATGGCGAACCATTTCCATGAAGGAGATGCCACCCAGTTCAAGAAGTTCTGAAAGAAACAAGCCTCAGCTCTGCTCCCAGCAACCAGTACCCGGAATCTAGGCTCAAGAACAAATCTTCAGGTTATCGCGGACCACTTCCATGAAGGAGATGCCACCCAGTCCAAGTAGAAGTCCTGAAAGAAACAAACTTCAGCCTTGCTCCCAGCAACCAGTATTTGGAATCTAGGCTCAAGGCGTAAAGTTTCATTACAACCAAACAGCTGTCTAAGCAAAGCGTCCCCCCTATCGAATGCTGAATTCCGCCACAGCAAATTTATGATGCCCCACATAAATTTGTCCCCCAATTCAGCAAGTCAACATTTTTATGAATATAGCCTTTTTATCCTTGTCCTGTTATTCTAACTACATATTAGGATTTTACATTTGGGAAGAAGGGTCTGTAACAAATTGATTGACTACTTCCTCAAATGTATTTAAGAATATGATATTGCCCACAGCAGTGAGATGAACCCTATCCGTCTTAAATAGCCCTGTTGTATTGAAATCGAGCACATGCTTGATTGTTCGGTCACTACAATTAAAGCAGGCTGTCTACCCGATTGGTTTATACGCCTCCTTTGATCCAGCTTTTTAAGCCCTTCATGAGTGTTGTCCGCCCCCAGCCACGACTGACAATTAGGGAGGATGTCTGATCATACCGTTTGGGCTTCGGGATAGAAAGAAGCCATGTATGCAAATTAGCTTTTAAAAGTCTTTAAGAAGTTTGCTTTGGGACCACTCAACAAGGTTGTTGCCCCCGAGGTGAATAATTATCATCACAAGGGTTGAATGAAACTGCAGCAACCATTGGAGCTCGGTGTCGTAGTGATCCCAGTGCACTGCTGAACCCTAATAAAAATTTTAGCTAACAATCACTGCATTAGCTGGAGGTCTGAGAGCTGATACACTGTCAGCAAGGTGTGAAACCAGGGAATCACCGATAATCAATATATCTGTAACAGACAATTTAAAAAAGTATGTACTATGTTACCGCCCCAGTTTTCCATCAACCAAGTTCTTTTATGGCTATACTAGAATACCCTTAGCTGCCAAATTAATAGCCCTTCCAATTCTAAAGGAATGTGCAGCATAAAGTTGCTTTGGAAGTCCTAATTTATTTTCTACAGCTGTCACAAGAATGCCACTGAGCTGACAGTGCTTTAATGAATGGCCATTCCGGAGGCAAAAGAAGTCTAGACTACCATCAGGCTTCCACATCATATATTGTTTGACAACCAAGGCAACATATAGATGCATTGATTGCAAGTGGGATGCATGATATTGTTGGAGGGCAGTTATGTCTCAACTAATTCTAAAGATGAATTAAATATTTATCTAGTTTATTTATCTGATTAGAACTATCTCATCCAACATTACCCTGCGTGAGTGGGTATGTGTGATTAGAATGTGGTGTACTGCAAGGTGCAGTGCTCAGTACTCTATATTTTAATAGATGCATAAATTAAAATAAATAAATAAATAAATACATAAATGGAAATATCTCATTAAACATTACCCTCCGTGAGTGGTAAGGTTGATCCGTAGATTTGAAAAGAATGTTGTGTACTGCAAAGTTCAGTGCTCGGCACTCTACATTTTTAATATGTTATGGAAATATCTCGATTAACATTGCCTTCCGTGACTTGGTAAGGTTGGTCTGTAATTTTGAATAGAATGTGGTGTACTGCAGGGTGCAGTTCCCAGTACACTACTGTTTTTTTTTTTTTTTTTTTTTTTTTATAAATCAAAAATAAATAACAGAAGATGCTCCAAAGATGGAAAAATTATCCACTGGACCAATGGTCTTATCTCATTACCTACAAAGTAGGCACCAAAACCGAGTTCAAACCCTTGCACGAATGGTGCAGTGCTGTAAGTCCTCATTTGACATCCAGAACCGGTCATGAGAAACGGAAATACCATTTTTTTTTTTTTTTTAAATTGTACCCAAAGTTCAAATTCCTTCATATCTGCTGTGGTGACAGTGTATCTTTGATAAACCACATGTAGCATTTATAAATTGCCCACAAAATGGACTCCCTAGTACCAAGCAGGAAACTGTCAAGATAACATATGAATCGTCCCTCACAAACATGTCTAGCTACCCAGAATTCCAAAAAAGTAGCGACAGTCTCGAAAGTCTGGCGTGCTATGCTGCAACGAAATGGCATTGCTTAAACAAAATAAAACTTCCCGTCAAGCTTGAATCTGAGCTGATCAGAGTCTAAAGGAGAGACGAGTAATAGCCCAAATTTTCCTTTTATATCAGAATTTACCAAAAGGCAACCACAGCCTTAAGCTTGTACCATTTGCACAATATAATATACAAGACCTAATGGTGATATGTGTAGAGTTCATAGCGGACAAGAGTCAAAAGGTCCAGCCACTCTGTCATATCGAATCAGATGAGGTTTGTGGCTTCAAATATGTTTTGAAAGTCAATAAAATTACCTTTAGAAAATATATTGTTTGTGGTCATTGAATTCCCAATATATGTTTAATTGACAGGTTACTATCGATAATACCGGTATATCACACCTGTGATTCAAGCGGCTATGTCCGGCTCAAAAGTAAGTCGGGTGTTCATAAACTAACATTCGACAAACACATGGTCATTTGCATATTTAAAAATAACATAGCTGGTCAGCCGAGCCGTCAAGCTATCCCACAATGCCTGCGCTGTTTAACTCTGACAACCCAAACTGACGCTATTATACCCGAAAGTCGAGGCATAATCCCTTCAAAAATATAAAGAAAATTCTAAAAGCGCATTTACTTAAAATATGGTATTTTAAGTTAATTTAGCGTTACACAATGAGTGCCAAAGGTCATGACCCCTGTGGAAATTCCCCAGTCAGTTTGTAAATATCGGCCACCATCTTGTCTACAATCTATATACAGATAAATTCCCAAGATTTGCACTCAAAATAAACAGATACCGGGCGTCCCTGTGGTACAAAATATACAAGGACGATCGGCGTGAAGTCACTTCCACCGAGGTCCGCCGTTTTCAGAGGTGCAAACAAAGGTATTCTGCTATATGACCTTACCAAATGTACTAAAGAAATATTTTCAATCAGTCCCACACCTCTGGCAAAGATTTTGCTTTTAACTGTTCAAAAATGATCAAATTTTAGCAATAAAAACCGAAGCTTTCACCTCCACCAAATGAGAAACTGGCGGGAAAGATATCCGTTCTTTGTTTCTTTTTACTGAAGAGTTCCCTGCCGACCGTCCTTATATCAGAAATCATATTTAGCCCTTTAATTTCTTCGCTGCATACTATTTATCTTCCATAATAACATTTTTTCCCAAGCTTTATAAGGTACCAAAAACTCGCAGGGCCACCATTGTCACCCATGAATATTTTGCACTTAAAATGGCGATTTTTATGTCGCCGTAGTGTCACTTTTCCTAATATTTTCGTAACGGTGAACTGTCTTAGTTGTCACTTCTTCCCTATTTAGTTGTACCTCGTCACTAACGCATTTTATCATTTCCGGTTGCAAAACGAAAGTACCGATAATATTATTGTTGTTCGAGGTCAACCAATGGAAATTCTTATATTATAGCTAAAGGACACCCTCTTCTTCTTTTATTATGAAACATATCTCAACCGAGTCCCGACAACTTTCTCTTGCTGGATTTTTAGTTTTAGATTCCTCTTAAAAAATACAACTTTCTTTTGCTGGATTTGAAAACGGAAAAGGAAGGTTTCCCTGAGCATGCGCAAGACGCCAAACCATAGTTTGGCCCTTAAGACGCTTGACTGCTGAATAACAAACACGGTGCAAGCGTCCAGTAACCTGGACCAACTGTCATGGTGGATGACGAGATCGAAATTGCGATCAGACATTGTTTAAACCTAAATAATGAGAGGTCAAGCCACCCTGAAGCTGCAATCATGACACATCAATGACAGTCCATTCAATTTGTTCGCACCAAATAAATGGGATTATCATTTAGTTGATAATCCCTAATATTTCTATTGTTTACATTATGATACAGTTTTTTTACTTCTGTAAAATTTGTAAAATGTTTTTACAAGATTTTGTGATCTGACAAACAAATTCATTCCCCTTGATTTGTTTGATTTGAGGTTTAACGTCCGCGTCAACACTCTAAAGGTCATTTTGGAGATGTTGCTTCCAATTTTGTGGGACTTTTACCCGATATTGAGATGAAATGACATCTCAAGCCCAGTCGCCCAATGAAACCAATAGGGTTTATTAGCATGGGCCGTCCGCCTCGCACCGCGGTTCCTGGACATGCTTAGATCCTCTAAGCGGTTTACCAGTACAAATGTGCAGGCCGGATTCAGCTCTGGGTGGAAGCATCATGCAGCCCATATATTTCTTCAAGCCCCGATGGGCGGGGGGCTGCCATTCCCCTTGAAAGCAAAAATACTCACCATGGATTAGTACTAAGGTTGGCATGCCGACTGCTTGGGCTCCGACCTCCTTGAAGGACAAGAAATTAGCTTTCTGTGATGAAACGACGGGTCTCACCTCATGTTTTGTGATGGAAGCTGAAATGTTAAAGATAATACAGTGTAACCTCCATTAAACAGCCATCCTGGGAAAACTCCAAAACTTGCTGTTTAAGGGAGGTGACTGTTCAACAGAGGGAAATGTCTGAGATGATGTATGGCTTGTCATCGACAGATGAAAAATGGTGATAAATGAAGACAGCTCAACATGGATGTACTAAAAGAAACATTAATGATGGACAGGTGTCATCCGACACCTCCATCATTTATGTTCTTTTCACTTGCTTATATTGTATTTATGTATATATCACAATGGTGGTTTTGAGAAAAATAAATTTTGAAATAAATAAATACACCAAAAGAGAAATTCCTATTTTTACATCCCATTTTTTGCTATTGATTTAACTCTGGCTGTTTAACAGAGGGAATTTAGCTTTGGTAAAGTGGCTGCTGGCTGGAGGAGAGAGGTGGCTGCTGAGCAGAGAAATATGTAGTAAAATGCTTTGGGAGAAATTATTGTGGCTGCTGAAGAGAGGTGGCTGCTTAACAAAGGTGACCATTAGTGGAGGATTTACTGTATATGAATAAAAGTTGGCTTTGGAAACCCCTTTGGAAACCCTGTACATCATGAAAACACGCCTATATGATTCTGACACTCTTGACTTGTTTGTTTGATTTGAGGTTTAACGTCCCAGTCAACACTGTAAAGTCATTTTGGATAAACGTTGCTTCCAATTTTGTGGGACTTTTACCCGACATTGAGATGAAATAACATCTCAAGCCCTGTCACCCAATGAAACCAATAGGGTTTATTAGCATGGACGGTCCACCTCGCACCGCGGTTCCTGGACAGGCTTAGATCCTCTAAGCGGTTTACCAATACTAGTGTGGGGGCCGGATTCAGCTCTGCATGGAAGCATCATGCAGCCCATATATTTCTGAAAGCCCCTATGGGCGGGGGCCGTAGACCCTCCTGAACCCAACTTTTATATACCCTCTTGAACCTCACTTTTATATAGCACATCACGTGAACAAGTCCGTGAAATGAACACCCCACTAAACCCCAATTTATATAGAGAAAACTGGGGTTTACGGGGATAAACATTATTTTCCTTATTTTTGCTACAAGACATAGGTTGTGGGTACTCGTTAGAACTGCCTCATGAGGCGGTTCTAACGAGCACCTTCAACGTATGCTTTCAATATAAATACAAAAAATATCACAGACTTTCATCAGAAAAGTAGCAATTTTGCAGATGTGAAAAATGCAATATGTCTAACGGGTGTTTTATCATAATGAAAACTAGTGTTTACAGGGGTAAACTTTATTTTTCTTATGTCTGCTCTGAAAATATTGGTTGTGGGTAATCGTTAGAACTGCCTCGAGGAGGCAGTTCTAACGTGTACCCATAATCTATATTTTGAGCAGAAAAAACAACAAGAGGGCCATGATGACCCTGGGTCACTCATCTGATCCATACTGAACAAATGAAATGGTAGTTAATATATTAAGGTGGAGTGGAAGGTTTGAGCAATTTTGTTTGACAGTGACCCAAGGCACATTTCTGTGAAATTATTTCAAAATAAGTCTAGCTATTAAAGAGTAGAAGTCATTTAAGGTTTGTTTGTCTTTAGCTCTGGTGGCTATCATTTTCATAGGAGCAAAAGGATTTGAGCAATTATGCCAGAGAGTCGCCTATTGAACATTCCTATGAAATTGTTCCTTTCACAGGAAGAAATCTTACAACAGTTTTTCAATTTTAACCCTTATCATGATGTTCACGACAACCCCTATCTTTGCAAACAGTGTTGACCCAGATCAGGTGGCTTCTGAAGAAGCCATCTGATCCGGATCTACCCTGTTTGGCATTCAGTTTATGAATTGGTAGCAATAAATTACATCAGGTACATGTAATCTGATTGGTTCAAAGTCAGAAATGGGTGTGGCTTAAATGAATATTCAGAAAGATAAGGGTTAAGTTCTTGCAAATATTTTATTCAGCAGAGTGAAGCAATTTGAGCAATATTGACAGATGGTACCCAAAAAGCATTCCTTTGAAACCTACAAAAAGACATGTGCACCCAACACAGACTCAGATCAGCCTGCACATCCGCGCAGTCTGATCAGAGTCTTTTAGTGTGCTCTAAGGATAGCTAAGGGCTCAATGCTCCTTCATGCAGCAAGACTAGGTCTCTGGTTAGACTGTATGGATGTGCAGGCTGATCTGAGTCTTTGATGGGCGCACATGTCTTAATGTAGGTTTTGTCGTGCACTGGCTCATTTATAGATCAGGGATTAGAGCTATCACAAAAGGTTTTTTTTTTTCTACAAATAGCCACAGTTACCTTGGCATTGAGCCCAGCAACCTGAAAGTTGAACTCGAGATAATGATATACCCAACATTAATAGCTATAGTATAATACACTGATAAATGTAGAACTAGAGCGTTGACAATTTTTTTCTTAAAATAGCCATAATGACCTTGACCTTCATCGCAGAAACCTGCCAGTCGAACTTACTCGATATATTATCATACCAAACATTTGCGTGAAGTTATATTAAAGTCCATCCATAAATGAAGGCACAAGAGCCATAAAAAAGTTTTTCTAAAAATAGCCACAGTGACCTTGATCTTGTGCTCAGACCCTAAATGTTGATCTTGCTATATTATCATATGTAACATTTGTGTGAAGTTATAGCAAATTCCATTGATAAATGCAGGCGCTGGAGCCATGAAAAATGTTTCTAAAAATAGCCATAGTGACCTTGAGTTAAGCTCGTGACACTGAAAGTCGAACTTGCGCAATATATTATCATACCCAGCATTTGTGTGAAGTTTCATTAAAATCTATTAATAAATGTAGGCAATAGAGTGATGACAAAGTTTTTCTAAAAATAGCCACAGTGACCTTGACCCCAGGACCCTGAAAGTCGAACTTTCATCTTACTTCCCAGTTGTGACCTACTTCCTGTGACCAGGTATCTAGAGAATATGTAATATAAATGCAATCTTAACCCATTGCATGAAGGGAAACCCCTAAAAGGGTACCTTGGCAAACAGTGCAGGCCCAGATCAGATGCCATGTTCTGACCAGGGCCTACACTATTTTCTAACAGCATTTTCCTTCAAAAATAGAATAAAAATGAAAACAGGCCTACCACCCCTTATATGACAAATGGACTTGTCCAACATATAGCAATGGAAGAGTCCACTAGTATACAATGTGTTAATGCCTTCCATTTCCTAACCAAATGTTCTGTGGCATCTGATCTAGGCCTGCACTGTTTGCTAGGGTACCTGTTTTGGGGCTTCCGGTACAAAATGGGTTAATGATTGATTAATTGGATGACAACCCTTGTGGGCCATTTTGTGTCGTCTTCCAGAGAAAGTGAGAAAAGAGATAGTAGAGTGGATGAATGTGAGGGACAGTGAAGAATGAGGAAAATGAATGGAAGTAGAAAAAGAAGAAATATTAACATTCCCCCTCTACGAGACTGCAAGGACATGAGGCCTTGTCCAACTATAAGCCAACATCAGATGGACGACCCAGTGATGCAAGATACAAGTTACCTTTGCCTCACCCAACTACCCCTACCTTTGCCTCACCCAACTACCCCTACATTAACCTTTCTAGGCTAGTTCATCAGACGACAAATTGTTGATACAGTAGAACTTCGATGGCTCGAACACCAATGGCTCGTTTACCATGGATGTGTCGAACCCATTCTTAAGCCACTAGCGAAATCCTATACATAAGAAATAGTGGGGGATAATTAAGGAGAATTTAGTCTTTTATTTTGCAAATGTATGCTGTGTGTACTCATTAGAATCGCCTCAATGAGGCGATTCTAATGAGTACACACAACATACATTTTCATTATAGAACACCGAAAAGATGACTAAAAGTATCTCGTTATGCCACCTGACACTAACCTCAGTGGCTCGAACTACCCCTGTCTCGAACGTTATTCTCAACCCTTCAAATGCCGAGAAAAACTACATCTGAAAATGTTGTCAGCTTATGTCATCTGCTGACTTTTTTTGCAAAAGTTTAAAAAAATACTTTTGTGTACAGGCAAACAGTGTGGACCCAAATCAGACTGCTCCTAGAGGAGCAGTCTGATGTGGGTCCCCACTGATTGCAAAAAGGACTTTTAAAATAACCAACAGATGACAGAGCAGACAACAATTGTCATGATTGGCTTCTTTTGTTCGTACAAGTTATGCATAGGACATGTAGTCTTTTATTGGCTTACAGATACTTCTCTTGCAGTTGCTGGCAACAAAGATTGCATCTGTTGAGCCTCTCCCTGAGACTAAGCAAAATGGGGGGTCATCAACTGTTCACCCAAAGTACAAGGGTGACAACACATTTTTTTAAAAGAGTGGCCTTCCTTTAAGGTGTTTCTAATCCCCTTCATAACATAATTTCTTGTACACCAGATAAGGAAATCTGTGGTTTTAGCCTGGGATAGAAATTTTGTTCTCACACTGGTGTTCTTAACCAGGAATAGGCTAAAAATCGAATATTCACATGTAATTGATATGGACTGGTTGATTAAGACCTCATATGCACTGTCGTTAAGGTTGACGTCATAGCATGTTACATCACGAAACCACGCTTATATAATTTTGACCGCCTTGAACCCAACATTTATTTAGTAAAACTGGGGTTTACAGGGGTAAACTTTATTTTTCTTATTTCTGCTCTAAAATATAGATTGTGGCCACCCGTTAGAACCGCCTTGATGGGGCGGTTCTAATGAGTATCCACAATCTATATTTTAAACATATAAATTGTGGGCACTCGTTAGAACCGCCTCAATGAGGCGGTCCTATTCTAACGAGTACCCACAATCTATATTTTGAACAGAAATAAGAAAAATATCACAATTTGCATCATAAAATTTCATTTTTTTAGCGTTAAAGGTTACAATGTATTTATAAAGGCGTGTTCTCGTAATGAAATGACGTCACTAAAATTCACACCATACTTATCACGGCAGCAGCTGAAGTGACTGCATTATTAAAAATCCACGTTCAGATTGATAGAAAATCCGTCCCTGGGGATACAGTCTGGCATCACCACGGACTCAATATAGGTGGACTAGTCACTACCCCTTAAGTGATACTATTTATCAGAAAAATGCTGTCCTGGCTGAGCATGGCTGTGCCTTAAAATATTTGCAAGATACAGTTTCATTGCAACATATAACTCTTATTTTAATAAATTTGAATTAGTTTATTTTAAAAAGCAATAGTTGAATGTATTGCTTGTAGAAATGTAACATTATTTTAATGAAAAGTTCAACAGTTTTTGTAAATTTTAGCGAGAAACCTAGGCACCTAATATAGGCGTTTTCTGCACTTTTGGCATAAATTTGTCCAATTTAGAGGCTTTAAGCTGCATTCAACATGTTCAATTCAATTTTAATCAATACACTATTAAAATTATTCAACCACACTGTGTCAAAATTGACAACTAACATTTAATTATTGATAAAATTAATTTTCATTAATTTTCGTTGACTATAACCAATTAAAAGAGCTGTAAAATCAATCACAAAAACATATTTTCGCAACTCAGTCAGTTACTAGTCCATGCATATTGGGTCCGAGGCATCACTCAGCAAGCCTTGTGATGCCAGACTGTGACCCTCTGAATGATTTTTCTATCCACCCCTCACATCGATGTAGGGTTCTTTTTCTTGCATACCTTCCATTTCTGAGTGCGGATTTTAATGCTGTAGTCATTTCGGTTGCCCATGTCCGCCATATTATGATGACACTACAGTGATGTTTAGTGATGTCACGTATTGTGCTGTGACATTAAACACAACGACGGTGCACATGAGGTCTTATTCAACCAGTGCATTTATCAAACACGCGAGAATATTCGATTTTGTTAAGAACACCAGGGTAAGAACAGAATTTCTATCACAGGCTAAAACCACAGATTTCCTAATTTGGTGTGCGAGAACATTTCTCTTTCTGTTCATACCTCCTGAAGCAAATCCATAGGCATAGAACAAGTACCAATCCGTGTTCATGTCAAAAAAATTCGAGGCGCTGGCTGTCGCTCTCTTTTTACGTCCAGTGACGATAGAAGCCGTCTTGCTGCGAGAAAATGAGCCGGATAGAATCCCATCCTTGTAAGAACCACTGGGGTTTGTTATTCCAAATGTCTCCTGGAAAAAGAATAAACATCGTTTCAAACATCACTGAGACTATGAAAGATTGTTTAACCCGTAAGATGCGGAGAAAAACAACATCTGAAAATGTTGTCTGCTTATGTCGTCTGCTGATTTTCTTTGCAAACTTTTTAAAAATATTTTAAGACGCGGAGAAAAACAACATCTGAAAATGTTGTCTGCTTATGTCGTCTGCTGATTTTCTTTGCAAACTTTTTAAAAATATTTTTGCATACAGGCAAACAGTGTAGGCCCGGATCAGGCTGCTCCTACAGGAGCAGTCTGATCTGGGCCCACACTGTTTGCAACAAATTACTTTTAGTGTAACCGGCAGACATCAAAGCAGACGACAATTGTCGTGACAGGCATTTTATGCGTTAAGTCACTGAGACTTAATCACAGCATAATGTCAGCAAGTCTGTGTAAATGAACAGCCCTCTAAACCCAATTTAATACAAAAGAAAACTGGGGTTTACAGGGGTATATATTATTAGCTCGGCTGTTTTCACAGAAAACGACGAGGTATTGTCATAGCTCTGTCGTCATCTGCGTGGTCTGCGTTGTGGTCGTGCAAAAACTTGGACATTTTGTAATATCTCTGTCATTACTGAACATATTAACTTGAAACTCGGAATAGTTGTTCATTATGAAAAGGGGAACTCATACCAATAGGTGAGGTAACTCTCAAAATATTTTGACACAGTTATGCCCCTTCTTGGACTTAGAATTTTTGCAAAAAAATTGGACATTTTGTAATATCTCTGTCATTACTTAACATATTAACTTGAAACTCGGACAAGTTGTTCATTATGAAAAGGGGAACTCATACCAATAGGTGAGGTAACCCTTAAAATATTTTTGGCACAGTTATGCCCCTTTTTCGACTTAGAATTTTTGTTTAACTAAAAGAAACTGCAGCCGAGCGTTGGCACCCGCATGCGGTGCTCTTGTTTTTCTTATTTCTCACACATATAGGTTGTCGGTACTAAGGAGCACCCACAACCAGTGTTTGAAATATAAATAAGAAAAATTTCACACATTTTCATCAGAAAAGGACCCATTTAGGAGATAGATAAGAATACACCATGTCATTATGTGTTATTGTAATTTCATGTGTTTTTAACTCATAAAATGTCAATCACGACAATTGTCGTCTGTTTTGCCGTCTGCCGGTTACCGTAAAAGTATTTTTTTGCAAACTGTGTGGACCCAGATCAGACTGCTCCTGCAGGAGCAGTCTGATCTCGACCCACACTGTTTGCCTGTATGAAAAAATATTTCTAAAATGTTTGCAAGAAGATTCAGCAGACGATATAAGCAGACGACATTTTCAGATGTTGTTTTTCTCGGCATCTTAACTCTTATCTTGCTGAGTATTCATTCAAGCCACACCCATTTCTGTCTATCAACCAATCAAATTACTTGATGTAATTTATTGCTACAAATTCATAAACAAAATGCCAAACAGTGTAGATCCTGATCAGATGGCTTCTTCAGAAGCCATCTGATCTGGATCTACACTTTTTGCAAAGATAAGGGTTGTCGTGAACAGCAAGATAAGGCTAAATGAATTTCTAGACAATGCACTGGAGACCTTTCAATCGTTTGCAAAAGAAAAACAATCTTTGTTTCTCCTTCTTCGTTT
Organism: Lucinisca nassula; assembly: GCA_963580285.1. Taxonomy (NCBI): domain Eukaryota; kingdom Metazoa; phylum Mollusca; class Bivalvia; order Lucinida; family Lucinidae; genus Lucinisca; species Lucinisca nassula. The sequence continues at coordinate 8,943,130 of OY757021.1, read as the reverse complement.
CTTTGTTTGTTTTGAGGTTTAATGCCCCCGTCAACACTGTAAAGGTCATTTTGCAGACATTGCTTCCAATTTTGTGGGACTTTTACCCGACACTGAGATGAAATGACATCGCAAGCGCTGCCGCCCAATGAAACCAGTATGGTTATAAGCATGGACGGGCAGACTCGCACAGCATTGCCTGGGCAGGCTTAGATCCTCGGAGCGGTTTACAAGTACTTGTGTGCGGGTCGGTGTCAGCTCCGTGTGGAAGCATCATGCAGCCCATCCTGATGGGAGGGGGCTTGATTAAACAAGATGACCAAGATGGTCCTGTATCGCTCACCTGAGCTAACAGATTCAAAGTTTCAGGAAGTGCCAACCTTTACTGAAGGATTTATTGAAGGATAAGGTGATGACATGGTAAGCATTTTCTGCAATTAAGTAGAATGTAACTCTATGATAAATCGGCTGACCTCACCAGTTTTCAAACTCATTCAAGCTTTTATTCCTGACTTGCTTATATGTAACTTTCAAGAAGATGCAATATAAACTGAAGGGGCTATAATGACGACAAGGTAAAAAATAAGCAATTAACTGCTGCAATTAAAGGGATGGAACTATGATAAATAGGCAAACCCCACCAGCTTTCAAACTCATCAGAGCTTTTCTGCCTGACTTACTTGTTTGTAAGTTTCATGAAGATCCGATCAAAACTGAAGGGGCAGCAGTGATGACAAGGTCAAAAATAAGCATTTTCAGCCAAGCAAGGGACTCAACTCCATGATTAATGACTGACATTGCTAGTTTTCAAACTTGTCTGAGCTTTTATCTCTAACTTACTAACACATAAATTTCAAGAAGATCCGATGAAAACTGAAGGAGTTACGGTAAAAAAAAACAAGGTCAACTAGAAATGTGTCCAGACGACACAGATGCCCCCGCCAAGGGCCCCGCCTCACCCCGAAAATCCATGTTGCAACAAAATTTTCTAAGTGTGTGACCTTGTCATCAGGAACATTTGTGAGAAGTTATATTGAAATTGGTGAAAAAATGTAAGCGCTAGAGTAATGACAAAGTTTTTCTACAAATAGCCACAGTGACCTTGACCTTGAAAGTCGAACTCGCTCGAGGTATTGTCATAAGGAACATTTGTGTGAAGTTATATTGATATCAGTGAAGAAATGTAGTCGCTAGAGCGATGACAAAGTTTTTCTAAAAATAGCCACAGTGACCTTGACCTTGAAAGTGGAACTTGGTAGAGATATTGTCATAAGGAACATTTGTGTGAAGTAATATTGAAATTGGTAAAAAAATGTAAGCGCTAGAGCAATGACAAGTTTTTCTAAAAATAGCCACAGTGACCTTGACCTTGAAAGTCAAACTCGTTCAAGGAATTGTCATAAGGAACATTTGTGTGAAGTTATTTTGAAACCAGTGAAGAAATGCAGGCGCTAGAGCGATGACAAAGTTTTTCTAAAAATAGCCACAGTGACCTTGACCTTGAAAGTCAAACTCGTTCGAGGTATTGTCATAAGGAACATTTGTGTGAAGTTATATTGAAATCAGTGAAGAAATATAGACGCTAGAGCTATGTTGTGCGCGGGGATAATTAAAAAATTTTAAGTCTGTGACCTTGACCTTGAGCTCATGGGTATGGGTGGGGGTATCGCTGAATAAAATGGACAGGTATCTAACATCATATCAAATATCAACTCAATCCATCGCACGATTTGGAAAATATCAACTCTTAGAATATCTAATTAAAAAGGGGGTCTTTCATTTGTGCCCACGCATGTTTTTTCTTTAAACTTTGTATTTTAATAACTCAGCATATGCAACCTATAAAAATGTATTTAATAAATTATATAAATCAAAGTAGGACTCAGGAGGCCACTCTAACTGACTCCCTCCATGAGCTGGTGTCTGTCTCTAAATAAGTGCGTCTTTAATCTTATGTTTTATTTAGTTTCAAGATCTGTGAACTGGATTGAATGCAGAACTCCATAGGCATTCCTTTGATACTAAAAAAACCTTTTGAATTAATTAAAGTTTACATTTTCTGATAAAATAATTATCAAAAATCTCATTTTTTAATAAAAAATTTAAAAAATTATCAAAATTCAATCCCTAAGATAAATATGTTCTAGTCTTTGTCAAGATTTCATTTTGCTAGGAAAACTTGCCATATGTATCCTCTTTAGCTATGCCAAATTTCATGAAAATCCAAAACCGGTAACATTGTAGTTTTACACCTTTAATGGATGTAGGTCGTTCCAGCAAAATTTACTATTTCATTGAAATCATCCAAGAACCTTACAAAAACAAAAAGGCAATTCGTAACACTTACATTATAAAAATGAGATTATACAAATCAAAATGAATACATATTGAGCTTCTCTAGCTTAGAAACTATTAAAATATCATGAATTTCTGATATTTTCCTTTCATTTATACACTATGATCTATCCAAAATAGTAGATAGTAAAACACTAAATCAAAAGGTATTCTAATCAACAAATTAGGCTTAACAATTATATTGCTTTTTTATTAGCAGCAAAATTATTGTGAACATGCGCAACTTTATTTAATGGCTTTGCATAAGTCATGCTACTCAAATAGGTGTAAGGCAAGGTGATCCATTATTTTCATTTCCATACCAAGCTGGTATGCAAGGACGCAATGGTCAGTGGTTTGTTGTTACTAGTAAAAATAGTTCTGTTGATAAATCCATGTCCAGATTAAGCCTTAGATATACTCTGTCTTTATGACCGCTTGATTATTATCCTAACAAAAAAGTTACAGTAATTATTGGTTAGTATTTCCAAAAATCGAAATGTCACTGATATTGAGTTTCTGTTGCAAAAGATATCATTGGTGGATGAGGCGCAGAATATTTGGTGTAAACAAAGCTGTCCCATGACGTAGAGAAATTTTGCTATTAGACAGGGAGAGAAACAGTTTCCTTCCTTATATTACACATGCATACATATGTCTCTTTTCTGCATTGGTTTTGTAATTGTTGACGTTTCTTTAGTGTCTTATTTTTTCTATTTACTTTGTCAATATATCGGAAGCGAGCTTTTAGTATTTTGTTCTGGTTGTAAAACTTTCAACCACTTCTTAAATGTTTCTGCTGAATGCAAGTTCACAGTTTTTTAAGCACTGTTCTTGCTTGCTTTTTGTTCATTAATAATTACCAGTACATTTCTGTGCAATGTATCTCTTAGCTTAGATAGAGCATTGCAGTGTTTGGACAGAAAAATGCATCACAATGTATTTACTGAAAATAATTTAAAATTCTATGAGTAATGCGATAACTACTCACAGATTGAATAATTATTATCAACAGTTTAAATGCTTCTTGATACATGTATCTTACATAATGTGCTTTGTAATTACTGCAACAACTGCTGAGATAGGTAAATGAAGTGAAAGACCTATACAAATATATAGACAACACAATCATGATCACATAAGTTTTGGAACACTGACAAATGTACGACCATGTGAATTCTAAAAGCAAATTCAAATGGCTTTGGAATACAGCTTCAGGAAGCCGTTTGATTTTGTTCATAGGGGCTATACAAAAAAAAAAAAAAAAAAAAAAAGATTGGCTAGTGCCTATGCAGATACAAATTCTGAAAACTTAATGTCCAGGAAAAGTAATCTCAAGTGTTATTGATTTTTCCTAGAGTAAACCTTTCTTTTTAAATGGACAGTTAGGGTTAAATAAACAAACAACAGTTTGACTTGAGAATCATTTATCTCGAATCGGATAACAAACCTCACAAAATCTGAAGCAACATCTGAAGTGACTGGTATGTTGTTGATTTGAATGTTAAATCTAAACATCACCTTAGCACCATTACCAAATTAGACAAGAAAACTGTGCACATGATTACATGGATGCGTTTGATGACTTTTGTCATCAAAACCATTGCGGTATAGTTCTGTAGACAAAATAGTTTGTTCCATAGGGGGGCAAATTTACTGAAATGGCTGTTTTGAAATGATACTTATAATTATGCTATGAACTACTTACACAAACCATACTATACTATACCCATCCAAATTGAAAGCAATAGTAAGTATTATTAAACAGCATGACCAAAACATTATAATCATATAATTTCACATTTTGCTGAATCAGGACTATCAGTATTCAGTCTGTTAAAACATAATGTTACCGGTCCTCAATTTCCATCAAAATTCATCAACATGTTCCTGAGATATGTGGGTAGTTTTTATGCTAAAATGGTGTCTTGACAAAAATTGGAACATGGTAAAAATGCATATAAAATTTTAATGAATACAAAAATAGGAGCTGAAATATGGGGACACCATCAAAGAAAACTGAATGCCCAGTCACTATTACTACACATATGAGGTCATTCATAGTATCAACTAACTCACCAATTATGGCTTTAATTCATAAAACATAGCAGCATTAGATATATGAAACTCTGAATACTGTAGACAAGTTTATATCAGAGTACTCTCTGTTGTGATAGAGACTTCATAAAATATGTAATAAATTTACTACGGAAATGAAATTTAAAAGTGAATTCATCGTAATTATAATGGATATACCCATCGCAATTATTGTGCATAATTTCATCAAAATCCAAGCGTGGGCAGAAACCAATGCAAATTTCCTATACCTTGAAAGACCCCCTTTCTAAGTCTGTGACCTTGACCTTGAAGCCATAGGCATGAGTGGGGGTATTGCCAAATAAACATTTGGACCTGTATCTATCATCATAGCATACATAAGCCAAATCCATAATATACATGTAGTTTGGAAAATGTGAGATATTTAAAATCTTTCACATTAAAATTGTCTAAGACTGTGACCTTGACCTTGAGGTTATAGGCATGGGTGGGGGTATTGCTGAATAAAACATTGTACCTATATCTATCATCATATGAACCAAAGCCATCATAAAAGTTCAGGTTCTACCAGGTACAAATACCTTAACTGGAGTCTTTAACATGGGAAATTTCTAAGTCCATGACCTTGACCTTGACGCCATAGGCATGGGTGGGGGTATCGCTGAATAAAACTTTGGTCCTATATCTATGATCATACCAAATATGAACCAATTCCATCAAATGGTTTGGAAAATATGAGTTCTAAAATATTCAAGTCTACCTGTTACAAAAACCTTAACTTGAGTCTTTAACATTGAAAATTTCTAAGTCTGTGACCTTGACCTTGAGGTCACAGGCATGGGTGGGGGTATTGCTTAATAAAACTTTGGACCTATATCTATCATCATACCAAAGATGAACCAGTTCCATCAAATGGTTAGGAAAATATGAGTTCTAAAAGTTCAGGCTCTACCTGTTACAAAAACTTTAACCTGAGGTTACAGGATCACGTACGTACGTACGTACGTACACACACACGTACAGACGGACGTACGCACGTACGGAAAACCGAAAAACTATATGCCCCCCGCATCATATGATGCGGGGGCATAAAAATAAGCATTTTTAGCAAAGGAGGGGACATAACTCCATCAATAATTGTCCCATATCGCTAGTTTTCAAACTCCTCCAAGTTTTAAATCAGACTTATTTGTACGTATGTTTCAAGAAGATCCAATCAAAACTGAAGGGGCTACAGTGATAACAAGGTAAAAAATCGGCATTTTCAGCAATCAAAGGGATGTAACTATATTAAAATTGGCCGACTTAGCCGGTTTTCGAACTCATCTGAGTTTTTATCCCCAGCCACATTACATATAAGTTTCAGAAAGATCCGATCAAAACTAAAGGAGCTGCGGTGATGACAAGGTCAAAAATAGGCATTTTCAGCAATCAAAGGGACGTTACTCTATGATAATTTGGCCGAATAGGCCGGTATCCAAACGCATCCGAGGTTTTATCCCCAGCCACAATACATATAAGTTTCAGAAAGATTTGATCAAAACTGAAGGGGCTACTGTGATGACAAGGTCAAAAATCGGCATTTTCAGCAATGAAAGGGACGTACCTCTATGATAAATGGGCAGACTTGGCCTGTTTTTGAACTCATCCGAGTTTTTATCCCCAGCCACCTTACATATAAGTTTCAGAAAGATCAGATCAAAACTGAAGGCGCTACGGTGATGATAAGGATTTTCCCATAGTAAGTCTATTGGACCATGTGGTTGCCATAAAACCCAAAGTTTTAGAGCGATTTCAAAAGTTTATGTCATAAATGCCCCAACAGAGGCATCTACAGATGAGAAATGATTGAGATCAGCCTGCAAGCTGCAGAGATATAGCTGCTCAAAAGTGTGGACGGACGGGCGGACGACCAACTATACTATAAGCTCCCCTGGAGCCATCGGCCCAGGTGAGCTAAATATCGGCATTTTCAGCAATCAAAGGGATGTAACTCTATGAAAAATGGGCCGACTTTGCCGGTTTTCGAACTCATCTGAGTTTTTATCCCATGCCACATTACATATAAGTTTCAGAAAGATCCAATCAAAACTGAAGGAGCTACGGTGATGACAAGGTCAAAAATAGGCATTTTCAGCAATCAAAGGGAGGTTACTCTATGATAAATGGGCCGACGTGGCCGATTTTAGAATTCATCCCCAGCAACCTTACATATAAGTTTCAGAAAGATCCGATCAAAACTGAAGGAGCTACTGTGATGACAAGGTCAAAAATAGGCATTTTCAGCAATCAAAGGGATGTTACTCTATGATAAATGGGCCGACTTGGCCGTTATTCAAAATAATCCGAGGTTTTATCCGCAGCCACCTTACATATAAGTTTCAGAAAGATCCAATCAAAACTGAAGGGGCTACCGTGATGACAGGGTCAAAAATCAGCATTTTCAGCAATCAAAGGAACGTAACTCTATGATAAATGGGCCGACTTGGCCGGTTTTCGAACTCATCAGAAGTTTTATCCCCAGCCACCTTATATATAAGTTTCAGAAAAATCGGATCAAAACTGAAGGGGCTACGTCATGACAAGGTCGAAAATTGACAATTTCAGCAATGGAAGGGACATAACTCTAGGATAAATGGGCAGACTTGGCCGGTTTTCGAACTCATCCAAGGTTTTATCCCCAGCCACCTTACATATAAGTTTCAGAAAGATTCGATCAAAACTGAAGGGGCTACGGTGATAACAAGGTCAAAACTCGGCATTTTCAGCAATCGAAGGGACGTAACTCTATGATAAATGGGCCAGCTTGGCCGCTTTTCGAACTCATTCGAGTTTTTATCCCCAGCCACCTTACATATAAGTTTCAGAAAGATCCGATCAAAACTGAAGGCACTACGGTGATGACAAGCAACCTTGTGGTTGCCATAACAACCGAAGTTTTAGAGCGATTTCGAAAAAAAGTTTATGTCATCAATGCCCGCCAAGAGGCATGCTACAGATGAGAAATGATTGAGATCAGCCTGCAGGCTGCAGAGATGTAGCTGCTCAAAAGTGTGGACAGACAACGGACGGGCGGACGGACGGACGACCCACTATACTATAAGCTCCCCTGAAGCCTTCAGCCCAGGTGTGCTCAAAATGTGATTATGTACCATAATTCCTGACAAAGTTACATAACCAGGAAATTTTTTCCTTATTGTAACCACAACACACCAGTGTGATATAGTACATTCTTTCATATCCCCAAAATGGCTACTTTCCTGATGAAAACTTGTTATCTTTTTCTTATTTAAACTCATAACATAGGTTGTGGGTGCTCATAAACCCATAAAATAGGTGCTCATAAACTCATAACATAGGTGCTCATAAATTCATAACATAGGTTGTGGGTGCTCGTTAGAACCGCCTCATTGGGCCTCATTGGGGCGGTTCTAACGAGTACCCACAACCTATGTCTTGGAGCCAAAACAAGCAAAATAATGTATATCCCTTTAAACCCCAGTTTTTTTTTCAGGGTTTAAAGGGGTGTTCATTTTACTGACTTGTTAACATGTTGTCTTGTAAAAAACATGTGCTGTGGGTACTCGCTGGAATGCGGTGATTCTAACAAGTACAAGGCAGTCCATTTATAATGCTATGTTAGTGATGCATAGAACAGGGCCATGTTATAAGTGAACCGTGCTATAAAGGAATATTTTTTATATAGAAATGACAGTAAAATGACACTTTGGGAGGCAAGACCTAGCCGTGTTATAACCAAAACCGTGTTATAATGGGTACAGTGTGTGTGTGTGAATTTGGGTTTAACGTCGCTTTCAACAATTTTTCAGTCATATCACGACGGTGTCTGGTTGCGACAGGGAGCTCAATGCTCACTTTTATAGTGCTGCCTCACTGAAGTATCATGTCCCAGACACATTACATGATACCACACCCAGTCACATTATCCTGACACTGGGTCGACCAGTCCTAGCTCTACCCCGTAAATCTGAGTGCCACGTGTGGAGCAGCTAGTACCATTTTTAACGACTTTGGTATGTTTTGGCCCGGGATCGAACCCGTGACCTCCCGTTCCCCGGAGCGGACACTCTACCAACTGAGCTATCGGGGCCGGTAAAAGCATCAAAGTTACTGAAGCAGCAGGGTGGAGTATGCATCAATGATATCTTTGGACTGGTATGCAACATAGATGCATGTATCAATTGAATTTGTCTTAGAGTTAAGAACATACAGGCATCTATAAACTTTGTCATAAAACTTTAACCAAATGTAAAATTTTTAAGTCCATGACCTTGAGGTCAAGGTCACCATGGGTGGGGGAAGGGACATGCATCACGAAATCTTTGGACTGGTATGCAACGTGGATACAAATTGTCAACTGAATTTTTCTTAGAGTTTAGAACATACAGGCATCTATTAACTTTGTCATAGAACTTTAACCAAATGTAAAATTTCTAAGTCGGTGACCTTAAACTCAAGGTCACTGTGGGTGTTGGGACATGCATCAATGAAATCTTTAGACCAGTATGTAACTTCAGTGTAAGTATCAACTAAATCTATCAAAGGGTTCAGAAGATTCAATTTCCTAGAAACTATGACGCAAAACTTTAACCAAAATGTTAACGGATGGACGGACTTCTAACGAAATGGGTCTTATGTGACTTTTTGATGGTCTAACTGGGGTATTATATAACTTTTTTTTAAGTGACCAGTCACTTAAACAGATTTTTATTCTAACGAAATGGGTTTTATGTGACTGAAACTTTGACGGAATAAACTGCATGTGACTGGAGTCGCCTAAACCAAGAGAAGTAGAGTCACATAAGCATCATTTCGTTAGCCCGGAAAGACAGATGCACAGATGGACAGATGTTCTCAAAGATGAATAGTTATGTGGCTATTTTTGGCAGGATTGATACTTAGGTCACATTGATACTGTCCATTTTCATAGACACCTAACTATCCTTTTGTTTGCCCGGACGGATGGACTGACGAACGGCAAAACAAAACCTATATACCCCCATAGCATATTTCGTATGCCGGGGGTATAATTAAGCCAAACCCATGGTTGATAATCAACCAATCAAATTACTCAATATATATTTGTTCAATATTCACAAACAGCATGACAAACAGTGTAGATACTGATCAGATGGCTTCTTCTTCAGAAGCCATCTGATCTGGATCTTCATTGTTTGCAAAGGTAGAGGTTGTTGTGAACAGCGGGATAAGCGTTAAGTCATTAACAAATCCTAAAAAGGTAATCCTTCGGCAGCATGAAATACACAACAGAACTGAAAATTCTGGACTGTTCACATGTTTCTGGGCGAGGTTAGCTAGCTTCAGCCAATTAAGCTTCATCAGTGACCCTCAGATATTTTCAAAATTCAACAATGGAATTAATGTGCCTGAAGGACAAGTGAATATACTCAGCCCATGGGGGCTAGAAGAATTATATGGGCTGCATGATGCCTCCACGCAGAGCTGAAACCGACCTGCACATGTGTACTGGTAAACGGCTTAGTAGATCAAAGCCTGCCCAAGCAAAGGGGTGCGAGTCTGCCCGTCCATGCTTATAAACCCTATTCGTTTCATTGGGCGGCAGGGATTGAGATGTCATTTCATCTCACTGTTGGGTAAAAGTCCCACAAAATTGGAAGCAACGTCTCCAAAATGACCTTTACAGTGTTGATGGGGATGTTAAACCTCAAATCAAACAAACAAGAGAATATACTATCTATCTTCTATCTTCATATACGGAGTTGGTCACATTTGGCCATAACCTCAGTTTTGTGGTTCGCTAACAGAATTTAATATAAAAAAGATCACTGGATAAGTTCTTAAATCTATTTACAATCTGTTTACAGGGGTATACTAAAACGCATATCTCTGAGTCCCAATCTACACCAGACAGGCTTTATACCCCTCTGAAGTTTTGGCATCTACCACAGAAGAGGGAAGACTATTGCACTGATAAATAGTTCTAGGGAAGAAGTTCTTCAGGGCATCACTATATGCCTGGTACCTACTATATTGTCTGTTGTTTAATTTTGTTGCCCTCATTTGGGTTGAACTAGTCATGGGGGTCAAGTGTTTATCTTCAATAAGAGGCACTATATCAGAGTGTATCTTATAAAAGGTTAAAAAGGACTGATCATGACTGGCCCCCAAGGATGGCCATTCCAGCTCATCAGACACATCAACCACACTACTTTTGTTCCGCAGGTCCATCGAGCAGCCTTCCTCTGGACCTTCTCAATCTGTTGAATCTGAGTTTCAATATGGGGGTGCCAAATAGGTGATGCATGTTTGTGGGTAGTCATAAGCACTACCACAATGAGGCATTTCTAACAAGTACCCACAATCTTATGTTTGTGGGTACTTGTTAGAACTGCATCAATGAGGCAGTTCTTACAAAAATACCCACAAAGTTTGTTTGTAGCAGAATTATGAAACATATTATTTTCGTCAAAAAATGTGATTTCAGTTTGTGTAATGATCAACACCCTATAAACCCCATTTTATATCAACACAAGAGGGCCATGATGGCCCTGGATCGCTCACCTGATCCATAGTGTAACAAGTCGGCCCCAGAGAGGGCCATTATTGGCCCCAGGGCTTTAATGTGCATAATGTTGAGGGAGGTCTTAAAGGTGAAGCTTCATACCAAACATCAACAAAGGCTATAATTTGAACAATCTTGGCAAAGGTCCACTAGATGAAGCTACACATCAAATATCAAAGACCTGGGCCTAGCGGTTTCAGAGAAGAAGATTTCTAAAGATTTTGCCTATATAAGCCTATGTAAAACCAAAGGGCCCCGGGACGGGGGCATTTTTTGCCCCAGCACTATAATTTGAACAATCTTGGTAGGGGTCCACTAGATGAAGCTTCATACCAAATATCAAAGTCCTGGGCCTTGTGGTTTCAGAGAAGAAGATTTTTAAAGATTTTCCCTATATAAGCCTATGTAAAACCAAAGGGCCCCAGGGCGGGGGCATTTTTGGCCCCAGCACTATAATTTGAACAATCTTGGTAGGGGTCCACTAGATGAAGCTTCATACCAAATATTAAAGTCCTGGGCCTGGTGGTTTCAGAGAAGAAGATTTTCCCTATATAAGCCTATGTAAAACTAAAGGGCCCCGGGCCGGGGGCATTTTTGGCCCCAGCACTATAATTTGAACAATCTTGGTAGGGGTCCACTATTTGAAGCTTCATACCAAATATCAAAGACCTGGGCCTTGTGGTTTAAGAGAAGAAGATTTTTAAAGATTTTCCCTATATAAGACAATGTAAAACCAAAGGGCCCCGTGGCGGGGGCATTTTTTGTCCCAGCACTATAATTTGAACAATCTTGGTAGGGGTCCACTAGATGAAGCTTCATACCAAATATCAAAGTCCTGGGCCTTGTGGTTTCAGAGAAGAAGATTTTTAAAGATTTTCCCTATATAAGCCTATGTAAAACCAAAGGGCCCTGGGGCGGCGGCATTTTTGGCCCTAGCACTATAATTTGAACAATCTTGGTAGGGGTCCACTAGATGAAGCTTCATACCAAATATCAAAGACCTGGGCCTTGTGGTTTCAGAGAAGAAGATTTTTAAAGATTTTCCCTATATAAGCCAATGTAAAACCTAAGGGCCCCGTGGCGGGGGCATTTTTTGTCCCAGCACTAAAATTTGAACAATCTTGGTAGGGGTCCACTAGATGAAGCTTCATACCAAATATCAAAGTCCTGGGCCTTGTGGTTTCATAGAAGATTTTTAAAGATTTTCCCTATATAAGCCTATGTAAAACCAAAGGGCCCCGGGGCGGGGGCATTTTTGGCCCCAGCACTATAATTTGAACAATCTTGGTAGGGGTCCACTAGATGAAGCTTCATACCAAATATCAAAGACCTGGGCCTTGTGATTTCAGAGAAGAAGATTTTTAAAGATTTTCCCTATATAAGCCTATGTAAAACCAAAGGGCCCCAGGGCGGGGGCATTTTTGGCCCAAGCACTATAATTTGAACAATCTTGGTAGGGGTCCACTAGATGAAGCTTCATACCAAATATCAAAGACCTGGGCCTTGTGGTTTCAGAGGAGAAGATTTTTTAAGTTTTTGGTGAAAAATATCTATTTTTGGCTCCTGTGACCTAGATGTGCAACGGACCGGAACCATTTGAACAACTTTGAAAGGGGACCGCCTAAGGATCATTCCTGTGAAGTTTGGTCAAAATCCGATCAGTGGTTTAGGAGGAGATGTCGTTTAAAGAAATTGTTTACGGACGCACGGACGCACACACGGACGCACGCACGACGGACGACGGACAAAAATTGATCCCAAAAGCTCACCTCGTCACTACGTGACGGTGAGCTAAAAACTGGGGTTTACAGGGGTACACATTATTATTCTTATTTCTGCTCAAAAACACAGATTGTGAGTACTCGTTTGAACTGCCTCATTGAGGCAGTTCTAACTAGACAAAAGTGCCCAGTGGGGCACGTATACCTCCGGCCAGTGCCGAACTACAAAGGGAAATAACTCTAAAAGGCCTGACCCCTTGGCCCTTATTTTCTTTCCCACAATACAAGTAGTCACACTGATCATGTGTGCAAAATTTCAAGTTTCTATGTGAAGCAGTTCCTGAGATATCTTTGACACAAAATAATTGTTTACGGACAGACAGACGGAAAAAACAAAAACTATATACCTCCATGGCATACGCCGGGTTTACGGACACACAGAAAGACAGAAAAGACAAAAACTATATACCCCCATTGCATACTTCGTATGCCGGGGGTATAATAAGTCCATTTCCAACTTTAGGGGTGTCAGGTTGTGTTTTCTTCAAAATTTACTTGGAAAATGCCTTAACTTTTTGCAAACAGTGTAGGCCCTGATCAGACGCCGCGTTCTGCGGCGTCTGATCTGGCCCTGCACTGTTTGCCACGGTACCCGTTTAGGGGTTTCCAGTCTGAAATAGGTTAAAGACGACATTTTAGAACAATGTCATTTTGTGTAATCATAATGCATTCAGCAGCTAAAGATATAGAGGATCTTACACGAGTCGTCATGTATTATTGAATTTATTAAACAAGTTGAGGAAAAAGGATAAAATGCGAGGCTCTGCCGCGCATTGTATCCCTTTTCCTCAACCAGTTTATAAATTCAATAATACACGAGCACAAATGCAAGATTCTATTTAGTCGTTAAGGACGTTGTACATGTAACGTTATGGGACGTATCTAGCTATTTTGCATATTTAATCCACTAGTGGATTATCAAAAATATTACATGGCGTTATTACACTCTCAGACGCGACGTCATATGATAAACGGTAATATGGAATTGATATGTTATTGCATTATTATTATTAGCAATACTTACCGGAGATAATCTCTCATTTTTTGTGCCAACATTATGGGAAACAAAGACAGAACCCTTAGATCCTTCAGACACTAAGTCTACAACACTGTCATCACCCTGCAAAAATACATCAAACATTCTTAACACTCAAAAATGCATAATAAAAACATGCCTATTCAAATACAAATGTATTTGTTTGTTTGTTTGATTTAGGTTTAATGTCCCAGTCAACACTGTAAATGTCATTTTGGAGACGTTGCTTTCCAATTTTGTGGGACTTTTACCCGACATTGAGATGAAATGACATCTCAAGCCCTGTCATCCAATGAAATCAATAGGGTTTATTAGCATGGACGGTCCACCTCGCACCGTGATTCCTGGACAGGCTTAGATCCTCTAAGCAGTTTACCAGTACTAGTGTGCGGGCCGGATTCAGCTCTGCGTGGAAGCATCATGCAGCCCATGTATTTCTTCAAGCCCCTATGGGCAGGGGCCGAAATACAAATGTATATTGAAGATTTTGCCAAAAAATCTTTAATTTTTCATATTCCTGCTCAAAACATAGATTGTGGGAACTCATTAGAACCACCTCCAACGAGTACCCACAATCTGTTTTTGAGCAGAAATATGAAAAATAGTGTATACCACTGAATACACAGTTTTACTTCATACAAGTGGGGCTCAAGGGGGTCAAATTATGTGGGCATGTTTTTGTGATGGTAAGGTGACATCCTATGGGATAGCATAAAAAAATTGCGATAGTTTATTTCATCCTTCTGACACACACTCCACAGCACTGTCAATACACATGTACCCTGTGTAAACTATGTTAACCCTTTTTGTACCAAATGGAATCTTCCTTCTTACATACATGTATATATAGCAAGAGTCCATTTCAAAATAAAGGGGAGTCAGGCTGGTTTTTCTTAAAATTTATTTTGAAAATAGCTTAACTTTTCGCAAACAGTGTAGGCCCTGATCAGACGCCGCGTTCTGCGGCGTCTGATCTGGGCCTGCACTATTTGCCCTGGTACCCGTTTTGGGGTTTCCGGTACAAAATGGGTTAACCTTCAGCATGCTGAGATTTCTTCAATACTCGTTCTTTAGAGCGTGTAACCTTATTTCGGCAGCCATAATTTCCTGAACTGATTCTGCTCATACTTTGACAAATTTTAGGCAAGACATCTTGCATCATTTCTACCAAAGTATTATGGGTCACATGACTTCCAAATATGGCAGTCACGTGACCTAACTGGGAACTGTTTAAGACACTTAAACAAGAGGGCCATGATGGCCCTGGATCGCTCACCTGATCCATAGTGTAACAAGTGGGCCCCAGAGAGGGCTATTATTGGCCCCAGGGCTTTAATGTGCATAATGTTGAGGGAGGTCTTAAAGGTGAAGCTTCATACCAAACATCAACAAAGGCTATAATTTGAACAATCTTGGCAAAGGTCCACTAGATGAAGCTACACATCAAATATCAAAGACCTGGGCCTTGCGGTTTCAGAGAAGAAGATTTTTTTTAAAAGATATTCCCTACATAAGCCTATGCAAAACAAATGGCCCCGGGGCTATATAAATCTATGTAAAACCAAAGGGCGCCGGGGTGGGGGCATTTGTGGCCCCAGGGCTATAATTTGAACAACCTTGGTAGAGGTCCACTAGATAAAGCTCCACACTAAATATCAAAGGCCTTGGCCTTGCAGTTTCAGAGAAGATTTTTAAAGATTTCCCTATATATGTCTATGCAAAACCAAAGGGCCCCGGAGCGGGGACATTTTTGGTATGAGGGCTATAATTTGAATAATCTTGATAGAGGTCCACTAGTTGCAGTTTCATACCAAATATAGAAGACCCAGGCCTTGTGGTTTCAGAGAAGAAGATTTTTAAAGATTTTCCCTATATAAGCCTATGTAAAAACCAAAGGGCCCCGGGGCGGGGGCATTTTTGGCCCCAGCACTATAATTTGAACAATCTTGGTAGGGGTCCACTAGATGAAGCTTCATACCAAATATCAAAGACCTGGGCCTTATGGTTTCAGAGAAGAAGATTTTTAAGAGATTTTCCCTATATAAGCCAATGTAAAACCAAAGGGCCCTGTGGCGGGGGCATTTTTTGTCCCAGCACTATTATTTGAACAATCTTGGTAGGGGTTCACTAGATGAAGCTTCATACCAAATATCAAAGTCCTGGGCCTTGTGGTTTCAGAGAAGAAGATTTTTTAAGATTTTCCCTATATAAGCCTATGGAAAACCAAAGGGCCAAGGGGCGGGGGCATTTTTGGCCCCAGCACTATAATTTGAACAATCTTGGTAGGGGTTCACTAGATGAAGCTTCATACCAAATATCAAAGTCCTGGGCCTTGCGGTTTCAGAGAAGATTTTTAAAGATTTTCCCTATATAAGCCTATGTAAAGCCAAAGGCCCCTGGGCGGGGGCTTTTTTTGCCCCAGCACTATAATTGGAATAATCTTGGTAGGGGTCCACTAGATGAAGCTTCATACCATATATAAAAGTCCTGGGCCTTGTGGTTTCAGAGAAGAAGATTTTTAAAGAATTTCCCTATATAAGCCTATGTAAAACCAAAATGCCCCGGGGCGGGGACATTTTTGGCCTCAGCACTATAATTTGAATAATCTTGTTAGGGGCCCTTTAGATGAAGCTTCATACCAAATATAAAAGACCTAGGCCTTGTGGTTTCAGAGAAGAAGATTTTTAAAGATTTTCCCTATATAAGTCTATGTAAAACCAAAGGGCCCCGGGGCAGGGGCATTTTTGGCCCAAGGGCTATAATTTGAACAATCTTGGTAGAGGTCCATTAGATGAAGCTTCGTTCTAAATATCAAAGTCCTGGGCCTTGCGGTTTCAGAGAAGAAGATTTTTAAAGAGTTTCCCTATATAAGCCTATGTAAAACCAAAGGGCCCCGGGACGGGGGCATTTTTTGCCCCAGCACTATAATTTGAACAATCTTGGTAGGGGTCCACTAGATGAAGCTTCATACCAAATATCAAAGTCCTGGGCCTTGTGGTTTCAGAGAAGATTTTTAAATATTATCCCTATATAAGCCTATGTAAAACCAAAGGGCCCCGGGGTGGGGCCAATTTTGGCCCCAGCACTATAATTTGTACAATTTTGGTAGGGGTCCACTAGATGAAGCTTCATACCAAATATCAAAGACCTGGGCCTTGTGGTTTCAGAGAAGAAGATTTTTAAAGATCTTCCCTATATAAGCCTATGTAAAAACCAAAGGGCCCCGGGGCGGGGGCATTTTTGGCCCCAGCACTATAATTTGAACAATCTTGGTAGGGGTCCACTAGATGAAGCTTCATACCAAATATCAAAGACCTGGGCCTTGTGGTTTCAGAGAAGAAGATTTTTAAAGATTTTCCCTATATAAGCCAATGTAAAACCAAAGCGCCCTGTGGCGGGGGCATTTTTTGTCCCAGCACTATTATTTGAACAATCTTGGTAGGGGTTCACTAGATGAAGCTTCATACCAAATATCAAAGACCTTGGCCTTGCGGTTTCAGAGAAGAAGATTTTTTAAGTTTTCGGTGAAAAAATCTATTTTTGGCCTCTGTGACCAATATGTGCAACGGACCGGAACCATTTGAACAACTTTGAAAGGGGTCCACCTAAGGATCATTCCTGTGAAGTTTGGTCAAAATCCGATCAGTGGTTTAGGAGGAGATGTCGTTTGAAGAAATTGTTCACGCACGGCTGACAGACAAAAAGTGATCCTAATATAAAACACAAGAGGGCCATGATGGCCCTGGATCGCTCACCTGATCCATAGTGTAACCAGTGGGCCCAAGAGAGGGCCATTATTGGCCCCAGGGCTTTAATGTGCACAATGTTGAGGGAGGTCTTAAAGGTGAAGCTTCATACCAAACATCAACAAAGGCGATAATTTGAACAATCTTGGCAAAGGTCCACTAGATGAAGCTACACATCAAATATCAAAGACCTGGCCCTTGCGGTTTCAGAGAAGAAGATTTTTTTTAAAGATATTCCCTACATAAGCCTATGCAAAACCAAATGGCCCCGGGCTATGTAAATCTATGTAAAACCAAAGGGCCCAGGGGTGGAGGCATTTGTGGCCCCAGGGCTATAATTTGAACAATCTTGGTAGAGGTCTACTTGATAAAGCTCCATACTTAATATCGAAGGCCTTGGCCTTGCAGTTTCAGGGAAGTTTTTTAAAGATTTCCCTATACAAGTCTACATAAAACCAAAGGGCCCCGGAGCGGGGACAGTTTTGGTATCAGGGCTATAATTTGAAAAATCTTGATAGAGGTCCACTAGATGCAGCTTCATACCAAATATCAAAGACCCAACCCTTGTGGTTTCAGAGAAGAAGATTTTTAAAGATTTTCCCTATATTAGTCTATGTAAAACCATAGGGCCCCAGAGCGGGGGCATTTTTGGCCCCAGGGCTATAATTTGAACAATCTTGGTAGAAGTCCACTAGATGAAGCTTCATACCAAATATCAAAGTCCTGGGCCTTGTGGTTTCAGAGAAGAAGATTTTTAAAGATTATCCCTATATAAGCCTATGTAAAACCAAAGGGTCCCGGGGCGGGGGCATTTTTTTGGCCCAGTACTATAATTTGAACAATCTTGGCAGAGGTCCATTAGATGAAGCTTCATACCAAATATCAAAGTCCTGGGCCTTGTGGTTTCAGAGAAGAAGATTTTTAAAGATTATCCCTATATAAGCCTATGTAAAACCAAAGGGTCCCGGGGTGGGGGCATTTTTTGCCCCAGCACTATAATTTGAACAATCTTGGTAGGGGTCCATTAGATGAAGCTTCATACCAAATATAAAAGTCCTGGGCCTTGTGGTTTCAGAGAAGACGATTTTTAAAGATTTTCCCTATATAAGCCTATGTAAAACCAAAGGGCCCAGGGGCGGGGGCATTTTTGGCCCAAGGCCTAAAATTTGAACAATCTTGGTAGAGGTCCATTAGATGAAGCTTCATTCAAAATATCAAAGTCCTGGGCCTTGTGGTTTCAGATAAGAAGAGTTTTAAAGATTTTCCCTATATAAGCCTATGTAGAACCAAAGGGCCCCGGGGCGGGAGCATTTTTGGCCCCAGCACTATAATTTGAATAATCTTGGTAGAGGTCCACCAGATGAAGCTTCATACCAAATATCAAAGACATGGGCCTTGTAGTTTCAGAGAAGAAGATTTTTAAAGATTTTCCCTATATAAGCCTATGTAAAACCAAAGGGCCCCGGGGCGGGGGCATTTTTGGCCCCAGCACTGAAATTTGAACAATCTTGGTAGGGGACCACTAGATGAAGCTTCATACCAAATATCAAAGACCTGGGCCTTGTGGTTTCAGAAAAAAAGATTTTTAAATATTTTCCCTATATAAGCCCATGAGAAACAAAAGGGCCCCGGGGCGGGGGCATTTTTGGCCCCAGTACTATTATTTGAACAATCTTGGTAGGGGTCCACTAGATGAAGCTTCATACCAAATATCAAAGACCTGGGCCTTGCAGTTTCAGAGAAGAAGATTTTTAAAGATTTTCCCTGTATAAGCCCATGTAAAACCGAAGGGCCCCAGGGCGGAGGCATTTTTGGCCCCAGCACTATTATTTGAACAATCTTGGTAGGGGTCCACTAGATGAAGCTTCATACCAAATATCAAAGACCTGAACCTTGCCGTTTCAGAGAAGAAGATTTTTAAAGATTTTCCCTATATAAGCCCATGTAAAACCAAAGGGCCCAGGGGCGGGGGCATTTTTGGCCCTAGCACTATAATTTGAACAATCTTGGTAGGGGTCCACTAGATGAAGCTTCACACCAAATATCAAAGTCCTGGGCCTTGCGGTTTCAGAGAAGAAGATTTTTCAAGTTTTCGGTGAAAAAAATCTATTTTTGGCTCCTGTGACCTATATGTGCAACGGACCGGAACCATTTGAAGAACTTTGAAAGGGGACCACCTAAGGATCATTCCTGTGAAGTTTGGTCAAAATCCGATCAGTGGTTAAGGAGGAGATGTCGTTTGAAGAAATTGTTTACGCACGGATGACAGACAAAAAGTGATCCTTATATTAAACACAAGAGGGCCATGATGGCCCTGGATCGCTCACCTGATCCATAGAGTAATAAGTGGGCCCCTGGGAGGGCCATTATTGACACAAGGGCTATAATGTGCATAATGTTGAGGGAGGTCTAAAGGTGAAGGTTCAAATCAAATATCAACAAAGGCTATAACTTGAACAATCTTGGCAAAGGTCCAATAGATGAAGCTACACACCAAATATCAAAGACCTGGGCCTTACAGTTTCAGAGATTTTTTTAAAGATAAACCCTACATAAGCCTATGTAAAACCAAACGGCCCAGGGACGGGGGTACCTTTGGCCTCAGGGCTATAATTTAAACAATCTTGATAGAGGTCCACTAGATGAAGCTTCACACCAAATATCCAAGACCTGGGCCTTGCTGTTTCAGAGAAGAAAATTTTTCAAAGATTATCTCTATATAAGTCTATGTAAAACCAAAGGGCCCCAGGGCGGGGGGCATTTGTGGCCCGAGGGCTATAATTTGAACAATATTGGTAGAGGTCCACTAGATGAAGCTCCATACCAAAATATCAAAGACATGGGCCTTGCAGTTTCAGAGAAGATTTTTAAATATTTCCCTATATAAGTATTAAAAAACCAAAGGGTCTCTGGGCGGGGGCATTTTTGGCCCCAGGGCTACAATTTGAACAATCTTGATAGAGGTCCACTAGATGAAATTTCACACCAAATATCAAGACCTAGGCCTTGTGGTTTCACAAAAGAAAATTTTTAAAACTTTTCCCTATATAAGTCTATGTAAAACCAAAGGGCCCCAAGGCGGGGCCATTTTTGTCCTAAGGGCAATAATTTGAACAATCTTTGTAGAGGTCCACTGGATGAAGCTTCATACCAAATATCAAAGACCTAGGCCTTGTGGTTTCAGAGAAGAAGATATTTCAAGATTTTCCCTATAGAAATTAATGTAAAACCAAAGGGCCCCGGAGCGGGGGCATTTTTGTCCCCAGGGATATAATTTGAACAATCTTGGTAGGGGTCCACAAGATAAAGCTTCATACCAAATATCAAAGACCTGGGCCTTGCGGTTTCAGAGAAGAAGATTTTTAAAGATTTTCCCTATATAAGCCTATTTAAACCCAAAGGGTCCTGGGGCGGGGGCATTTTTGGCCCAAGCACTATAATTTGAACAATCTTGGTAGGGGTCCACTAGATGAAGCTTCATTCCAAATAGCAAAGACCTGGGCCTTGCGGTTTCAGAGAAGAAGTTTTTTAAAGATTTTCCCTATATAAGCCCATATAAAATCAAAGGGCCCTGGGGCGGGGGCATTTTTGGCCCCAGCACTATAATTTGTACAATCTTGGTAGGGGTCCACTGGATGAAGCTTCTTACCAAATATCAAAGACCTGGGCCTTGCGGTTTCAGAGAAGAAGATTTTTAAAGATTTTCCCTATATAAGCCCATGTAAAACCAAAGGGCCCTGGGGCGGGGGCATTTTTGGCCCCAGCACTTTAATTTGAACAATCTTGGTAGGGATCCACTAGATGAAGCTTCCTACCAAATATCAAAGACCTGGGCCTTGCAGTTTCAGAGAAGAAGATTTTTAAAGATTTTCCCTATATAAGCCCATGTAAAACCAAAGGGCCCCAGGGCGGGGGCATTTTTGGCCCCAGCACTACAATTTGAACAATCTTGGTAGGGGTCCACAAGATGAAGCTTCATACCAAATATCAAAGACCTGGGCCTTGTGGTTTCAGAGAAGAAGATTTTTTAAGTTTTCGGTAAAAAAATCTATTTTTGGCTCCTATGACCTAGATGTGCAATGGACCGGAACCATTTGAACAACTTTGAAAGGGGACCACCTGAGGATCATGCCTATGAAGTTTGGTTAAAATCCGATGTCGTTTGAAGAAATTGTTTACGCACGGATGACAGACAAAAAGTGATCCTAATATAAAACACAAGAGGGCCATGTGGCCCTGGATCGCTCACCTGATCCATAGAGTAACAAGTGGGCCCCAGGGAGGGCCATTATTGACCCCAGGGCTTATAATGTGCATAATGTGAGGGAGGTCTAAAAAGGTGAAGCTTCATACCAAATATCATCAAAGGCTATAATGTGAACAATCTTGGCAAAGGTCCACTAGATGAAGCTACACATCAAATATCAAAGACCTGGGCCTTGCAGTTTCAGAGAAGAAGATATTCCCTACATAAACCTATGTAACAAGCAAATGGCTCTGGGGCGGGGGCATTTTTGGCCCCAGGGCTATAATTTAAACAATCTTGATAGCGGTCCACTAGATGAAGGTTCACACTAAATATCAAAGACATGGACCTTTCTGTTTCAGAGAAGAAGATTTTCAAACTTTATCTCTATATAAGTCTATGTAAAACCAAAGGGCCCGGGGCTGGGGGCATTTGTGGCCAGAGGGCTATAATTTGAACAATATTGGTAGAGGTCCACTAGATGAAGCTCCATACCAAATATCAATGACATGGGCCTTGCAGTTCCAGAGAAGAAGATTTTTGAAGATTTTTCCCTATATAAGTCTATGTAAAACCAAAGGGCCCCGGAGCGGAGGCATTTTTGGCCCCAGCACTATAATTTGAACAATCTTGGTAGGGGTCCACTAGGTGAAGCTTCATACCAAATATCAAAGACCTGGGCCTTGCAGTTTCAAAGAAGAAGATTTTTAAAGATTTTCCCTATATAAACCTTTGTAAAACCAAAGGGCCCCCGAGCGGGGGCATTTTTGGCCCCAGCACTATAATTTGAACACTCTTGTTAGGGGTCCACTAGATAAAGATTCATACCAAATATCAAAGACCTGGGCCTTGCGGTTTCAGAGAAGAAGATTTTTAAAGATTATCCCTGTATAATCCTATGTAAAAGCAAAGGGCCCTGGGACGGGGGCATTTTTTGCCCCAACACTAGAATTTGAACAATCTTGGTAGGGGTCCACTAGGTGAAGCTTCATACCAAATATCAAAGACCTGGGCCTTGCAGTTTCAAAGAAGAAGATTTTTAAAGATTTTCCCTATATAATCCTATGTAAAACCAAAGGGCCCCGGGGCGGGGGCATTATTGGCCCCAGCACTATAATTTGAACAATCTTGGTAGGGGTCTACTAGGTGAAGCTTCATACCAAATATCAAAGACCTGGGCCTTGCAGTTTCAAAGAAGAAGATTTTTAAAGATTTTCCCTAAATAATCCTATGAAAAACCAAAGGGCCCCGGGGCGGGGGCATTTTCGGCCCCAGCACTATAATTTGAACAATCTTGGTAGGGGTCCACTAGATGAAGCTTCATACCAAATATCAAAGACCTGGGCCTTGTGGTTTCAGAGAAGAAGATTTTTTAAGTTTTCATTAAAAAAATCTATTTTTTGCCCCTGTGACCTTGATGTGCAGCAGACCAGAACCATTTGAACAACTGTGAAAGGGGTCCACCTAAGGATCATTCCTGTGAAGTTTGGTCAAAATCCGTTCAGTGGTTTAGGAGGAGATGTCATTTGAAGAAATTGTTTACGCACGGATGACAGAAAAAAAGTGATCCTAATATAAAACACAAGAGGGCCATGATGGCCCTGGATCGCTCACCTGATCCATAGAGTAACAAGTGGGACCCGGGGAGGGCCATTATTAACCCCAGGGCTATAATGTGCATAATGTTCAGAGACGTCTAAAAAGGTGAAGCTTCATACCAAATATCAACAAAGGCTATAATTTGAACAATCTTGGCAAAGGTCCACTAGATATGCTACATACCAAATATCAAAGACCTGGGCCTAACGGTTTCAGAGAAGAAGATTTTTATTAAAGATATTCCCTACATAAGCCTATGAAAAACCAAATGGCTCTGGGGCGGAGGCGTTTTTGGCCTCAGGACTATAATTTAAACCATCTTGATAGAGGTCCACTAGAGGAAGCTTCACACCAAATATCAAAGACCATGGCCTTGCTGTTTCAAAAGAAGATTTTTAAGGAATATCTCTATATAAGTCTATGTAAAACCAAAGGGCCCCAGGTCGGGGGCAGTTTTGGCCCTAGCACTATAATTTGAACAATCTTGGTAGGGGTCCACTAGATGAAGCTTCATACCAAATAGCAAAGACCTGGCCCTTGGGGTTTCCGAGAAGAAGATTTTTAAAGATTTTCCCCATATAAGCCCATGTAAAACCATAGGGCCCCGGGGCGGTGGCATTTTTAGCCCAAGCACTATAATTTGAACAATCTTGGTAGGAGTCCACTAGATGAAGCTTCATACCAAATAGCAAAGACCTGGGCCTTGCGGTTTCAGAGAAGAAGATTTTTAAAGATTTTCCCTATATAAGCCCATTTAAAACCAAAGGGCCCCGGAGTGGGGGGGAGGGGAGGGAGGGGGGGGGGGAGAAGGACCATGGCCTTGTGGGATGAAGCTTCATACCAAATATCAAAGACATGGGCCTTACGGTTTCAGAGAAGAAAATTTTTAAAGATTTTCCCTATATAAGCCATTGTAAAACCAAAGGGCCCCTGAGCGGGGGAATATTTGACCCCAGCACTATAATTTGAACAATCTTGGTAGGGGTCCCCTAGATGAAGCTCCATACCAAATATCAAAGACCTGGGCCTTACGGTTTCAGAGAAGAAGATTTTTAAAGCTCTTCACTATATAAGCCCATGTAAAACCAAAGGGCCCTGGAGCGGGGGCATTTTTGGCCCCAGCACTATAATTTAAACAATCTTGGTAGGGGTCCACTAGATGAAGCTTCATACCAAATATCAAAGACCTGGGCCTTGCGGTTTCAGAGAAGAAGATTTTTAAAGATTTTCCCTATATAAGCCCATGTAAAACCAAAGGGCCCCGGAGCGGGGGCATTTTTGGCCCCAGCACTATAATTTGAACAATCTTGGTAGGGGTCCACTAGATGAAGCTTCATAAAAAATATCAAAGACCTGGGCCTTACGGTTTCAGAGAAGAAGATTTTTAAAGATTTTCCCTATATAAGCCCATGTAAAACCAAAGGGCCCCAGGGCGGGGGCATTTTTGGCCCCAGCACTATAATTTGAACAATCTTGGTAGGGGTCCACTAGATGAAGCTTCATACCAAATATCAAAGACCTGGGCCTTACGGTTTCAGAGAAGAAGATTTTTAAAGATTTTCCCTATATAAGCCCATGTAAAACCACAGGGCCCCGGAGCGGAGGCATTTTTGGCCCCAGCACTATAATTTGAACAATCTTGGTAGGGGTCCACTAGATGAAGTTTCAGACCAAATATCAAAGACCTGGGCCTTACGGTTTCAGAGAAGAAGATTTTTAAAGATTTTCCCTATATACGCCCATGTAAATCCAAAGGGCCCCGGAGCGGGGGCATTTTTGGCCCCAGCACTATAATTTGAACAATCTTGGTAGGGGTCCACTAGTTGAAGCTTCAGACCAAATATCAAAGACCTGGGCCTTGTGGTTTCAGAGAAGAAGATTTTTTAAGTTTTTGGTGAAAAAAATCTATTTTTGGCCCCAAAAACCTAGATGTGCAACGGACCGGAACCATTTGAACAACTTTGAAAGGGGACCACCTAAGGATCATTCCTGTGAAGTTTGGTCAAAATCTGATCAGTGGTTTAGGAGGAGATGTCGTTTAAAGAAATTGTTTACGGACGCACGCACGGACGCACGGACGGACGGACGACGGACGAAAAGTGATCCCAAAAGCTCACCTCGTCACTACGTGACGGTGAGCTAAAAAAAGAACTACAAGACGCAAGCGCTCAGTGTGTGCTTTGTAGGATAAAAATGATAGCTTGTGTAGCTACCTATATGGCTACATATTTATCACCAATAGTTGCTTAGATGAATTGGGTCTAGTATGCACAACTAGAACTGTCAGAGGATCTGACTATAGCCCCGCTATAGGGCTATCAGAAAAGAAAAATACAAGAAAAAAATGTTTTCAGCTTTCAGCCTATAATTAAAGGTGGTAAAAAGGATGGAAATTAGTATTGTTTACATTTGTGTGAAGTTTCATGAAAATACCTCAAATGGTTTTTTAGTTATGGGGCGAACAAGGTTAAAATGGCCATTTTTCAATGTTCAAAGGGCAATAACTCCAAAAGTAGGCAATCCAGAGTGAAGTGGTTCATGCACTCTGCACATTGTCTCATAGTGCTTTACATTTGTGTGAAGTTTCATGGAAATACCTCAAACAATTTTTGAGTTATCATGAATAACGGAATTATGGTTGGCATTTTTCAATGTTCAAAGGGCAATAACTTCAAAAGTAGGCAATCCAGAGTTATGGTTCATGTGCTCTGCACATCGTCTCATAGTGTTTTACATTTGTGTGAAGTTTCATGAAAATACCTCGTATCATGAATAACGGAATTACAGAATTACAGAATTACGGAATCACAGAAGGACAAGGCAAATCCAATATAGCCCCATATATGTAGTATGAGTGCCAATATGTGTGTGCATGCATGCATGAGTGCATGCATGCATGTGTGTATGTGCATGCATGCATGAGTGCATGCAAGAGTGCATGCAAGTGTGTATGTGCATGCATGCGTGAGTTTGAGCATGTATGCATACATGTATGCATGAGTGCAAGTTTGTATGCATGCATGCATTCATGCATGTCACTTGTGCATGCATGCATGTGTGCATGTATGCATACATGCATTTGTAAGTGCATGCTTGCATGTGTGAGTGCATGCATGCGTGAGTGCATGCATGCATGAGTGTATGTGTACATGCATGTGTGCATACATGCACGCATGTGTGCATGCATGCATGTGTGTGTGCATGCATGCATGCATGAGTGCATGCACATGTGTGTACATGCATGTATGTGTGTGTGCATGCATGCATGTGTGCAGGAAAGAGGTTGTGTGCATGTATGTGTGCCTAAGTGTGAGCATGCCTGCATGTTTGCATGCATACATGTATGCATGATTGCATACCATCCAAAAACCCGTCCAAAAGCCATTTTCTTATGTAAAAGAGTTAAACAGACTGCAGCAATTGCAAGAGACCAACAAGAAATTTTCAAACCTTTGCATTGTACAAAATGAAATTTATATATTTGACAAAAACAAAAAAGAAATTTTACAAACTTGCAAGTAATAACAACGTTTATGTGTTTTTAAGAAAGACAAAGAAAAAAAAACATTCCTCCACCTGGAATTGAACCGACGACCCTCTGGTTCAGAGTCCAGCACTCTATCAACTACACTATCAAGCTTGCAAGTGAAGTAAGGGAGGTAATACAGAGCAAACTTCATAAATAAAGTTAAGTTCAAAAAATGGTAATTTTCAACAAAACTTTGGTCCCTGGTGCCATTAATGGATTGCATCTGAAAGTACTATCAATGAAGCAACAGTCCTAATATGAAATCAATCCACTAAAGAATAAAGGTAATATATTACTTTGAAAAAAAGGTTAACCAAAAGGTAAACCACCCGGACATTGCTATTTCACAGGATGGATTTTTTTAAAAACCCGTCAAAAAATCACCAGTACTTTTCAACCAAAGAAAACTACGGATTGTGAGTCACAAGAGAGCCCAATAGCACAGTATTTGTTTACAGCCAGTTTACAGTGCATTGTTATATCAAAATTATCACCATTCTTTTTCCAACCAGAGTAAACTTACAATTTGTGTCACTAGAGAGCCCAATAACACAGTATTTGTTTACAGCCAGTTTACAGTGCATTGTTATATCAAAATTATCACCATTCTTTTTCCAACCAGAGTAAACATACAATTTGTGTGTCACTAGAGAGCCCAATAGCACAGTATTTGTTTACACGCAGTTTACTGTGTATTTTTATCAAAATTATTACCATTTTTTTTTCCAACCAGAGTAAACTTACAATTTGTGTGTCACTAGAGAGCCCAATAGCACAGTATTTGTTTACATCCAGTTTACTGTGCATTGTTATATCAAAATTATTACCATTCTTTTTCCAACCAGAGTAAACTTACAATTTGTGTGTCACTAGAGAGCCCAATAGCACAGTACTTGTTTGCATCCAGTTTACAGTGCATTGTTATATCAACAGTATTACCATTCTTTTTCCAACCAGAGTAAGCTTACCATTTGTGTGTCACTAGAGAGCCCAAGGGCACAGTATTTGTTAACATCCAGTTTACTGTGTATTGTTATATCAAAATTATCACCATTCTTTTTCCAGCCACAGTAAATTTACCATATGTGTGTCACTAGAGAGCCCAATAGCACAGTATGTGTTTACATCCAGTTTACAGTGCATTGTTATATCAAAATCATTACCATTCTTTTTCTAGCCACAGTAAACTTACCATTGGTGTGTCACTAGAGACCCCAAGGGCATAGTATTTGTTGACATCCAGTTTACAGTGCATTGTTATATCAAAAGTATTACCATTCTTTTTCCAGCCACAGTAAACTTACCATGTGTGTGTCACTAGAGAGCCCAATAGCACAATATGCGTTTTCATCCAGTTTACAGTACATTGTTATATCAATATTATCACCATACTTTTTCCAGCCACAGTAAACTTACCATGCGTGTGTCACTAGGGAGCCCAATAGCACAGTATTTGTTTACATCCAGATTACAGTACATTGTTATATCAAAATTATTTTTGATTGATTTGAGGTTTAACGTCCCCATCAACACTATATAGGTCAGATATCAAAATTATTACCATTCTTTTTCCAGGCAAAGTAAACTTAACATTCGTGTGTCACTAGAGAGCCCAGGGGCATAGTATTTCTTCACACCCAGTTTACAGCATATTGTTGTATCACTATTATCACCATTCTTTTTCCAGCCACAGTAAACTTACCATTCGTGTGTCACTAGACAGCCCAATAGCATAGTATTTGTTTACAGCCAGTTTACAGTACATTGTTATATCAATATTATCACCATTCTTTTTCCAGCCACAGTAAACTTACCATGCGCGTGTCCCTAGACAGCCCAATAGCACAGTATTTGTTTACAGCCAGTTTACAGTGCATTGTTATATCAATATTATCACCATTCTTTTTCCAACCAATATAGAATGTACACCCCTTCCCAGCCTTGTCACAGTCATGAAAACATCCCTCTGTCTTTCCACACTCGGCTGGCTTAACAATTTCCTGTTTAAAAGAAATGAAGAAAAACTGACATACTTTCCAGGGGACAGTTGTTAAAACATCGTTAGCTTAACGAGCTTTTTAGTGGTCAAGTTATAACCGCTCTAGCAAGTGCAATATCTAAAAAATAGTGTTATTTTTGCTGAAATAAATGAGAGCAGCTTTTGCATTTGCAAAAGCTGCTCACATCTGCATTTGCAAAAGCTGCTCACATTTTTTTCAGCAAAAATATTAGCATATTTGCTAAGACTGACACGATTAATCGTATAATCGATCGATAAATTCCAGAAAAATTATTATCATTTCTGATTTGCTTGTAATCGATTTCTTGACAGGTACAATTTACTTCCCAAAGTTATGCCTAAAATAGCTGGATGAGTGGCAAACAGTGCAGACCCTGATGAGACGCCGCATTCTGTGGCGTCTCATCTTGGTCTACACTGTTTGCTCAGGCCTGTCTGTTCAAATATACATATAGTAAAGTACAACATATGGTAAGAGACATGCTCAGACAGGTAAAATTATGAGAAAAAAACATAGCCATTACTAATCGATTATCGATCGCAATGTCATTACTGATAATCGATTATCCTTTCAGCTCCGATTAGCCAGCCTTAATATTTGCCATATTAAAGGAACAAAGTTTTAACTATATTAATTAACAGAGTTGTTAATTTTGAACAACTGGCCCCTGTTGTTCAAAACCAATGATGTCGTTAGTTAAGAATTGTTCAAATTTTTTTCATTCAGTATGGCAAATATACTAATATTTGTGCTGAAAAAATCCGAGCAGCTTTTGCAAATGCAAAAGCTGCTCACATGTTTTCAGCAAAAATAACAAAATTTTAGATATTGTACTTACTAGACCTGTGAACAATTTGACCACTAACGAGCTTGTTAAGCTAACAATGCTTTGAACAACTGGACCCAAGTCGTTTGCTTTGATGAGCAGATTTATCCCTGTAGGCACATGATGTAATTGGGACATCACATCAACGTCGGTGCTACAACATGTCATTTATGCAACATCACATCAACGTCGGTGCAACGTCGTGACGATGCATTGACATTGCCCTAGTGACGTGTGCCTGCTGGGATAAACCTTCAGAAACAGATTTTTTAATGTTTTTTGGAATGGTCTAATAATTATACAGGCTTTCGCAATTAGGTCAAAGAAGGCAAATTTTTTCTTTCCTACTGGCACTTCAGACAAGTAGAAGCTTTTAAAAGGTCTTACCCTTCTTCTTTCTAACTGGTCACAGCGCATACTATATTTACCGTATTATAAGAATCTTAAATGTAATGACAGCTTATCAAAACGTATAGATTATTCTTGCAAAGTCGTAACATAGGAATGGAGCATAGCTGCAAAAATTCCCACATATGGTGGGATTCGAACCTGGGCCGCTCGGGTGAAAATCCAATGCTCTAATCACTAAGACAGAGTCGACTCCCAGATGCTTTGGCGGGATTTGAACCTGGGCCGCTTGAATGAAAATCCGATGCTCTAACCACTATGTCAAAGAGTCGACTCCCTGACGCAGTTGTCAGAGTGGTTATAAACCTATAAGCTATGCATAATCTACCATGGAAGATGACTGAAGGGACGAATAATTATGATTCATTATAATTCTACAGAAAAATGACAACCGTGAGATATAGAGGATCTTACATGAGTGTTCATGAATTATTGAATTTATTAAACGAGTTGAGGAAAAGGGATAAAATGCGAGGCTTTGCCAAGCATTTTATCCCTTTTCCTCAACAAGTTTAATAAATTCAATAATACATGAGCACGAATGCAAGATTCTATTTGTCATATGACTTCTAAAACGCATTTTATTCACGATTGTTTACGAAAAATGTCAATATTTAGCCGATAGTAAACGCGACGTCGTTAAGGATGTCGTACATGTAACGTTACGGGACGTATCTAACTAATTTGCATATTTAATCCACTAGTGGATTATCGAAAATATTACATGGCGTTATTACACTCTCAGACGCAACGTCATATGATAAAATATATTTATTGAAAAATGGAGATACTGCACTGTTTTTCTGCCGTCTACAACAAGCCATACCCGAGCATAGCGTCAATTGTGTCCCTCTGCTAAACAGCCACCTCCTTTAAGCAGCTAGTTTTGGACAGTTTCCTGCATACTATGAACAAGTACTTGACGTGAACACCCCATAAACCCCACTTCAAAATGAGAAAACTAAGGTTTACGGGGTATACATTATTTTTCTGATTTCTGCTCCAAAACATGGGTTGTAGGTATTGGTTAGAACCGCCTGAGGCAGTTCTTACGAGCACCCACAACCTATATTTGCAGTACAATTGAGAAAAATATCACAGATTTTTACCAGAAAAGTTGCCATTTTGAAGGTGTGAAAAAATGCACTGTCACACGGATGTCTTATCGTAATGTTTTGTTTGTTTGATTTGAGGTTTAACATTCCCGTCAACAAAGTATAGGTCATTTTGGAGACGTCTCCAGTTTTGTGGGACTTTTACCCGACATTGAGATGAAATGACATCTCAAGACCTGTTGCCCAATGAAACCAATAGGATTTAGAAGCATTGCCGGATGGACTCGCACCACTTTGCCTGGGCAGACTTAGATCCTCTAAGCGGTTTACCGGTATTCATGTGCGGTCGGTTTCAGCTCTGCATGGAAGCATCATGCAGCCCATCTATTTCTTCCAGCCCTGATGGGCGGGGGCCGGTTATCGTAATGTGGGTGGCTGATAAATACAGCTTTACCATACTTCTTAAGTTTTCTTTGTAAAATACACTGTTTAAATCTTACCCCCACAGGGCCAGGTGGTTTTGGTGTGGGTGTGTCTGCTCCCACTGAGAGAAAATCTATCTTCTCTGTAGATATCTTTGGAGTTCCAGTTGAATGCTCTACTTTATTATCTGTAAAAAAATATACAGTCAAACCTGTCTTAGTGGCCACCTCTATTAAGCAAGCAACCTGTCTTAAGCAAGCGGGCATTTAGTTCCCAAATAAGGCATATGTTTTAAAATTCACCTGTATTAAGCAAGCACCTGTCTTAAGCAAGCACATTTTCATTATCCCTGAGGTGCTTGCTTAACACAGGTTGACTGTATGAGTGTTCATGTATTATTGAATTTATTAAACAAGTTGAGGTAAAGGGATAAAATGCGAGGCTGTGCCGAGCATTTTATCCCTTTTCATCAACGAGTTTAATAAATTCAATAATAGTCCATGTATTATTGAATTTATTAAACACTTTGAGGAAAAGGGATAAAATGTGAGGCTGTGCCAAGCATTTTATCCCATTTCATCAACTTGTTTAATAAATTCAATAATACATGAGCAGCCTCGCATTTTATCCCTTATCCTCAACGAGTTTAATAAATTCAATAATACATGAGCATGAATGCAAGATTCTGTTTATCATATGACATTTAAAACACATTTAATTCACAACTTTTGTACAAAAATGTAAATATTCTGCCATGAATGAATGCAACATCGTTAAGGACGTTGTATGTGTAACACTATGGGACGAATGTAACTAATTTGCATATTTAATCAACAAGTGAATAACCAAATTTATTACATGGCATTATTTCACTCTCAGACCCGACGTCATATGATAAAACAGAATTCTGGTCAACACAGACCATAACAAAAATTATCAGTCACTCTCTATATGGATTGCATTGCAGCACATTGACCTGATAAAGATATGCTATCCCAGGGCAAGTGAGCTTTATCAGGTCAACGTGACATCACACTTTTACGAATGAACCGGACTACTGTAAAAATGACAAAAATAGTATTTAACTGGAAAAAAATGAAAAGATTACTTGAAAAACAAATATTATAGGAAAAATATAGTCAGCTGTTACTAAAAATACCGACCGCCAGAATGCTGGGACACACTGAGGACCATCAATAACTGATCGTAAACTGCTAATTTAAGTGTGCACAAGGGGATAAACTGATAAGTAGAATAGGAGCTTTTTTCGTGACGTACTTCCGGTTCTAAAAATAGAACGGGAAAAGCCCTGGCCGTCATCTGTCGTATTGCTTCAAAGGCAGTGGGACAGATAAAGTGTTAATAACAGCGTAAAACAGTGGAATTCTTTTAAACTTTTGGCGAATTCTAATGTAAGATAAAGGGAGAAACACCGATATGCTGCCAGATATGAAATTTCGCATTACGAAAATGATATATTGTACATACGACCCAACAGGGTCCTCTCTCTCTCTCTCTGTCTCTCTCTCTCTCTCTCTCTCTCTGTCTCTCTCTCTCTCTCTTCTCTCTCTCTCTCTCTCTCTCTCTCTCAGCGCACCAACAATTAGCGAGCGCAGGCAAATGTAT
Organism: Lucinisca nassula; assembly: GCA_963580285.1. Taxonomy (NCBI): domain Eukaryota; kingdom Metazoa; phylum Mollusca; class Bivalvia; order Lucinida; family Lucinidae; genus Lucinisca; species Lucinisca nassula. The sequence goes on along the minus strand of OY757021.1, from coordinate 8,909,898 downwards.
ATCACGTCAACCGACATGTAGCGTGTCAACAACGTCGTGTCTACATCAAACCAACTTCAAAGCCATGCATTGAATTTGACATTGCAACGCCGATGAAACGTCAGAACGTTGCGTTGGCGATAATACGGCGTTGCTTAATAAAATGCCATTTGCCCAGTGCTCGGACCCATCAAGACTCAGTGGGATTGTAACATTTTTCAAAACAAACGTAGAACACCCTTTCAGTGCATAAAAATGAAACACTCCTTCGCAAGTGCAAGACTTTACAGTAAAATCTGGTAGATATGTAGATTGGTTCAACCCATTTGGTACCGGGAACCCCAAAAGGGGTACGGTAAGTGACACACAGTGCAGGCCCAGATCAGACGCGGCAGAACGCGGTGTCTGATCGGGGCCTACACTGTTTGCAAAAAGTTCGGACAGTTTCCAAATAAATTTTGAAGAAAACACAACCTGACACCCCTAAAATTTGGAAATGTCTCCTGCTATATATAAGGAGGAAGATTCCATTTGGTACAAAAAGGGTTATGGGCTTCTTAGATACAGGGATCAGTCAAATCGCTCTCTCATCTCAACGGTCACGTGACATTGAAGCGAGTTAGAGGGGTTGTCGACGGCATGACGTCGAACCAACGTTGACTCAACGCCCCTCCGTCAGTCCACTCATATGAGTTTATTTCGACTGTCAGTATGGACACTTAAATTGCACATGTAGACAGATCGTTGGACAGATTTCTAAAGAAAGAAAGAAAGAAAGAAAGAAAATAAGATAGATAGATAGATAGATAGATAGATAGATAGATAGATAGATAGATAGATATATAGATAGATAGATAGATAGATAGATAGATAGATAGATAGATAGATAGACTTGGATAGCGAATAAAACGAAAGTTACGTAAAAACTTATTTTGTAAGTAAGCTTTCGTGAATAACGGTATCTCAAGCCATTGACATGGGTCATTCACGAAAAGATTTTCGTCAATTAAAAACGGATGTAGGATAAATGAATTTCGGTAATAAAAGCGAAATATCATTCTTTCAATGAAAACGGGTATATCTCCTCTCAAAATGTCTGAATATTGTTACCATTTTAAGTTCCGCCTATACATTTGAATAGCGATGGCCGTTTCAATTGACGGCCAGTACTTTGCGCATGCGCAAGAATGACGTCATAAACGGAATTCCTAAAACCTCCTATACCAGATTCGTGCCATTTGATATCAAGTTTATCAGGCTCGGCTTCGAGAACGCATGTAGAATCGCTCGGCAAGCCTCGCGATTCTACAAGCATTCTCGAAGCCTTGCCTGATAAACTTGATATCAAAAGACACTCACCTGGTATTCTCTAATGCTGGGGCCTGCTGTTCAAAACTAAAAATTTTTCTCTTAAAGGCATTTTTCTTGGTTATTGAGGACTATCATTTCATTACATAATATTATGTAGCCCTCAGTGCTGACAAGTCCTCTGTCTTCAACAGGTAAGGGGCCTCCCTGGGGAAAATCAATAATTTACTAACTGTTGACTGGAGTGTATATTATTGATTTTCCCCTTATGTACCTAAGTCAGGGGATTCAACAAGAGCTACTAATCACCGCCTTTGATCTGCTCTAGATAGTATACCACAGGGGGCAATAAAACAATTATGAACACACTGTGTGTTTTACTGTTTCAGAATAAATGCCTTTAACCCATTGCACGTGGGAAACCCCTAAAGGTGTACCTTGGCAAACAGTGCAGGCCCAGATCAGATGCCGCAGAACATGACATCTGATCAGGGCCTGCACTATTTGCTAACAGAATTTTCTGTCAAAAATAGAAAAAAGCGAAAAAATAGGTCTACCATCCCTTATATGACAAATAGACTTGTCCAACATATAGTAATGGAAGATTTTTGTTTGTTTGATTTGATGTTTAATGTCCCCGTCAACACTGTATAGGTCATTTTGGAGTTGTTGCTTCCAATTTTGTGGGACTTTTACCCGACATTGAGATGAAATGACATCTCAAGCCCTGTCCCCCATGAAACCAATAGGGTTTATAAGCATGGACAGCCCAACTCGCACCGCATTGCCTGAGCAGGCTTAGATCCTCAAAGCGATTTACCAGTACTCATGTGCGGGTTGGTTCCAGCTCTGCGTGGAAGCCTCATGCAGCCCATCTATACCTTCAAGCCCTGATGGGCGGGGGACGGTCTGATGTCGTTAAGGGCATCGTATGTGTAACGTCACGGAATGAATGTAACTAATTTGCATATTTAATCAACTAGTGAATTACTGAATTTATTACATGGCATTATTTCACGCTCAGACTCAACATCATATGATAAAACAGAATTCTGGTCGACAAAAATGCTGGGGCCAGTTGTTCAAAACTAACAATTTTTCTCTAAACCCATTGCATGCGGGAAACCCCTGAAGGAGTACCTTGGCAAACAGTGCAGACCCAGATCAGACGCCGCAGAACGCGGTGTCCGACCAGGGCCTCCACTGTTTGCTAAAAGTCCAGTCATTTTCCAAATAAATTTTGATGAAAACACGACTTAGTTTATACTAATTTATTTTAGTTCAATTGCGATGAAAGCTTCAAGCTTAATGAATCACTCTCGAACACTCTTTCTGGATGTTTTCACACGCGCGAGAGAGAGGCAGTAGCTTTTACATCACTGCTACCCATTTACACCTGGGTGGAGTGGAGCAGTGTCCTTACGTGTCTTGCCCAAGGACACACCTCGATACCGGTGGCCGGTTCGAACGCACAACCTCTCGATCATAAGTCGAACGCGTTAACCACTGCGCTATCGAGGCTGACGACTTGACACCCCTCAAAACCCGACTTGACACCCCTCAATTTTGAAATGGGCTCCTGCTATATACATGTATAAGGAGGAAGATTCCATTTGGTACAAAAAGGGTTAAAGACATCTAGGGAGAAGTTTTTTGCTGAATTTTATGTTTTCCTCTATATTTCATACAGTATGATCTCTCCCTCAGCTCAAACACTGAGCCTATTATACAGTTATTTCATGGCGCAGTGAAACGTCGACGGCTCGAACACCAATGGCTCGTTAACCATGGCTGAGTCGAACCAGTTCTTCAGCCCCTAGGGAAATGCTCTACATAACAAATAGTGGGGGGATAATTTAGGAGAGTTTCGTCTTTTATATTACAAATGTATGCTGTGTGTACTCATTAGAATCGCCTCCAATGGAGGCGATTCTAATGAGTACACACAGCATACATTTTCATTATAGAGTACCGAAAAGTTGTCCAAAAGTATCTTGTTATGCCTCCTGGCAGTAGCCCTCAGTGGCTCGAACTACCCCTGTCTCGACCAGATTTTCGCGGCCCCAGTGGTGTTCGAGCCATTGAAGTTCCACTGTAATTTGGAGTATAGACAAAACTATTGCCCCGAGGTGCTGTGGATGACTTGCCTAACAATATTACATCAGATCCTTCACAGTAACAAGGGTCCACACTATTTGCAACAATGACTTTTAAAGTTACTTGCAGACAACAAAGCAGATATACAGTAGAACTTCGATGGCTCGAACACCGATGGCTCATTTACCATGGCTGAGTCGAACCAGTTCTTGAGCCCCTAGCGAAATCCTCTACATAAGAAATAGTGGGGGATTATTAAGGAGAGTTTAGTCTTTTATCTTGCAAATGTATGCTCTGTGTACTCATTAGAATCGCCTCGTAGAGGTGATTCTGATGAGTACACACAGCATACATTTTGATTATAGCACACCGAAAAGATGTCTAAAAATATCTCGTTTTGCCTTCTGACAGTAACCTCAGTGGCTTGAACTACCCCTGTCCCGAACAGATTTTCGAGGTCCCAAAGGTGTTCGAGCCATTGAAGTTCGACTGTATTAAGGGTTAAAATACCATAATGATCCTAAGTATTGGGAAAGATAGGCCTAAGCAAACAGTGAAGACCCTGATCAGACTGCTCCTGAAGGAGCAGTATGATCAGGGTCTACACTATTTGCCATTCTGTCTGCACCTTTTGGACTCCCTGCAGGATCACGAAACAAAGGACGGGTCTCCCCAAGGGGGTTTTTTGGCCTTCTAACGAGATTGTTTATTTTAGCAGAATTATGACAAATTCTTAAGGAGTCCAAATTTTTGGGATTTTTATGGAAGACGTCTTTGTCTATGGGAAAGCAAGTCCCCAAAGTTATCTCCCCTGTATTACCCCTCTGTTAATGGCAGAAATTACCCAAGATGTGTCCCCTCACCCTATAAGTGATAGATATTTTTGGTTTTGCACTTAATGGCCCAATCAACACTTTTTAAGTCATATCGTTTTCTGTCAATTTACCTGACCACACTTTCCTGGGCATGCTTATACATAAGCAGTTAGCCAGTACAGTACAAATACTTTAACCCTAAAGATGCCGAGAAAAACTACATCTGAAAATGTCATCTGCTTATGTCTTCTGCTGAATTTTTGGCAAACTTTTAAAAATTTTGCATACAGGCAAACAGTGTGGACCCAGATCAGACTGCTCCTACAGGAGCAGTCTGATCTGGGTCCACACTGTTTGCAAAAAAAAATAATACTTTTAAGGTAACCGGCAGACGGCAAAAGCAGACGTTATTGGCATTTCATGGGTTAATCAGAAACTGATAACTGTCTTTTATACCGCAGCCAGGCATTCTAGTAACCTAATAAAGGGGGTCGAATAACTGCACGCTATAATCGGTAGTGACCTATAACACCTTCTACTGACCTGTAATACGTCTAGTGACCGATTATAGACCAGACCTACTTTTACAAGTGTAAACAATAGCATGCAACCTTTTACACATGGGAAAACAACAAAACTGCAAGTTAAAATCTTTGCAATATTTATTTGAGCAGATTTTTAGAAATTTCAGCTAAATTCTTACCTTCTTGGCCTTTCCTGGTTTGAATGGCCCGTTGGAATAACAGCGCACTGCATCTCTACCTCGAAAATAATTTCTAAAGCTAAAATAAACTATTTATTTGCAGATTTTCATACAGAATCTAAACCGCTGAGAAACTTTTATTCGAGCGTCCATGTTGTTTCCTATGTCTTTGGGGCGCAGTGACGTCATAAACTTTGCACTCGTTGACGTCACGTTATACTATGTGTGTGCGCCATGGCACTGAATATAGTTTAACTTGCCGCACTGTCTGCTGTCTTTTTTTGCTTAAATTTGCTTATTTATTGCAAAACCCCTTGATTGTTTTGAATTGCGGTATAAACTAAATGCATGGTTAGTGTCTTTAATAATAAAATATAATCGGTTCTCCCCGACAATTTTATAGGGGCTCGCTAAAGCTCGCCCCTATAAAATTGTCTATGGCTCACCGCTTGTATTTTATTATTAAAGATACTAACCATGTATTTACAATTTCTACAATCAGCTGAAAGGAGAAATGACTGGAGATGATGATGATGGGTCATAAGCGTCAAACGGTTAATGGTTAAACGAAAATGACTGTAGAAAAGATCCACAAAAACATGTTGACCCACAGCAAGTACCGAACCCGTCACCTCCTGATCACCAGTCAGACATGCATCCAACTGAGCTACTCAGGCCGGCTAACTTTAAGGGAAATGGGAACACCTGACAGATTTTTCTGCAGTTTTTCAAAGGGTGACAACTTTCTGAACTTTCTGTCCGCTTTTCTATAAGTCCTATCCTGCTGTAAAAGGGGTCTACTCTTAAAAGAAATAATTTGCTCCTTAGGAGCAAATTCTTTCCTTTAAGAGTTGACCCCTATTGACGTGGGAGACAAAAATACTTTTGCAGGAATTACCTCCCCTGAAGGTGTTCCCATTCACCTTAAAAAAAAACAGAAAACCGTTTGTCAAAGTTGTGGAAACTCACTTCCGAGCATGTCTCCCCAGGCCACAAGAAGATACCACGGAGTGTTGAGATCGAAGAATGTTGTTGAATCCGCAACCGCCCTCTTGCGACGTCCCGTTACTGCATCTGCGGTGATTTTGCGTCTAAATCTGCAGCTAATTATACCATCTATATGACTAGTTTCAGCCTGCGTGATTCCAAAGGCTGCCTACAAAAAAGCATTAACACTTGTCCTGATGAATAAATTAATTTAGCCACACCCATTTCTGATTACGAACCTCTCAAAATACTTGAGAGGCTTGAAGAAATAGATGGGCTGCATGATGCTTCCACGCAGAGCTGCAACCAATGGCACACGAGTACTGGTAAACCGCTTAGAGGATCTAAGCCTGTCAAGGCAAAGCAATGCGAGATGGACCATTCATGCATATAACCCTATTGATTTCATTCCGCAGCAGGGCTTGAGATGTCATTTCATCCCACAAAATTGGAAGCAAAGTCTCCAAAATAACCAATACAGTGTTGACGGGGACGTTAAACGTCAAACAAAATCAAAATACTTGACATGTAATTAAACTGAGGAAAATAATGTCCCCCTAGCATAAATACCAATTAAACACCCACTAGGTTAAGGTCATTGAAGTTTATGGTGCATACAAGCCATTTTTGGACATATCCTGACAGTTTTGGTGGTCTCTGACCTAAAAAAGGTAAAGGTTAAATTTTTTTAATCAAATCTTTGGTAGTTTGCAGTGATATATTATACCAAGTTTGACCAATATCAACGATTCGTTCATGTTATATGGTGCTCTGCAATGACTAAAATTATCTCTTATCCCGCTGTTCACGACAACCCCTACTTTTGCCAACAGTGTAGATCCAGATCAGATGGCTTCTTCAGAAGCCATCTGATCAGGATCTACACTGTTTGACATTCAGTTTATGAATTTGTAGGAATAAATTATATCAAGTAATCTGATTGGTTCAAAGTTAGAAATGGTCGTGGCTAGACTGAATATTCAGCAGGATAAGGGTTAGAGGCCTCTGTGGTGTAGTGGATTAGCCACTCACCTTGAGAACCCAGGTTTATGGGAAGAACCCAGGTTTATGGGATCGATCTTGGCCTTCTCCAAACTTTCTAATGAGTCTTTAAACCAAGGTCCTGTCTTCATATGACCCTAGTTGTTGGTGGGACATAAAACTCAAACACAATGACTCAAATCAACTTACTTACATATTTTTCATAATACAGACTTCATTGTTCACATTCTTATGATATGCAAGTTGTATTTAAAAAATGAATTTTATTTTTCTGCTGTCCATGAAAGTATGAAAGGAGTGGGGCGCCTGCAAAGTAAATGAACCCCGAAGTGGCTATTAAATGTAAACTTTGCTAGGACCTGCTGTCGTTCATACTTTCATGAACAGCAAAAAAAAAGTTTATTTCACAGAGGATCTTACATGAGTGTTCATGTATTATTGAATTTATTAAACAAGATGAGGAAAAGGGATAAAATGTGAGGCTTTGCCGAGCATTTTATCCCTTTTCCTCAACGAGTTTAATAAATTCAATAATACATGAGCACGAATGCCAGATTCTGTTTATCATATGACATTTAAAATGCATTTTATTCACGATTGTTTACAAAAATGTCAATATTCCGCCGTTTGTAAAACGCGACAACGTTAAGGACGTCGTAAATGTAACGTTACGGGACGTATCTAGCTAATTTGCATATTTAATCCACTAGTGGATTATCGAAAATATTACATGGCATTATTACATGCTCAGATGTGACGTCATTGATAATTATATTTACATACTTTGCTGTTCTCACTGGGCAAAAAAATGCTTATAGGGGAAACTGTTAAAGCTGAAAAACATTAATATGTTGTTTTTCTACAAAAAGTGGAACAGCCCTGACATCGCCAACACCCAATCAGATCATAGAGAACCATGGTTTAGACAGACGTCACTTGCCGTCACTGAAAATCATGTGACTAGATGCATTCATGGTAGTTTGTTTGTTTGTTTGATGTGAAGTTTAAGGCCCAGTCAACACAGTTTAGGCCATTTTTGAGCACATCAGTCTACCTATCCACATTTTTCCTAGACAGACTTCTACGTAAGCGGTTAACCAAAACAGTGCATATTCTTTTGCCAGAAACTGACAACTGCCTTTCTTGAATCAGCAGAAGGGATAGAACGACCGTAGAAAAGATTTTATGATCAATCTCCATGAAAGAATGTTGCTGACACTGGCAGGTATCGAACCCGCGTCCTCCTGATCACCAGTCAGAAGCACATCCGACTGAGCTACCAAGGCCGGCATTCATTCATTGAAGTATGAGCTGCATTATTTTCTATAGGTTTACATTAGGCTTTACACTGGAAATGTAAATATTTAAGAAATTAATTCTATTTTTCTGCTGTTCATGAAAGTATGAATGCAGTGAGTCACGTACAAAGTAAATGAACCTCAAAGGAGTTCACGTAAACTTTGCTAGCGACCCTCTGTCATTCATTCTTTCACGAAAAGCAGAAAAATCAAGTTTACTTTTTATATTTACGTTCTTTGCCCCTCATCACTGGGCGAAAAAATGATTATAGAGCAAGCTTTTAAAGCTGAAAAACATTTACATGCTGTTTTTCTACAAAGAGCGGAACAGCTTCAACGTCACCGATGCCTGTAGAAAACCATGGTTTAGACTGATGTCACTTGACGTCACTGAAAATCATGTGGCTCGATGTATTCATGGAAGTATGAACTATATTGATTTCTCTTGCAAAGTTTGCAAGAAGATGAAGCAGGTAACGTAAGCAGACAACATTTTCAGAAGCAGTTTTTCTTGGATTTTTAACCGTTATCTTGCTGTTCACGACAACCCCTATCTTTGCAAACAGTGTAGATCCAGATCAGATGGCTTCTTCAGCCATCTGATCAGGATCTAAAACAGTGTAGATCCAGATCAGATGGCTTCTGAAGCCATCTGATCAGGATCTACACTGTTTGATATTCAGTTTATGAATTTGTAGGAATAAATTACATCAAGTAATCTGATTGGTTCAAAGTCAGAGATGGGTGTGGCTAAAATGAATATTCAGCAAGAGAAGGGTTAACGGTTAATCTACGACATGGCTTACATCACCAGCTGGGCCTTGCCCATCAAGGCTTGGAGAAATATACTATGTTGCATTGTGCTTTCATGCAGAGCTGAAACTGACTGCGCATTAGTACAGGTTTAACATCCCCATCAAACTGTATAGGTCAGTTTGGAGACGTTGCTTCCAATTTTGTGGGACTTTTACCGGACATGGAGATGAAAAGACATCTCAAGCCCTGTTGCCCAATGAAACCAGTAGGGTTTATAAGCATGGACGGTCCCAATTGCACCACTTTACCAGCACTTGTGTGCTGTCCGTTTTAGCTCGCATAAGTACTGGTAGATAGCTTAGAAGGACTAAGCCTGCCCAGGCAAAGGGGTGCTAGTCCAATGACATCATTCCTAATTTCTTTGACGTTAGAGGGTGTACGTCATTTTCTCGCATCTGAAACATTACAATAGGTCTTAAATGCAGGTGTTACAGTCAATCATTTTTGCAGGATTTCTTCTAACAATGGTGAAAGGTTGAGAGAATATGAAGGAAACATTAACGTTATTACTGACTTTCAGTGTGTTAGAATTGAAATAGAACAGCTCTCGTATGTGATTTGTTAAGTAATAAATCACAGTTTGTTGGTCAGTTGTTAGTAGACAAATCACTTGCACTGCAGGCTTGTGATTTGATCAACTTTACAACTTACCTCTGAACTGTGATTTATTACTCAACAATTAACTGAGCCACGTCAAGCGATTTTGGTACTTATCGCCTATGCGAGCAGCGAAGGTTCATGCGAGACTGCGCATCTGCGCAGTCTTGCCAGAAACTTCGCTGCTCGCTCATACAAGAAGTGAATCAAGAGGAACCTTCAGACAGAAAGCCATATTCCTGGCCCCTCTGAATGGCTGGGCATGTGCAGTTAAAATGTGTCATGACAGAATGCTCGTAGACACAAATTTGCTTGGAGGGGCTCAACTGATAGAGCTATCTATTTCTTAACCTTTACCTCTCTCTAGGCAAATTCAGCAGAAGACAAACTTTTGTTATTCTTTTTTATTTTTCATGCAAATTGTAATTTGCATGAAATGTCAAATCCTGTTTTCTGAAAAAAAGTGTAATTTGCATGAGATGTCAAATCCTGTTTTCTGGGAAAAATAAAAACGAAAACTGTCGTCTGCTGATGAAAAAAAATACCCAGCAAGCAAAGGGTTGAAAGACCCTTGGTGTTATACAGAGGGTCCAGTCAAAAACTTACGGTGTCAAGCACACTGTTGCCCTTCGTAGGATTTCCCACGATATTATATGAAGAGTGAACCGCCACTGTACCACTGACAGAATTACACTCCACAACGCTGTCATTACCCTGTAAATATGAAAAATTAATATAAATTCCAGGTCATAGCATCAAGATTTTGTTTGATTTGAGGTTTAACGTCTCCATCAACACTGTAAAGGTCATTTTGGAGACGTTGCTTCAAATGTTGTGGTACTTTGGGATTATAAGCATGGACGGTCCGAAACTCACACCGCTTAGCCTGGGCAGGCTTAGATCCTCTAAGCTGTTTACCAGTACCGGTGCTCGTGTGTGGGTCAGATTCAGCTCTGCGCGGAAGCATCATGCAGCCCATATATTTCTTCAAGTCCCGATGGGAGGGCCCGGATAGCATCAAGTATGGTGTTTTTTTTCTGTTTCCTTTTTTGGTTTTGCTTTAAAAACCCTTTCAAGACTTTTTCACTCATATCGAGCCGATTGTTTATCAGAGGTGGGCCAAAACCTGAAGTACTTGGTGTTTCACATGCAACATGAGCAAGGCTCTGACCTTCCGTTGCAGAACTTGGTGTTTCACATGTAACAAGAGCAAGGCTCGACCCACAGCGGTGAGAGGCCTAATGATTAAGAGTCAGAGCTCTTATCCACTAGACCACGGAGACCCGTTCAAGTATGATGGTATTTGGTGACATGTGAATGATACTTTTCTTAATTTCTTCATATAAACCTATGTTGTGGGTACTCATTAGAACCGCCTCACTGAGGCGGTTCTAATGAATACCCATAACACAGGTTTTTATGGAGAAATAACAAAAATTTGTGTTCAGTTATCATAAAATACCGACCTTATCCATTTCTTTGATTACTAAACCCTCACCATGTTGAATCTTTCATTATCAGTTATCCCCTGTATATAGTGCATTGTAACACATTGACCTGATAAAGATATGCAATCTCAGGACAAGTAAGCTTTATCACGTCAACGTGACATTGCACTTTTTGAATGAACCGGACAACAGGAAAAATGGCCAAAATGTTATTATTACTAGAAAAATTATGTTCAAAATTACCAAAAGAAAATAACGGTCAGATGATAGTAAATATACTGATCGATTATATTCCGCGCCGGAATTTTTGGACACACTCAAGACAACCGGTAAGTGATCGTAAATTGCCAATTTAAAGAGTCTACAAGGAGATAAACTGATAAATAGAATACCAGAGAACGCACGTACAATCGCTCGGCAAGCCTCGCGCTTCTACGATCGTTCTCGAAGCCTTGCCTGATAAACTTGATATCAAAAGACACGAACCTGGTATTCTCTATATATGCTATGTACATTCCTACCCTATTTTCAGCCATTTGCATTGCATGATTTCAAAATTTTACCATGGATCAGAAGCAGAGTAGATATAGTATATACAGTATATAGCCTGATCAGCTGAACTCTATTGCTTCAGTGCCAACAATAGGTCATCATTTCATCAGGTACTATGACCTAATTCTTGACCCCTAAGGGCCTGACCAAGTGAGTTGTATAATATTTTATCATATAACGTTGAGTCTCAGTGTTTCTGCCAGAAAAAAAAGGTCTTTAGGATAGATGACCAAAGAAGGCCAAAAAGTTTTGGTCCTTTTGACCAAAACTTTTTTGCAACTTTGGACAGTGACCGAGCGGAGCGAGGGAACGCGAGAGAAGGAGCCCCTTTAGGCCGGTGGTCCACTCTAGGGTAAATGGTGCCATTTCCTGCATTCTGGGCATTTCTAGAGGGCTTAAATTTTATTTGAAAAACACCATTATTATATCTGAACTTAGCAAAAAATTCAACTTGTATCTCAACTTCTGAAAATTTAATCCCAACTTCTAAAAATATAACACAAGTGAACCACATAAAGGGGTAATAAAACCTGAAGGTGTATCCATTCCCCTTATTGAGCCTCAATCAGGGGAATGGATACACTTTCAGATTTTATTTACCCCTTCACAACTGGGGTCTACTCTACAAAACCAAGGAGCAAATTCTTCTTTAAATGAATTTCAGTTGAAACTTCCTTTCATACTCTGTGTTTTGACATGTCTCATCATTTTCGACGTGATCGTCTGTCTTGCTAGATGAGTCGTCGATCGATTGGTAGATTTATTTGTCCGATATTTGCACTGAAATAGAGTTTTTTGTCCCGTTTCGGGAGCAACCATGTTTCCTAGAGGTCGCCATACTAGTGTGACCTGTGCGATTTAATGGCTTCCGATTTATCAGTAGAAAGTCGCGTTCAATAAACAGGCGATACGGGTACGAACTCCCTTAGTAGATGTTATCAATTTTTTCATTGGCTAAGCGCTGCAGCAACTGTTGAGGAATAAAAGCCGGGACCGACGTGCGGAACTTACAGTCGGCCAGCGCGGCCACTTTTATTTTAATTGTTGGTCGTTTCGACCTCTTGGCATGAATTTTTTTGGTCGCCTTTATATTTCGGCCAATGACCGATGGCCGATGCCAATCTGAAACACTGGGGTCTGAGAGTGTACTAAAGCCATGTAATAAATTCCGTAATCCACTAGTGGATTAAATATGCAAATTAATTAGAAACACCCCTTAACCAGGGCTCGAGAAAATGTCGGTTTTCCAGTTCCAGACCGAATTTGGCTGCCATAAACCGATTTTGACTTCAGAAGAAGATTAAAAAATCGGTCCATAACTCTATAACATTTTAAAAATATTGGTTTGAAAATTTTCGCTAAATCATTACATTGTAAAAACAAGCTGACCGTTTGCCACTGATAATCCAAGCATGTTTACAACAAGAGGCCCATGGGCCACAATGCTCACCAGAGCTCAGAGGGCCACTGCCCACTGCCCACTGGCAGCAATGTATTTTAATTAACCATGGAAGCCCTGCTCCCAAGGCTGCTACAGATAAAATTTCGACCCAATCAGACTAGTGGCTTCAGAGGTCTGATGTCGCTTGAAGACAACAGATGACAATTGACAATTTCCCATCTATGGCAATAGGCCAAAAAGAACATTATTAAAGGAACATTTCTATGAAAGTTTGACAAAATATCTTGAGAGGCATTAATGTCATTTTTCAATTTTCCCCATTATAAGTCAATGGAAACTCTAAACTTGCCATAGCAAACAAACCAAAGAGCCAAATTTCATAAACCAGAGCTCAGGTGGGCACTGCCCAATGGAGCCCTGATTGGTGTCACTAAATGGGTCTTATAAAAAGGAACAGAGACATATATGGTTTAGCGGTGGGGATATGTATGGTTCCTGAGGCGTAAGGCCTTTTAAGCAATAGAGGGATTCGGGCATGGCAGTTCCCAGAAAAGCCAAAGATTGTTGCCACTGAATATGTCTTATCATAAAGATCAAGAATATACATGGTTAAATGGTGGGGATCTGAACGGTTTCTGAGATATGAGGCCCTTTTATGAAGTGGAAGGGAGAGAAATGGCCCCTTCGGACCCCCAAGACAGGATGGGGATTTGAATGGTATCTGAGATATATGGCCTATTATTAAGTGGAGTCTTATTATCAGGAACAAGAATATATATGGTTTAGGGGTGGGGATCTGAACGGTTTCTGAGATATATGGATTTTAATGAAGGGGTGGGGCATGGCCCGTGGAACCCCCATGCTGATGTCACTGTTTGCAACTTATCATAAGGAAGAAGAATATATATGGTTTAGGGGTGGGCTCTGAATAGTTTCTCAGATATATGGTCTTTTGTGAAGTCAAGGGGTGGAGTGTGGCCCGGGAACAACCTGGGTGACCCCTAGGTTGGTGTTACTGAATGTGTCTTATCATAAGGAACAAGAATATATATGGTTTTGGGGTGGGGATCTGTAAGGTTTCTGGAATATTTAGCCTTTTATGAAGTGGAGGGGGTTGGGCATGGCCCCCGCACATCCTAGGGGACCCCCAAGTTGGTGTCACTGAATGCGGCTTATCATTTGGAACGAGAATATATATGGTTTAGGGGAGGGGATCTGTAAGGTTACTGGGATATTGGGCCTTTTATGAAGTGGAGGGGGTGGGGCATGGCCCCGGCACATCCTGGGGGGCCCCCAGGTTGGTGTCACTGAGTCCATCTTATCATAAGGAACAAAAGTATCTATGGTTTAGGGGTTGGGATCTCAATGGTTTCTGAGATAAATGGCATTTTATGAAGTGGAGGGGGTGGGGCATGTCCCCGGCATATCCCACGGGACCCCAAGGTTGGTATCACTTAATGCATCTTAGCATAAGGAACAAGAATATATATAGTTTAGGGGTGCGGATCTGAATGGTTTCTGAGATAAATGGCATTTTATGAAATAGAGGGGGCAGGGCATGTCCCCGGCACATCCCGGGGGACCCCCAGGTTGGTGTCACTTAATGCATCTTATCATAAGGAACAAGAATATATATGGTTTAGGGGTTTGGATCTGTAAGGTTTCTGAGATATAAGGCATTTTATTAAGTGGAGGGGGCGGGGCATGGCCCTGTCACAACCTAGAGGACCCCCAGGTTGACATAAAAGCATTATGGCTGAGAGAAGTTTACTCAAGGAACATGTCCATGTAAGTTTTGTCAAAATATTTGCAATGACTTGGCAGTAAATGCCATTTTTCAGTTTTCCCCATTATAAGTCAATGGAAACTCTAAGTTGCCATACCAACAAAACTAAAAGGCCAAATTTCATAAAAAACACAAAACCTGTAAAGGCAAATATGGTGAATATTTTCATAAAGTCTCAGCCTCCTAGATCATATGGTTTCTGAGGAGATGATTTTTTAAGTATATTTTTCTATTTTTTGCATTTTGGTTTCCATGGCAACCAATAACAAGAGGGCCATGATGGCCCTGGATCGCTCACCTGATCCATAGAGTAACAAGTGGGCCCTGCGGAGGGCCATTATTAACCCCAGGGCTATAATGTGCGTAATGTTGAGAGAGGTCTAAAAAGGTGAAGCTTCAAACCAAATATCAACAATGGCTATAATTTTAACAATCTTGGCAAAGGTCCTATAGATGAAGCTACACACCAAATATCAAAGACCTGGGCCTTGCGGTTTCAGAGAAGAAGATTTTTTTAAGGTCCACAAGATGAAGCTCCATACCAAATATCAAAGACATGGGCCTTGCAGTTTCAGAGAAGAAGATTTTTAAAGATTTCCCTATATAAGTCTATGTAAAACCAAAGGGTCTCGGGGCGGGGGCATATTTGGCCCCAGGGCTATAATTTGAACAATCTTGATAGAGGTCCACAAGATGAAATTTCACACCAAATATCAAACACCTAGGCCTTGTGGTTTCAGAGAAGAAGATTTTTCAAGATATTCCCTAAATAAGTCTATGTTAAACAAAAGGGCCCTGGAGCGGGGGCATTTTTTTTGCCCCAGGGCTATAATTTGAACAATCTTGGTAGAGGTCAACTAGATGAAGCTTCATACCAAATATCAAAGACCTAGGCCTTGCGGTTTCAGAGAAGAAGATTTTTAAAGATTTTCCCTATATAAAGCCTATGTAAAACCAAAGGGCCCCGGGGTGGGGGCATTTTTGGCCCCAGCACTATAATTTGAACAATCTTGGTAGGGGTCCACTAGATGAAAAATCATACCAAATAGCAAAGACCTGGGCCTTGCGGTTTCAGAGAAGAAGATTTTTAAAGATTTTCCCTATATAAGCCCATGTAAAACCAAAGGGCCCCTGGGCGGGGGCATTTTTGGCCCCAGCACTATAATTTGAACAATCTTGGTAGGGGTCCATTAGATGAAGCTTCATACCAAATAGCAAAGACCTGGGCCTTGCGGTTTCAGAGAAGAAGATTTTTAAATATTTTCCCTATATAAGCCCATGTAAAACCACAGGGCCCCGGGACAGGGGCATTTTTGGCCTCGGCACTTTAATTTGAAAAATCTTTGTAGGGGTCCACTAGATGAAGCTTCATACCAAATAGCAAAGACCTGGGCCTTGCGGTTTCAGAGAAGAAGATTTTTAAAGATTTTCCCTATATAAGCCCATGTAAAACCAAAGGGCCCCGGGGCGGGGGCCTTTTTGGCCCCAGCACTATAATTTGATTAATCTTGGTAGGGGTCAACTAGATGAAGCTTCATACCAAATATCAAAGTCCTGGGCCTTGTTGTTTCAGAGATAAAGATTTTTAAAGATTTTCCCTATATAAGCCTATGTAAAACCAAAGGGCCCCGGGGCGGGGACATTTTTGGCCTCAGCACTATTATTTGAATAATCTTGTTAGGGGTCCTTTAGATGAAGCTTCATACCAAATATAAAAGACCTAGGCCTTGTGGTTTCAGAGAAGAAGATTTTTAAAGATTTTCCCTATATAAGCCAATGTAAAACCAAATGGCCCCGTGGCGGGGGCATTTTTTGTCCCAGCACTATAATTCGAACAATCTTGGTAGGGGTCCACTAGATGAAGCTTCATACCAAATATCAAAGTCCTGGGCCTTGTGGTTTCAGAGAAGAAGATTTTTAAAGATTTTCCCTATATAAGCCTATGTAAAACCAAAAGGGCCCCGGGGCGGGGGCATTTTTGGCCCAAGCACTATAATTTGAACAATCTTGGTAGGGGTCCACTAGATGAAGCTTCATACCAAATATCAAAGACCTGGGCCTTGTGGTTTCAGAGAAGAAAGTTTTTAAAGATTTTCCCTATATAAGCCAATGCAAAACCAAAGGGCCCCGAGGCAGGGGCATTTTTTGTCCCAGCACTATAATTTGAACAATCTTGGTAGGGGTCAACTAGATGAAGCTTCATATCAAATATCAAAGTCCTGGGCCTTGTGGTTTCAGAGAAGAACATTTTTAAAGATTTTCCCTATGTAAGCCTATGTAAAACCAAAGGGCCCCGGGGCGGGGGCATTTTTGGCCCCAGCACTATAATTTGAACAATCTTGGAAGGGGTCCACTAGATGAAGCTTCATTCCAAATATCAAAGTCCTGGGCCTTGTGGTTTCAGAGAAGAAGATTTATAAAGATTTTCCCTATATAAGCCTATGTAAAACCAAAGGGCCCTGGGGCGGGGGCATTTTTGGCCCAAGCACTATAATTTGAACAAGCTTGGTAAGGGTCCACTAGATGAAGCTTCATACCAAATATCAAAGACCTGGGCCTTGTGGTTTCAGAGAAGAAGATTTTTAAAGATTTTCCCTATATAAGCCAATGTAAAACCAAAGGGCCCCGTGGCGGGGGCATTTTTTGTCCCAGCACTATAAATTGAACAATCTTGGTAGGGGTCCACTAGATGAAGCTTCATACCAAATATCAAAGTCCTGAGCCTTGTGGTTTCAGAGAAGAAGATTGTTAAAGATTTTCCCTATATAAGCCTATGTAAAACCAAAAGGCCCCGGGGCGGGGGCATTTTTGGTCCCAGCATTATAATTTGAACAATCTTGGTAGGGGTCCACTAGATGAAGCTTCATACCAAATATCAAAGACCTAGGCCTTGTGGTTTCAGAGAAGAAGATTTTTTAAGTTTTTGGCGAAAAAAATCTATTTTTGGCTCCTGAGACCTAGATGTGCAATGGACCGGAACCATTTGAACAACTTTGAAAGGGGACCACCTAAGGATCATTCCTGTGAAGTTTGGTCAAAATCCGATCAGTGGTTTAGGAGGAGATGTCATTTAAATAAATTGTTTACGCACGGACGCACGCACGGACGCAGGACTGACAAAAAGTGATCCCAAAAGCTCACCTCGTCACTACGTGATGGTGAGCTAAAAATGAACAGAAGGCCTAAAATCACACTGTAGATGGTAGATTGCCTATTGAACATTTCTATGTAAGTTTTGTCAAAATATCTGCAGAGGCTTGGCAGTAAATGCCATTTTTCAATTTTCCCCATTATAAGTCTATGGAAACTACAAGTTGCCATAGCAACCAAACTAATGGGCCGATTTTCATAAAAAACACAAACTTTCAATCACCCAGCCCAAGGATGCTACAGATAAAATTTGGGCCCAATCGGCCCAGTGGCTTCAGAGGAGATGTCGTTTGAAAGTGTTGACGCCAGACGACGACATACGACATACGACGGACGACAGACGAGGACGGACAACTGCCTATCCTATAAGCTCCCCCGGAGCCTTCGGCTCTGGTGAGCTAAAAATCGCCTACAGCACAAGGTGTTAGACTGGTTCATTATCTAATTAGGTGAAAATCGGACAAGTCCACGTCAGGTTCTTTGATCTTATCGCAGGGAAATTTGACCCGTCTGTCAGAATTATTAAACCGTGAACACTGGCCTCAGGCGTTATCCGCAAGCTGGCAAGGTGAGAAAATTAGGTGAATCAATGCAGGACATACACTAGTTTGTTAACACAAGTAATTAATTTATGGCTTACTATAGAACCGGTATTTGAATATTTTTTTTTTCACAGGGCGCAATTTTCAATACACACCTGTCATGTCTGAACATTGCGTGTTAAGCCTCCAATGAAAAATGCTTTTTTTTCACCCATCCTAAACAATATTTTTATTTAAGAAATACGCTCCATTGAAACCAATAGCATCAACCACGTGTGTATTACGCCCTTGAATGAATTAAAATGAAACCGCATGACGTGATTTTCCGATCACATGGCTACAATATCGGTTGCCATTTGTAGACAAAGCGATTTGTTTCAGGCTTGTGCAATCGTGAAATATGTATTTATATTCTTTAAAACTCGGTTCGGCCATGTAATATTTTCAATAACTCTCGTTCGACCATCTTTTGGTTCAAGAGTAAAGAAATGTTTTTCAATTTTTAACCCGTTCGAAACATTTTTTTTTTTTTAGAAATACACTCTATTAAAATCAATGACATACACAAGAGGGCCATGATGGCCCTGGATCGCTCACCTGATCCATGGAGTAACAAGTGGGACCCGGGGAGGGCCATTATTAACCCCAAGGTTATAATGTGCATAATGCTGAGGGAGGTCTAAAAAGGTGACACTTCATACCAAATATCAACAAAGGCTATAATTGTCCACTAGATGAAGCACCATACCAAATATCAAAGACATGGGCCTTGCAGTTTCAGAGAAGAAGATTTTAAAGATTTTCCTATATAAGTCTATGTAAAACCAAAGGGTCTCAGGGCGGGGGCATTTTGGCCCCAGGGCTATAATTTGAACAATCTTGATAGAGGTCTACTAGATGAAATTTCACACCAAATATCAAAGACCTAGGCCTTGTGGTTTCACAGAAGATTTTTTAAGATTTTCCCTAAATAAGTCTATGTAAAACCAAAGGGCCCCGAGGCGGGTGCATTTTTGGCCTCAGGGCTATAATTTGTACAACCTTGGTAGAGGTCTACAAGATGAAGCTTCATACCAAATATCAAAGACCTAGGCCTTGTGGTTTCAGAGAAGAAGATTTTTTAAGATTTTCCCTATATAAGTCTATGTAAAACCAAAGGGCCCCGGAGCGGGGCATTTTTTCCCCCAGGGCTATAATTTGAACATTCTTGGCAGAGGTCCACAAGATGAAGCTACATACCAAATATCAAAGACCTGGGCCTTGCAGTTTCAGAGAAGAAGATTTTTAAAGATTTTCCCAACATAAGCCTATGTAAATCCAAAGGGCCCCGGGGTGGGGGCATTTTTGTCCCCGACACTATAATTTGAACAATCTTGGTAGGGGTCCACTAGATGAAGCTTCATACCAAATATCAAAGACCTGGGCCTTGCGGTTTCAGAGAAGAAGATTTTTAAAGATTTTCCCTATATAAGCCCATGTAAAACCCAAGGGCCCCGGGGCGGGGGCATTTTTGGCCCCAGCACTTTAATTTGAACAATCTTAGTAGGGGTCCACTAGATGAAGCTTCATATCAAATATCAAAGACCTGGGCCTTGCAGTTTCAGAGAAGAAGATTTTTACAGATTTTCCCTATATAAGCCCATCTAAAACCAAAGGGCCCCGGGGCGGGCGCATTTTTTGACCAAGCACTTTAATTTGAACAATCTTGGTAGGTGTCCACTAGATAAAGATTCAAACCAAAAATCAAAGACCTGGCCCTTGTGGTTTCAGAGAAAAAGATTTTTGAAGATTTTCCTATATTAACCTATGTAAAACCAAAGGGCCCCGGGGCGGGGGCATTTTTGGCCCCAGCACTATAATTTGAACAATCTTGGTAGGGGTCCACTAGATGAAGCTTCATACCAAATAGCAAAGACCTGGGCCTTGCGGTTTCAGACAAGAAGATTTTTAAGTTTTCGGTAAAAAAATCTATTTTTGGCTCCTGTGACCTATATGTGCAACAGACCGGAACCATTTGAACAACTTTGAAAGGGGACCACCTAAGGATCATACCTGTGAAGTTTGGTCAAAATCCGATCAGTGGTTAAGGAGGAGATGTCGTTTGAAGAAATTGTTTACGCACGGATGACAGACAAAAAGTGATCCTAATATAAAACACAAGAGGGCCCAGAGGGCCCTGGTTCGCTCACCTGATCCAAAGCATAACAAGTGGGCCCCGGGCAGGGTCAATTTTGGCCCCAGGGCTAAAATTTGAACAATCTTGGTAGAGGTCCACAAGATGAAGCTTCATATCTAATATGAAAGACCTGGGCTTTCTGGTTTCAGAAAAGAAGATTTTAAAGGTTTACCCTGCATATAGAAAGTAGAAGTAAAACAAAGATCAGGAATTGATACAATTAACTTACTCCACCCATAAAAGACACCAAAGGGAAAGAAATACAAACATTAAGCGACCAGACCATAATGGAAACCTAAACAAAGGAAGGCCATAAGGACAGTTACTTTCCCACAAAATGGCCATATGGCCATCCAAAACCAAAAGACACAAGTGATACACACAGTAAGTAACAAACAACAACATAAATAAATCGCCACAGAAGAGCCGCCTTGGAACGGTCAGTGAAAGATTTCCACTGGGGGGCTTAAATCGATTTTACGTGGCCACAATCCTCGCCCTTACTTCCGTAGCGATTTAGACAAATAATTTGTTCAGTCCGCATGAAGGCCTCCTAACTCATCAGTGCAACATCTCCGTGAACACAAAAATCAAAGAACCACAGAGGTGAGACAACGGTGAGGACTCGACAGCAAGAAACCACTGAAATGCTAGAGCAAAAGAAAACCAACAGTTAGACTCCGATGAGCCCGACCAGAGACAGAGCATCAGGCACCAACCGACATTATCTCTCTAATTTTCAATAAGCCTTTACGTTGGAGCCGTCATAGAATCTGAGGCCTGACCCACCGGCGTGCAATTAAAGAGGGAAGCAAAGTTGCCAACCGTGATTGGGTTAACTACCATACATGCAGTCTGTCGTATAATATCCATGTTGTACCCAATCTTTTTATATCGAAGAATGATTTTACGAAATTGGGTGCTGAAGTCATTGCGGTTATATATTTTTCTGAATTTATATGCCAAGTCACCATAAAATTCGGGTTCCGATAGACCTTGTTGCAGAAGAGATTTAAGTCCAATATTGAATTTTGAAATTAAATCAGAATGGCGTCTATAAAATTTTGAAAAGGCTTTGCGTAGTTTATGGTACCGATAACCCTGATTAAGGAGTTTAGCCGTTAATAATTTATTACGAGTGTTGAAGTCAGTTACATGACTACACACTCTAGCAAATCGAATTAATTGCGAAATATAAACGCCATAGGATGGCGCACGAGGAACATCACCATCCAAACAAGGAAAATTTACAATCTCAAAATCAAAGTCATCGCGTTTATCATAAATTTTGCACGAAACAAATCCATCTACAATAGACAGATGTAAATCCAAAAACGGGGCCTCGGTATCAGAAGAATTTGCTTTATTTAACTGAAGTTCTAGGGGGTAAATCTGACTGATCAAACCATCAAAATAGGTATTATCAATATTTAATAAATCATCTAAATATCTAGAAGTAGAGCTAAAAGCTTCAATAATTTCAGATTGGTTATCAATGGAAAGCGACAAAATGAAGTCTCTTTCATAACAATACAAGAACAGATCAGCCACAAGAGGTGCGCAATTAGTACCCATCGGAATACCCACAATTTGTCTAAATAACTTAGTACCGAATCTAATATAAATATTGTCAAGTAGAAAGGTGAGGGCATCACACACTTTCTGACATGACCAAAGTGTATAATTCTTATGCTCTTTAGAAGTGAAAAATGCATTTCTGACATTACATGCAAGATAGAGAGAATCTTCTCTGTGAAAAGTCCATTCAATTAAATCATTAAGCTTTTCTTTTATAAGATTATGAGGAAGTGTAGTGTAAAGAGTGGAAAAATCGTAGGTAGACAGACTAGAAGCACGAAAATGTCTAGATTTCAATTTATTTAAAACCTAATCCGATTTTTTATAGACCAAAACAGATTTCTTCCTGATCTTTCAAAGACTTTATCACAATATTTAATTACATGCGTTTTAATAGCAGTAAGACAGGAAGTTAATAATTTAGAAAGTTCAGTGGTAGTGCAAGAGCTAGAATTTGCAATAAACCGTGCTTTGTAAGGTTTTTTATGAAGTTTTGGTAACCAGTATAGCGTAGGAAGCTTGTCTTGGCCTTCGTTAACACACACAGCAAACTTGGTGGCTGAAAGACAAACATGTTTATCTACTATAGCTCTCTCTTCAGCTAAAGGCTGAAGTTCATAGGCGATAGTACCACCAAGCTCCTGCTTGAGCGTGTTAACATAGTGGAGCCGTCACACAACGACGACGTTGTTAGCGGCCTTGTCTGCAGGGGCCAAAACAAACTTCTTATGAAATTCTTGAATACCTAGTTTAAGATGACGTAAAGACGTCTTGGGCTTAGGAGGTACTAAGTTAGTATTTTGAGAATAGAAAGAAATGCGTTTATTTACTAGTTTTAAAATGCTAAGTTTCCAGTCCTTAAGGGCTTTATGCTCAACATACTCTCGATTACACCATCGATTACCGAATTCATTCAAGGAAGCAGCGAGGAAGTCTATGTAAAACAAGATTTTCCCTATATAAGTCTATGTAAACCAAAGGGCCCCGGAGCGGGGGCATTTTTGGCCCCAGGGCTATAATTTGAACAATCTTGGTAGAGGTCCACTAGCTGAAGCTTCATAACAAATATCAAAGACCTAAGCCTTGTGTTTCAGAGAAGATGATTTTTAAAGATTTTCCCTATATAAGTCTATGTAAAACCAAAGGGCCACATGGCGGGGGCATTTTTGGTCTCAGGCCTATAATTTGAACAATCTTTATAGAGGTCCACTAGCTGAAGCGTCATCAAAAATATCGAAGACCTAAGCCTTGTGGTTTCAGAGAAGAAGATTTTTCAAGATTTTCCCTATATAAGTCTATGTAAAACCAAAGGGCCCCGGAGCGGGGGCATTTTTGGCCCCAGGGCTATAATTTGAACAATCTTGGTAGAGGTCCACAAGATGAAGCTTCATACCAAATATCAAAGACCTGGGCCTTGCAGTTTCAGAGAAGAAGGTTTTTCAAGATTTTCCCTATATAAGCCTATGTAAAACAAAAGGGCCCTGGTGCGGGGGCATTTTTGGCCCCAGCACTATAATTTGAACAATCTTGGTAGGGGTCTACTAGATGAAGCTTCATACCAAATATCAAAGACCTGGGCCTTGCGGTTTCAGAAAAGAAGATTTTTCAAGATTTTCCCTATATAAGCCCATGTAAAACCAAAGGGCCCCCGTGCAGGGGGCATTTTTAGCTCCTGCACTATAATTTGAACAATCTTGGTAGGGGTCCACTAGATGAAGCTTCATACCAAATATCAAAGATCTGGGCCTTGCGGTTTCAGAGAAGAAGATTTTTAAAGATTTTCCCTATATAAGCCCATGTAAAACCAAAGGGCCCCCATGCGGGGGCATTTTTAGCTCCAGCACTATAATTTGAACAATCTTGGTAGGGGTCCACTAGATAAAGCTTCATACCAAATATCAAAGACCTGGGCCTTGCGGTTTCAGAGAAGAATATTTTTCAAGATTTTCCCTATATAAGCCCATGCAAAACCAAAGGGCACCCATGCGGGGGCATTTTTGGCCCCAGCACTATAATTTGAACAATCTTGGTAGGGGTCCACTAGATGAAGCTTCATACCAAATATCAAAGACCTGGGCCTTGCGGTTTCAGAGAAGAAGATTTTTCAAGATTTTTCCTATATAAGCCCATGTAAAACCAAAGGGCCCCCGTGCGGGGGCATTTTTAGCTTCAGCACTATAATTTGAACAATCTTGGTAGGGGTTCACTAGATAAAGCTTCATACCTAATATCAAAGACCTGGGCCTTGCGGTTTCAGAGAAGAAGAGTTTTAAAGATTTTCCCTATATAAGTCCTTGTAAAACCAAAGGGCCCCCGTGCGGGGGCATTTTTGGCCCCAGCACTATAATTTGAACAATCATGGTAGGGGTCCAGTAGATGAAGCTTCATACCAAATATCAAAGACCTGGGCCTTGCGGTTTCCGAGAAGAAGATTTTTCAAGATTTTCCCTTTATAAGCCCATGTAAAACCAAAGGGCCCCCATGCGGGGGCATTTTTAGCTCCAGCACTATAATTTGAACAATCTTGGTAGGGGTCCACTAGATGAAGCTTCAAACCAAATATCAAAGATCTGGGCCTTGCGGTTTCAGAGAAGAAGATTTTTAAAGATTTTCCCTATATAAGCCCATGTAAAACCAAAGGGCCCCCTGTGCGGGGGCATTTTTGGCCCCAGCACTATAATTTGAACAATCTTGGTAGGGGTCCACTAGATGAAGCTTCATACCAAATATCAAAGACCTGGGCCTTGCTGTTTCAGAGAAGAAGATTTTTCAAGATTTTCCCTATATAAGCCCATGTAAAACCAAAGGGCCCCCATGCGGGGGCATTTTTAGATCCAGCACTATAATTTGAACAATCTTGGTAGGGGTCCACTAGATGAAGCTTCATACCAAATATCAAAGATCTGGGCCTTGCGGTTTTAGAGAAGAAGATTTTTTAAGATTTTCCCCATATAAGCCCATGCAAAACCAAAGGGCCCCCGTGCGAGGGCATTTTTGGCCCCAGCACTATAATTTGAACAATCTTGGTAGGGGTCCACTAGATGAAGCTTCATGCCAAATATCAAAGACCTGGGCCTTGCGGTTCCAGAGAAGAAGATTTTTTAAGTTTTCGGTGAAAAAAAATCTATTTTTGGCTCCTGTGACCTATATAAGCAATGGACCGGAACCATTTGAACAACTTTGAAAGGGGACCACCTAAGGATGATTCCTGTGAAGTTTGGTCAAAATCCGATCAGTGGTTTAGGAGGAGATGTCGTTTGAAGAAAAGTTTACGGACGCACGGACGCACGCACGCACGGACGGACGCACGACGGACAAAAAGTGATCCCAAAAGCTCACCTTGTCACTACGTGACAGGTGAGCTAAAAAGGTGTGTGTTTTACGTCCTTGACTGCATTGATGTGTATTGTGTCAATGGAAACTGTATGACTTCATTTTCCGACCACGTGGCCGCATTATCTGTCGCCATTTGTAAACAAAATAAAATGCGTGAAATAAAGAAATATTTTAGAGGTTTTAAAAAGGGAAAAAATATAGTGACCATCGAACTGGTCGATGACTGCCCAACGTCGGTTGTTTCCCTTTAGCGGTTTTCATGTTCTGAGTGACCCGGATATTGGGAAAATGAAAGTAGATGAAATCTGGTGTAGAAAATGATGAAAGTAGATGAAATCTGAACAATGTGAGCAATAATTGCTGTTTATAATCGAGAAACTGGTGCTCATATCCGTTGACAAGTGTAAGAGCAACACTGGTATGTCATTCGATACCCTAATAACACATTTTGAAATTGCAAATCGCCAAGGACGTTTAAGGAAATTACTGAAACCAATCGTCAATTTCCGTATTTTTCGGGGAAATCTGGCTGGACCGATTTGGATTCTTCAGTTTCTCGAGCCCTGCCCTTAACATTACATGTATGACATCATTAACAACATCGCATTTACTTACGGCAGAATACAGACTTTTTTATAAAACAATTGTGAATAAAATGTGTTTTAAATGTCATATGATAAATAGAATCTTCATTCTTGCATTCGTGCTCATGTATTATTGAATACTCATTGAGGAAAAGGGATAAAATGCTCGGCAGAGCCTCGCATTTTATTTCTTTTTCTCAACTTGTTTAATAAATTCAATAATACATGAACGCTCATGTAAGATCCTCTATTTTCACAATTCTTGATATTGAAAAGAACAAGAACTGTCAGTGGATTAGACTCTACCTACACTTTAGCATATTTTTTCTTGCACACCAGACAAGGAAATCCGTGATTTTACCCTGGGATAGAAATATATGTTCTGACCCTGGTGTTCCGACCCCAAATTGAATATAATCGCGTGTTCGATAAATGCACTGGTTGATTACAACCTTGTGCGCGGCGGCGTCATGCGTGACATCACTAAACATTCCTGTTGTGTCATCACAAAATGGCGGACGTCGGTAACCGAAGTGACAGCTGCATTAAAAATTTGCAATAGAAATGGAAGGTATGCAAGAAAAAGAATCCTGTATGGGTGTGAGGGGTGGATAGAAAAATCCGTCCCTCGGGATCACTGTCCGACATCACTCGGCAAGCCTCTTGATGCCGGACGGTGACCCTCGGGACGGATTTTTCAATCCACCCCTTGGGGAAAGGGGTGGATAGAACCTTCCG
The DNA here is from genome assembly GCA_963580285.1 of Lucinisca nassula. NCBI lineage: Eukaryota > Metazoa > Mollusca > Bivalvia > Lucinida > Lucinidae > Lucinisca > Lucinisca nassula. The sequence goes on along the minus strand of OY757021.1, from coordinate 8,883,004 downwards.
TCCCTCTGAATCACTGTCTGGCATCATGAGGCAAGCCTCGTGATGCCTGACAGCGACCCTTGGGACGGATTTTTCCATCCACCCCTCACTAAGATTCTTAATTACAGAAATAGTGATTGAACACCAAACCTCAGAATCACCAGTCAGAAAGCCCACTGTCTCTTACATGATATAAATCATCATTGTTAAATTGTATATGACTCTGAAGGCTTCCAGCTTTTACAGCTTGTGAAAAAACTTTGAATATTAGTCCAGGTATGGAGAGAAAGAATGAAAGAGCAGATGAATAAATAAACCAAGGAAGCCCACTGTTGCTTACACAATAAAAGTCACCATCCTTACAAAGTATAACTAGAAATGCGTCCATAGGACACAGATGCCCCCGCCTGAAAATATATCTATGTTCGTATTTAAGTTTTGGACCCTTTTTTCACATTTGACCTCTAATAAATGGCCTTGATCTTGGAGGTAAGGACCTTGGTTTGGGGGAGGCAGATTGTCTCATGAAGGCCAACATTTCTGCCAAGTAATTTCAAAATTCATCCAGAAATAAGACAGTTATTGACTGGGTTTAAGTTTCAGACCCTTTTTTTTACCTTTGACCTCTTAAGTATGACCTTGACCTTGAAGGTACAGACCTGGGTTTTGCGTGAGACACATCTTCTCATGATGATTAACATTTCTACAAAGAAATTTCAAAATCCATCCAGAAATAAGGAAGTTATTGACTGGGTTTAAGTTTCAGACCCTTTTTTTTACCTTTGACCTCTAAGTATGACCTTGACCTAGGAGGTACTGACCTGGGTTTTGCATGTGACACATAGTCGCATGATGATTAACATTTCTACAAAGTAATTTCAAAATCCATCCAGAAATAAGAAAGTTATTGACTGGGTTTAAGTTTCAGACCCTTTTTTTTACCTTTGACCTCTAAGTACGACCTTGACCTTGGAGGTACGGACCTGGGTTTTGCATGTGACACATCGTCTCATGATGGTTTATTATTTCTACAAAGTAATTTCAAAAGCCATCCAGAAATAAGAAAGTTAATGACTGCATTTAAGTTTCAGACACTTTTTTACCTTTGACCTCTAAGTATGACCTTGACCTTCGCCTCATGATGATTAACATTTCTACAAAGTAATTTCAAAATCCATTCAGAAATAAGAAAGTTATTGACTGAGTTTAAGTTTCAGACCCTTTTTTACCTTTGACCTCTAATATGACCTTGACCTTGGAGGTACGACCCTGGGTTTTGCATGTGACACATTGTCTCATGATGGATTGGTAATATTTCTACAAAGTAATTTCAAAATCCATCCAGAAATAAGAAAGTTATTGACTGCGTTTAAGTTTTGAACCCTTATTTCTTTACCTTTGACCTCTAAGTATGACCTTGACCTTGGAGGTACGGACCTGGGATTTGCACATGACACATCCTCTCATGATGGTTAACATTTCTACAAAGTAATTTCAAAATCCATCTAGAAAATAAAATTATTGGCTGCGTTTAAGTTTCCGACGGACGAACGATCAAATGAACGGACGGATGGACAGGGGCAATGCTATATGCCCTTCCACCATTCTTCGAATGGCGGTGCTATAAAAATTCAGAGGCTTCTAGCTGTTACAGTTCCTGAGAAACCTTTGACTTAAAATTGAAGTTGAACCAGGAAGTGTGGTTAGGAAAACATTGCTCTTAAAGGAACTCATTTTGATTTTTTTTTTTGCCTTCACTGCAGCTGGTGTTGTGCCGTGTGGCGGCCGTAAAACGTCTCCCCGTACATCAACCGTAGTGCAGTTTATATTTTACTTTTGGTCCTTTGAGATCAGCGTGAATATTCTGAGAAATCAGAAATAAATTATTGGTTTAGACCCATATTCTAGTCAGGTTTTTAATTATTTGGACCCCATTTTGATTTATATCAGTCTTTGAATCGACTGCCTATTCGAAATACGCAAAATTTCAGTATGTTTCCGCTGGCTTTCTTTGCCGGATCATTACAGGGTCACTGATGAGGCTTTATTAGCCGAAACTACGAAGTATGACCCATCTTCTTTCTTATGAATGTTTGCATTGCTCTTAAAGGAACTCATTTTTGATTTTTTTTGCCTTCACTGCAGCTGGTGTTGTGCCGTGTGGCGGCCATAAAACGTCTCCCCGTACATCAACCGTAGTGCAGTTTATATTTTACTTTTGGTCCTTTGAGATCAGCGTGAATATTCTGAGAAATCAGAAATAAATTATTGGTTTAGACCCATATTCTAGTCAGGTTTTTAATTATTTGGACCCCATTTTGATTTATATCAGTCTTTGAATCGACTGCCTATTCGAAATACGCAAAATTTCAGTATGTTTCCGCTGGCTTTCTTTGCCGGATCATTACAGGGTCACTGATGAGGCTTTATTAGCCGAAACTACGTAGTATGACCCATCTTCTTTCTTATGAATGTTTGCATTGCTCTTAAAGGAACTCATTTTTGATTTTTTTTGATATGGCCTTAATTGTGTTGGTCAGGCCATTAAACTCCAGAACAAACAATTACCAATATTTACCCTAAGTACTTGGACTCCTTTACTCCCAAGAGTACTTGTTCTAAAATTTGAACAAGTATAATCTACTACCCGGTTTTGTGACTACTAAACTCAGAATGAGTGACAAACAGTGTAGATCCTGATGAGATGCTGCATTTTGCTTTAAAAAAACTTCTAGTTTTTAAAGAACTTGTCAGGCATTGTTAAAACTTAACAAAGCTTCTAGCTTTTAAAGAACTTTTCAGGCTTTGTTTTAACTTTACAAAGCTTTTAGCTTTTGTTGAACTTGCAAGGCTTTATTTTAACCTTTCAAAGCTTCTAGCTTTTAAAGAGCTTGTAAGGCTTTGTTTTAACTTTACAAAGCAGAACTTGTAAGGCTTTGTTTTAATTTTGCAAAGCTTCCAGCTTTTAAAGAACTTTTCAGGCTTTGTTTTAACTTTACAAAGCTTCTAGCTTTAAAACAACTTGTCAGGCTTTGTTTTTAACTTATCAAAACTTCTAGCTTTTGTAGAACTTGTAAGGCTTTGTTTTAACTTTTCAAAACTTCTAGCTTTTAAAGAACTTGTAAGGCTTTGTTTTAACTTTTCAAAACTTCTAGCTTTTAAAGAACTTGTAAGGCTTTGTTTTAACTTGCCAAAGCTTCTTGCTTTTAAAAAACTGGCAAGGCTTTGTTTTAACTTGACAAAGCTTCTAGCCTTTAAAGAACTTGTAAGGCTTTGTTTTAACTTTACAAAGCTTCTAGCTTTTAAAGAACTTCTAAGGCTTTGTTTTAACTTTTCAAAACTTCTAGCTTTTAAAGAACTTGTAAGGCTTTGTTTTAACTTTTCAAAACTTCTTGCTTTTAAAGAACTTGTAAGGCTTTGTTTTAACTTTACAAAGCTTCTAGCTTTTAAAGAACTTGTAAGGCTTTGTTTTAACTTGCCAAAGCTTCTTATTTTAAAAAAACTGGTAAGGCTTTGTTTTAACTTTACAAAGCTTCTAGCTTTTAAAGAACTTGTAAGGCTTTTTCATAACTTCACGAACACATACCATTGCACGGTTATCCGAGAAACCTATGGCAATCCATTTGTCACCAGCAGCTTTCCTCTGCAATGTAAACTCCACCTCCTGGGAGTCAACAAAAGGCTGCCACTTCACCAGATAGTCACAGTTGATGGAACATTGTTCTGAGGTAGGAAAACAGCCCTTTGTGCTTCCACAAGTAGGGTCCCAGTTGATTACCTTTGAATGAAAAGGGAGAGAAATCAGTGTATAACTGCATATAAGGGGAAGAAACAAGACTAATTGGGCCCCCTCAAGCAATTTTGGTACTTATCGCCTATGCGAGCAGCAAAGGTTCAGGCGAGCCTGCGCATCCGCGCAGTCTCGCCAGAACCTTCGCTGCTCGCTCATACAAGCAGTGAATCAAGAGGAACTTTCAGACAGAAAGCCATACTCCTGGCCCCTCCGAATGGCTGGGCATGCGCAGTTAAAATTTGTCATGACAGAATGCTCGAAGACACAAATTTGCTTGGCGGGGCTCAATTAAAGGTTTTCTTTCTTAATTCTTACCAATAACCTATGCTCTTGCATAAAATCCTATGAATATAACTGTTTGAAGCTATTCTTGAATTTTGTTTGAGCCATGCATAGAACCAGTGCTTCAGCTGAAGTGCACGACCCGCAGGATGCTTTTAGCTTTATGAGTATTACCATATATGGGTATGGCGGCCATTTTGGTCATGTGGCCTGGACCTAAAACGGTCCCCCCAATAAATGCGCCTTATCGTAAGGAGCAAAAATATATCTTATACTTTAGTACTGTATTCTGAATCGTTTGCAGGATAAAATGCATTCTTACTTTTCCAATACAAAAGCTTTGCAGGATAAAATGCATTCTTACTTTTCCAATACAAAAGCATATGTGTCAAAGTTTGACCTAGGCACAAAGAATGTCAAGGTCAACCCAGGGTCACCATTTTAGCACTTTATGATGGGCCTACGTCCCAGATGCTATTTATCAAGTTTCGTGTAAATCTGCCCAGTGGTTCTGGAGAAGACTATTTTTGAAGGGTTTTTACCATATATGGCTTAGCGGCCATTTTGGTCATGTGCCCTGGACCCCATGAGCAAATTTTGATTTTACCCATCCCATAGAGGCTCCATATGAAATTTGACTTCAATCGGCCCAACAGTTTCCGAGGAGAAGCAGTTCGAAAATTATCACATTTTTCGCCTCGGCGAGGCTATACTAAGTGGAATGTAATATTTGGCAAGTTCATTGGTTAGATCTCGTTGATATCTATCAGTATGCGAAATACATGTAATTTAAATATTCCAATCGGTTAAGTCACTATAACCAATTTTCACAAACGGGTTACGGACAGACAGACAGACTGACAGAATGACACGCTGATTTTAGGACACTCTTAGAAAATCAACCGACTTCAGTCGGTCGCTTTTTCTGCGGGTCGTGCAATCTGAATCAAACTCAATTTGATCTCCCGAATTAGCATCTTTCAGCTGAAATGGGGTTATTTTTCAGTCGAAACAGATGTGGGGGTATTCGGTAGAAGTGCCTCAATCAGTTCCCAAAATCTGTTAGAAGCATTAAGGTATGCATTTTCTCGGTATAAAGTGGTATTAACAGGGGTGTTCCTGATACGGGATAATCTTGTTAGCTAGTTTACTGCTAAAAACCATAGAGGATGGACAAACATCAAACTTGCCTGGGCGTGGGTCAATATATGTTTGTTTGTTTGTTTGTTTGATTATGGTTTAACATACCCGTCAACACTATAGAGGTAATTTTGAGAGGTTGCTTCCAGTTTTGTGGGGTCTTTTACCCGACAGTGAGATGAAACGACATCTCAAGCCCTGTCTCCCAGTACTTATGTGCGGTCAGCTTCACCTCTGCGTTGAAACATCGTACATCCGAATCTATTTCTCGTAACCTCAGTGGGCGCGAATGTATTTAGCATGAAATAACAAAACATCCGATAGAAATACAGTTTAACGGCTTTGACAGCAATATAAAACAAACGAGTATCCTTATGTTAGGAAATTGTGTCTGCCAAGGGTCAAAGTGTATATAAAATATGATCTGCTCGAAAAAATAATAAAAATCGTACGATATAAGTTTTTATCATATGAAGTCGCGTCTGAGGGTGTAATATAACGCCATGTAATCATGATTTTCGATAATCCACTAGTGGATAAAATATGCAAATTGGCTAGATATGTCCCGTAACGTTACATGTACGACGTCCTTAACGACGTCGCGTTTACTAATGGCGGAATATTGATATTTTTGTAAACAATCGTGAATAAAATGCGTTAAAAATGTCATATGATAAATAGAATCTTGCATTCGTGCTCATCCCCGATAGCTCAGTTGGTAGAGTGTCCGCTCCGGGAAACGGGAGGTCTCGGGTTCAATCCCGGGCCGCGACATACCAAAGTCGTTAAAAATGGTACAAGCTGCTCCTCGCTTGGCACTCAGATTTACGGGGTAGAGCTAGGACTAGCCGACCAAGTGTCAGGATAATGTGACTGGGTTTGGTATCATGTAATGTGTCCGGGACATGATTCTTCAGTGAGGCAGCACTATAAAAGTGAGCATTGAGCTCCCTGTCGCAACCAGACACCGTCGTGAAATGACTGAAAAAATTGTTGAAAGCGACGTTAAACCCGAATTCACACACACACACACACACACATTCGTGCTCACATATTGCATGACCCGCAGAAAAAGCAACCGACTGAAGTCGGTTTTTTCTAAGAGTGCCCTAAAATCACCGTGTCATTCTGTCATTCTGTCAGTCTGTCATTCTGTCATTCTGTCTGTCCGTCCGTAACCCGTTTGTGAAAATTGGTGATAGTGACCTAACCGCTTGGAATATTTAAACAATTTTTGGCATACTGATAGATATCAATGAGATCTAACCAATGAACTTACGAAATATTACATTCCATTTAGTATAGCCTCGCCGAGGCGAAAAATGTGAAAATTTTCGAACATTTTTTAACTGCTTCTCCTCGGAAACCGTTGGGCCGATTGAAGTCAAATTTCATATGGAGCCTCTATGGGATGGGGGAAACCAAAATTTGCTCATGGGGTCAAGGTCACATGACCAAAATGGCCGCCAAGCCATATATGGTTTGTCTGTCTGTCCGTCCGTAACCCGTAAGTGAAAATTGGTGATAGTGACTTAACCACTTGGAATATTTAAACAATTTTTGGCATACTGATAGATATCAATGAGATCTAACCAATGAACTTGCGAAATATTACATTCCATTAAGTATAGCCTCGCCGAGGCGAAAAATGTGAAAATTTTCGAACTGCTTCTCCTCGGAACGGTTGGGCCGATTGAAGTCAAATTTCATATGGAGCCTCTATGGGATAGGGAAACCAAAATTTGCTCATGGGGTCCAGGTCACATGACCAAAATGGCCGCCAAGCCATATATGGTAAAAACCCTTCAAAAATAGTCTTCTCCAGAACCACTGGGCAGATTTCCACGAAACTTGATAAATAGCATCTGGGATGTAGGCCTATCATAAATTGCTAAAATGGTGACCCTGGGTTGACCTTGACCTTCTTTGGGTCCGTCTGTAACCCGTTTGTGAAAATTGGTGATAGGGACTTAACCGCTTAGAATATTTAAACAATTTTTGGCATACTGATAGATATCAATGAGATCTAACCAATGAACTTACGAAATATTACATTCCATTTAGTATAGCCTCGCCGAGGCGAAAAATGTGAAAATTTTCGAACATTTGTGAACTGCTTCTCCTCGGAAACCGTTGGGCCGATTGAAGTCAAATTTCATATGGAGCCTCTATGGGATGGGGGAAACCAAAATTTGCTCATGGGGTCAAGGTCACATGACCAAAATGGCCGCCAAGCCATATATGGTTTGTCTGTCCGTCCGTAACCTGTTTGTGAAAATTGGTGATAGTGACTTAACCGCTTGGAATATTTAAACAATTTTTGGCATACTGATAGATATCAATGAGATCTAACAAATGAACTTGCGAAATATTACATTCCATTTAGTATAGCTTCGCCGAGGCGAAAAATGTGAAAATTTTCGAACTGCTTCTCCTCGGAAACCGTTGGGCCGATTGAAATCAAATTTCATATGGAGCCTCTATGGGATGGGGGAAACCAAAAATACTCGTGGGGTCCAGGACACATGACCAAAATGGCCGCCAAGCCATATATGGTCTGTCTATCTGTCCGTCCGTAACCTGTTTGTGAAAATTGGTGATAGTGACTTTACTGCTTGGAATATTTAAACAATTTTTGGCATACTGATAAATATCAATGAGATCTTATCAATGAACTTGCGAAATATTACATTCCATTTAGTACAGCCTCGCCGAGGCGAAAAATGTGAAAATTTTCGAACTGCCTCTCCTCGATAATCGTTGGGCCGATTGAAGTCAAATTTCATATGGAGCCTCTACGGGATGGGGGAAACCAAAATTTCCTCATGGGGTCCAGGTCACATGACCAAAATGGCCGCCAAGCAATATTTGGTAAAAACCCTTCAAAAATAGTCTTCTCCAGAACCACTGTGCAGATTTCCACGAAACTTGATAAATAGCATCTGGAACGTAGGCCCATCATAAATTGCTAAAATGATGCACCTGGGTTGACCTTGACCTTCTTTGTGCCTAGGTCAAACTTTGACACATATGCTTTTGTGTTGGATTTTATCCTGCAAACGATTCAGAATACAGTACTAAAGTATAAGATATATTTTTGCTCCTTACGATAAGGCGCATTTATTGGGGGAACCGTTTTATGTCCAGGTCACATGACCAAAATGGCCGCCATACCCATATATGGTAACACTCATAAAGCTAAAAGCATCCGACGGGTCGTGCACTTCAGCTGAAGCACTGGTTATAGAATTTATTAAACGAGTTGAGGAAAAGGGATAAAATGCGAGGCTTATTTATGAAACTCGTTGAGGAAAAGGGATAAAATGCTTGGTAATGCCTCGCACTTTTTCCAGTTGCCTCAACTCGTTTAATAAATTCAATAATACATGGACACTCATGTAAGATCCTCTATGTCTTCCAAAACAAAGAAATGAAAAACAAGATGCAACTGGTAATAGTCAAAGTACGTTAAAATGACTGGCAATAGCCAAAAATACATTATAATGCCTCGGGCCAATATAGCAGACCTCGGATCTGTAACTGGGCCAGAACGAAATTACTTGGTTAATAACATTATAATATTACGTTTCAGTAGGCTTTGGAAGGCACTGCTGTGATCTCTTCCCTACATAACGCATGTATGGAAAATTCAGGAAAACCTAGCCTATCCTTTAAGAATATTTCCTTTCACAATGAATTTCAATAATTTGTTAGGGATGTAGAATTTTTTATAAAGCTTAAAAAGCAGGTATGTAAATAAAGTATATTTTTAAAAAAAAAACAGATACCTAAGTTGAACAAAAACTTTGCAATTAAGCACCTAATTGCTGAATACATTAGATATTTATTCCACACTTTTATCCCAATTATTCTATTTCATTTCAAAATAAATTCAAACAAAAGCGAACGTTGTAATTAACCAGTTTGGATTTCATTTAATTGGATATCAAAGAGGACAGGAGATATTCAGAATAAGCCATATAATGACGCAGGTGACAGACTTATCATAAACATTTAGAAAAACAGAAGTTTTCAAATAAGGGAAATTATAATTTCTTCTTAAAATTTGTTTCTTTCTCTTTGATACAAAAAAGATACAAAATGAAGTTACATATGATTTCAAACTATTAAAGCGGAAAGGGAACCCGGGAAAGGACATGATTTTTTTTAATATGTTGTGCAGACAAGATACAATCTTGTTCGGACAACATTATCTTGTGTGTACAAGATGTTATCTTGTGCGGACAACATATTATCTTGTTCGCACACTGACATATTATCTTGTGCGCAGAAGATATTAAGTTGTGTGAACAATATATTTTGGTGTCCACACAAGATAACATCTTGACGGCACAACATAGATCTTGTGCGGACAAGATAATATCTTGTGCGCACAAGATATTATTTTGTACTGACAACATTATATCTTGTTCGGACAACATATTATCTTATGCGCACGGACAACATAATATCTTGTTCGGACAACATATTAAAAAACAAGAGGCCCATGGGCCACTACGCTCACCAGAGGTCATGTGGTTTATACCATATACAGGCAAGGTGCCCATCTTGGTCATGTGACAACAATACCACGAATAATGTTTAATTGCCTCACCCCCATAGAGGCCTTTCATGTAATTTGGTTTCAATCAGCACAGCTCTTTTACTGGTGAAAAATATAAAAATACTGAATCTGAGCCGTCCAAGACAAAGGTCAGTAATGACCTTGACCTTTGGAATTAATAAACTTCCATTCAGCTAACTGTAAATACCATTTTTGATGTCACAGCCTACCAGGCAATCAGAAATATCCACTTTGCCATTTTTCCATACAAATGTCTAAGTGACCAAATTTGACCTAGACATAAAACAGGTCAAGGACAACCAAAGGTCATCATTTGAACAAACTTGGAAGGGCCAGAGTCCCTGATGCTGCATACCAAGTTTCAAGATCAGCGGCCATTCGGTTCTTGAGAAGAAGATTTTTAAAGGTTTTTACCATATGTGGGCATGGCGGCCATATTGGTCATGTGACCCAGTCCTCATGAAAAAACTTTCGTTCCCTCATTCCATAGAGGCTCCACATGTAATTTGGTTTCAATTGGCCAAGTAGTTTAAGTGAAGAAGAAGATAAAACTAGAGCTGCCGCCTAACGGGCGCCAATTATACCCCCGCTACCGACAAATTTTTACAAGTATTTGACCTTGAGGAAGGTCAAGGTCAGGTTTGTGTATATCAATCTTAAGTACTAGTGGCAAGGTGTGTGGTGTGTGAATATTATAGAAATCGGTCAAAGAATAAGGAAGTTATGAGCAATGTTAAAGTTTTTTGTAACGGACCGACGACAGACGATTTGTAACGGACCGACGACAGACGACAGACGACAAGCTGACTCCTATATACCCCCTTCAAACTTCGTTTGCGGGGGTATAAATACTGAATCTGAGCCGTCCTGGACAAAGGTCGGTAAATGACCTTGACCTTTGGAACTGATAAACCTCCATTCAGCTGATTGAAAATACCATTTCTGATGCCACTAGCTAATATACAATCAGAAAAATCCACTGTTTTGCCATTTTTCCATACAAATGTCTAAGTGACCAAATTTGACCTTGACGTAAAACAGGTCAAGGTCAACCAAAGGTCATCATTTGAATAAACTTGGTAGGGCCAGAGTCCCTGATGCTGCATACCAAATTTCAAGATCATCGGCCGTTCAGTTCTTGAGAAGAAGATTTTTAAAGGTTTTTATCATATATGGGCATGGTGGCCATATTGGTCATGTGACCCAGTCCTCACTAACAAACTTTCGTTCCCTCGTTCTATAGAGGCTCCACATGAAATTTGGTTTCAATTGGCCAAGTAGTATAAGTGAAGAAGAAGATGAAAATACTGAATCCGAGCCGTCCTGGACAAAGGTCGGTAAATGACCTTGACCTTTGGAACTGACAAACTTCCATTCAGCTGATTGTAAATACCATTTCTGATGCCACTAGCTAATATACAATCAGAAAATCGACTGTTTTGCCATTTTTCCATACAAATGTCTAAGTGACCAAATTTGACCTTGACATAAAACAGGTCAAGGTCAACCAAAGGTCATCATTTGAACAAACTTTGTAGGGCCCGAGTCCCCAATGCTGCATACCAAGTTTCAAGATCATTGGCCATTAGGTTCTTGAGAAGAACATTTTTAAAGGTTTTTACCATATATGGGCATGGCGGCCATATTGGTCATGTGACCCAGTCCCGACGAACAAACTTTCGTTCCCTTTTTAACATACAGGCTCCACATGTAATTTGGTTTGGATTGGCCAAGTAGTTTAAGTGAAGAAGAAGATAAAAATACTGAATCTGAGCCGTCCTGGACAAAGGTCGGTAAATGACCTTGACCTTTGGAACTGATAAACCTCCATTCAGCTGATTGAAAATACCATTTCTGATGCCACTAGCTAATATACGATCAGAAAAATCCACTGTTTTGCCATTTTTCCATACAAATGTCTAAGTGACCAAATTTGACCTTGACGTAAAACAGGTCAAGGTCAACCAAAGGTCATCATTTGAATAAACTTGGTAGGGCCAGAGTCCCTGATGCTGCATACCAAATTTCAAGATCATCGGCCGTTCAGTTCTTGAGAAGAAGATTTTTAAAGGTTTTTATCATATATGGGCATGGTGGCCATATTGGTCATGTGACCCAGTCCTCACTAACAAACTTTCGTTCCATCGTTCTATAGAGGCTCCACATGAAATTTGGTTTCAATTGGCCAAGTAGTATAAGTGAAGAAGAAGATGAAAATACTGAATCCGAGCCGTCCTGGACAAAGGTCGGTAAATGACCTTGACCTTTGGAACTGACAAACTTCCATTCAGCTGATTGTAAATACCATTTCTGATGCCACTAGCTAATATACAATCAGAAAATCGACTGTTTTGCCATTTTTCCATACAAATGTCTAAGTGACCAAATTTGACCTTGACATAAAACAGGAGAAGGTCAACCAAAGGTCATCATTTGAACAAACTTTGTAGGGCCCGAGTCCCCAATGCTGCATACCAAGTTTCAAGATCATTGGCCATTAGGTTCTTGAGAAGAACATTTTTAAAGGTTTTTACCATATATGGGCATGGCGGCCATATTGGTCATGTGACCCAGTCCCGACGAACAAACTTTCGTTCCCTTATTAACATACAGGCTCCACATGTAATTTGGTTTGGATTGGCCAAGTAGTTTAAGTGAAGAAGAAGATAAAAATACTGAATCTGAGCCGTCCTGGACAAAGGTCGGTAAATGATCTTGACCTTTGTAACTGATAAACTTCCATTCAGCTGATTGTAAATACCATTTCTGATGCCACTAGCTAATATACAATTTGAAAAATCCACTGTTTTGCCATTTTTCCATACAAATGTCAAAGTGACCAAATTTGACCTTGACGTAAAACAGGTCAAGGTCAACCAAAGGTCATCATTTGAACAAACTTGGTAGGGCTCGAGTCCCCAATGCTGCATACCAAGTTTCAAGATCATTGGCCATTCGGTTCTTGAGAAGAAGGTTTTTAAAGGTTTTTACCATATATGGGCATGGCGGCCATATTGGTCATGTGACCAAGTCCTCACGAACAAACTTTCGTTCCCCCTTCCCATAGAGGCTCCACATGTAATTTGGTTTCAAATGGCCAAGTAGTTTCAGAGGAGATGTTGTTTGAAAATGTTGACGACGCAGACACAGACACAGACACAGACGACGACGACGGACAACGGACCAATGCCTATACTATAAGTTCCCCCGGAGCCTTCGGCTCTGGTGAGCTAAAAATCATGTCCCTTTCCCGTTTCCGTACCTTTCTCTTTAATACAAAAAAGACACAGAATCAACCCAGGGTCACCATTTTAGCAATTTATGATGGGCCTACGTCCCAGATGCTATTTATCAAGTTTCGTGGAAATCTGCCCAGTGGTTCTGGAGAAGACTATTTTTGAAGGGTTTTTACCATATATTGCTTGGCGGCCATTTTGGTCATGTGACCTGGACCCCATGAGCAAATTTTGGTTTCCCCCATCCCGTAGAGGCTCCATATGAAATTTGACTTCAATCGGCCAAACGGTTTCAAAGGAGAAGCAGTTCGAAAATTTTCACATTTTTCGCATCGGCGAGGCTATACTAAATGGAATGTAATATTTCGCAAGTTTATTGGTAAGATCTCATTGATATCTATCAGTATGACAAAAATTGTTTAAATATTCCAAGCGGTTAAGTCACTATCACCAATTTTCACAAACGGGTTACGGACGGACAGACAGACAGACAATATATGGCTTGGCGGCCATTTTGGTCATGTGACCTGGACCCCATGAGCAAATTTTGGTTTCCCCCATTCCATAGAGGCTCCATATGAAATTTGATTTCAATCGGCCCAACGGTTTCCGGGAAGAAGCAGTTCAAAAATTTTCACATTTTTTGCCTCGGCGAGGCTATACTAAATGGAATGTAATATTTCGCAAATTCATTGGTTAGATCTCATTGATTTCTATCAGTATGCCATAAATTGTTTAAATATTCCAAGCGGTTAAGTCACTTTCCCCAATTTTCACAAACGGGTAACGGTCGGACCCAAAAAAGGTCAAGGTCAACCCAGGGTCACCATTTTAGCAATTTATGATGGGCCTACGTCCCAGATACTATTTATCAAGTTTCGTGGAAATCTGCCCAGTGGTTCTGGAGAAGACTATTTTTGAAGGGTTTTTACCATATATGGATTGGCGACCATTTTGGTCATGTGACCTGGACCCCATGAGCAAATTTTGGTTTCCCTATCCCATAGAGGTCCATATGAAATTTGACTTCAATCGGCCCAACGGTTTCCGAGGAGAAGCAGTTCGAAAATTTTCACATTTTTCGCATCGGCGAGGCTATACTAAATGGAATGTAATATTTCGCAAGTTCATTGGTTAGATCTCATTGATATCTATCAGTATGCCAAAAATTGTTTAAATATTCCAAACAGTTAAGTCACTATCACCAATTTTCACAAACGGGTTACGGACGGACAGACAGACAGACCGTATATGGCTTGGCGGCCATTTTGGTCATGTGACCTGGACCCCATGAGCAAATTTTGGTTTCCGGCATCCCATAGAGGCTCCATATGAAATTTGACTTCAATCGGCCCAACTGTTTCTGAGGAGAAGCAGTTAAAATATTTTCACATTTTTTGCCTCGGCGAGTCTATACTAAATGGAATGTAATATTTCGCAAGTTCATTGGTTAGATCTCATTGATATCTATCAGTATGCCAAAAATTGTTTAAATATTCCAAGCGGTTAAGTCGCTATCACCAATTTTCACAAACAGGTTACGGACGGACAGAATGACAGAATGACACGGTGATTTCAGGGCACTCTTAGAAAAGTCGGTTGTTTTTTCTTCGGGTCGTGCAATTTCATGATTTGAACATGGGTTTGTCGTTTGAGCCCCGCTCAATCAACAAACCCATTTTCAAATTTCATGATTTGAACATGGGTTTGTCGTTTGAGCCCGGCTCAATCCAAAATCCCATGTTCAAATCAAGAAATTATATGCTGATTGAACATCAATTTTGAATGTTTGATATCACAAGATGGTATCGTTATTGCCCAGAACATAGCATCTTAGAATTATATTTATCATACATTTAATATAAAATACTTAGTTTTTGAATATGAGATACGAACGTGACACCAATGCACGTATCATGCTTGCACGTGCTGCCATATCGCATGGGCTTTATCATACCCCAAAAATCCATATCACAACCCTTTATCGCACCCCTAAGCCTTTATCATACCTCTCACATCACCCTATTACGCGGCGTTCTTCCTTTTGCAGCATTTCGCATTTGTTGTTCAGGACGCCATTTGCAATTTGCAATATTTTCGTCTGTTCGAACTGTTTGGCAAAAAAAAACAAAAAAAAACAAGAGGGCCATTATGGCCCTGAATCGCTCACCTGATCCATAGAGTAACAAGTGGGCCCGGGGAGCGCCATTATTGACCCCAGTGTTATAATGTGCATAATGTTGAGGAAGGTCTAAAAAGGTGAAGCTTCATACCAACTATCAACAAAGGTTATAATTTGAACAATCTTGGCAAAGGTCCACTAGATGAAGCAACACACCAAATATCAAAGACCTGGGCCTTGCGGTTTCAGAGAAGAAGGTTTTTTAAAGATATTCCCTACATAAGCCTATGTAAAACCAAATGGCCCCGGGGTGGGGGCATTTTTGGCCTCAGAGCTATAATTTAAACAATCTTGATGAAGCTTCACACCAAATATCAAAGACCTGGGCCTTGCTGTTTCAGAAGAAGATTTTCAAAGATATCTCTATAAGTCTAGGATAAACCAAAGGGCCAGGGGGGAGGAGGGGGGGACATAAGTCTATGTTAAACACCAAAAGGGGGGTTTGGGGGGAACTGGCCTTGCTGTTTCAGAAGAAGATTTTCAAAGATTATCTCTATAAGTCTATGTTAAACCAAAGGGCCTGGGGGGAGGCATTGTGGCCCGAGGGCCATACTTGGTAGAGGTCCACTAGATGAAGCTCCAAAAACAAATATCAAAGACATGTGCCTTGCAGTTTCAGAGAACAAGATTTTTGTAGATTTCCCTATATAAGTCTATGTAAAACCAAAGGGTCTCAGGGAGGGGGGGGCATATCAAAGACCTAGGCCTTGTGGTTTCAGAGAAGAAGATTTTTCAAGATTTTTCCCTATATAAGTCTATGTAAAACCAAAGGCCCCCAGAGCGAGGGCATTTTTGGCCCCAGGGATATAATATGAACAATCTTGGTAGAGGTCCACAAGATGAAGCTTCATACCAAATATCAAAGACCTGGGCCTTGCAGTTTCAGAGAAGAAGATTTTTTAAAAATTTTAACTATATAAGCCTAAGTAAAACCAAAGGGCCCTGGGGCGGGGGCATTTTTGGCCCTAGCACTATAATTTGAACAATCTTGGTAGGGGTCCACTAGATGAAGCTCAATACCAAATAGCAAAGACCTGGGCCTAGCAGTTTCAGAGAAGAAGATTTTTAAAGATTTTACCTATATAAGCCTAAGAGCCCCGGGGCAGGGGAATTTTTGGCCCCAGCACTGTAATTTGAACAATCTTGGTAGGGGTCCACTAGACGAAGCTTCATACCAAATAGCAAAGACCTGGGCCTTGCAGTTTCAGAGAAGAAGATTTTTAAAGATTTTCCCTATATAAGCCCTTGTAAAACCAAAGGGCCCCAAGGCGGGGGCATTTTTGGCCCCAGCACTATAATTTGAACATTCTTGGTAGGGGTCCACTAGATGAAGCTTCATATCAAATATCAAAGACCTGGGCCTTGCGGTTTCAGAGAAGAAGATTTGTTAAGTTTTCTGTAAAAAAATCTATTTTTGGCTCCTGTGACCTATATGTGCAACAGACCAGAACCATTTGAACAACTTTGAAATGGGGCCACCTAAGGATCATTCCTGTGAAGTTTGGTCAAAATCTGATCAGTGGTTTAGGAGGAGATGTCGTTTGAAGAAATTGTTTACGCATGCACGCACGGACGCGCGGATGCCAGACGCACGACGGACAAAAAGTGATCCCAAAAGCTCACCTCGTCACTACGTGATGGTGAGCTAAAACAAGAGGGCCATGATGGCCCTGGATCGCTCACCTGATCCATTGAGTAACAAGTGGGCCCCGGGGAGGGCCATTATTTACCCCAGGGCTATAATGTGCATAATGTTGAGAGAGGTCTAAAAAGCTGAAGCTTCATACCAAATATCAACAAAGGCTAGAATTTGAATAATCTTGGCAAAGGTCCACTAGATGTAGCTACACACCAAATATCAAAGACCCGGGCCTTGCGGTTTCAGAGAAGAAGACTTTTTTAAGATATTCCCTACATAAGCCTATGTAAAACCAAATGGCCCTGGGGCGGGTATTGGCCCCGGTTCAGGGGCATTTTTGGCCTCAGGGCTATAATTTAAACAATCTTGATAGAGGTCCACTAGATGAAGCTTCACACCAAATATCAAAGACCTGGGCCTTGCTGCTTCAGAGAAGAAGATTTTCAAAAATTATCTCTATATAAGTCTATGTAAAACCAAAGGGCCCCAGGGCAGGGGCATTTGTGGCCCGAGGGCTATAATTTGAATAATGTTGGTGGAGGTCCACTAGATGAAGCTCCATACCAAATATCCGTACCTTGCTGTTTCAGAGAAGAAGATTTTTAAAGATTTCCCTATATACCGTATTCGCCCTAATTATCGCACCGTGCGCTTAGTTTTTTCAAAATCGTGTCATAAAATCATGGTGAAAAATCTACCTAATTAGCGCACACTTGATACGAAAACAACAGCTTCCAAGATGATGCATACTGATATTTAATGGGACGGAAAAAGATACTTAAGCATTGCCTTCACTGTTAGAAGAAATAATGGTAAGTTTTTTATAGATTTACTATGAGAGCTTCAAGGGGGGATATTACTGTAAAGTGTGCGCTTATGCATTTCCTTTTCAAAAATAGCTTTGGTGTGCGCTTATAGGAGCATGTGCGGTAATTAGGGCGAATACGGTAAGTCTATGTATAACCAAAGGGTCTCGGGGCGGGGGCATTTTTGGCCCCAGGGCTTTTATTTGAACAATCTTGATAGAGGTCCACTAGATGAAATTTCACATCAAATATCAAAGACCTAGACCTTGTGGTTTCACAGAAGAAGATTTTTAAAGATTTTCTCTATATAAGTCTATGTAAATTTGTTTGTTTGATCTGAGGTTTAACGTCCCAGTCAACACTGTAAAGGTCATTTTGAGACCTTGCTTCCAATTTTGTGGGACTTTTAGCCGACATTGAGATGACTATGTAAAACCAAAGGGCTCCGGGCCGGGGCATTTTTGGTCTCAGGGCTATAATTTGAACAATCATGGTAGAGGTCCACTAGATGAAGCTTCATACCAAATATCCGTACCTTGCTGTTTCAGAGAAGAAGATTTTCAAAGATTTCCCTATATAAGTCTATGTAAAACCAAAGGGTCTCGGGGCGGGGGCATTTTTGGCCCCAGGGCTATAATTTGAACAATTTTGGTAGGTCCACAAGATGAAGTTTCATACCAAATATCAAAGACCTGGGCCTTGCGGTTTCAGAGAAGAAGATTTTTAAAGATTTTCCCTATATTAGCCTATGTAAAACCAAAGGGCCCTGGGGCGGGGGCATTTTTGGCCCCAGCACAATGATTTGAACAATCTTGGTAGGGGTCCAATAGATGAAGCTTCATACCAAATAGCAAAGACCTGGGCCTTGCGGTTTCAGAGAAGAAGATTTTTAAAGATTTTCCCTATATAAGCCCATGTAAAACCAAAGGGCCCCAGAGCGGGGGCATTTTTGGCCCCAGCACTACAATTTGAACAATCTTGGTAGGGGTCCACTAGATGAAGCTTCAAACCAAATATCAAAGACCTGGGCCTTGCAGTTTCAGACAAGAAGATTTTTAAAGATTTTCCCTATATAATCCTATGTAAAACCAAAGGGCCCCGGGTTGGGGGCATTTTTGGCCCCAGCACTATAATTTGAACAATTTTGGTAGGAGTCCGCTAGATGAAGCTTCATACTAAATATCAAAGACCTGGGCCTTGTGGTTTCAGAGAAGATTTTTAAAGATTTTCCCTATAATTTGAACAATCTTGGTAGGGGTCCACTAGATGAAGCTTCATGCCAAATATCAAAGACCTGGGCCTTGTGGTTTTAGATAAGATTTTTTAAGTTTTTGATGAAAAAATCTTTTTATGGCTCCTGTGACCTAGACGTGGAGCTATAATTTGAACAATTTTGGTAGAGGTCCACAAGATGAAGCTTCATACCAAATATCAAAGACCTGGGCCTTGTGGTTTCAGACAAGAAGATTTTTAAAGATTTTCCCTATATAAGCCTATGTAAAACCCAAGGGCCCTGGGGTGGGGGCATTTTGGGCCCCAGCACAATAATTTGAACAATCTTGGTAGGGGTCCAATAAATGAAGCTTCATAAAAAATAGCAAAGACCTGGGCCTTGCGGTTTCAGAGAAGAAGATTTTTAAAGATTTTCCCTATATTAGCCTATGTAAAACCAAAGGGCCCTGGGGCGGGGGCATTTTTGGCCCCAGCACAATGATTTGAACAATCTTGGTAGGGGTCCAATAGATGAAGCTTCAGACCAAATAGCAAAGACCTGGGCCTTGCGGTTTCAGAGAAGAAGATTTTTAAAGATTTTCCCTATATAAGCCCATGTTAAACCAAAGGGCCCCAGAGCGGGGGCATTTTTGGCCCCAGCACTATAATTTAAACAATCTTGGCAGGGGTCCACTAGATGAAGCTTCATACTAAATAGCAAAAACCTGGGCCTTGTGGTTTCAGAGAAGAAGATTTTTAAAGATTTTCCCTATAAAAGCCCATGTTAAACCAAAGGGTCCTGGGGCGGGGGCATTTTTGGCCCCAGCACTATAATTTGAACAATCTTGGTAGGGGTCCACTAGATGAAGCTTCATACCAAATATCAAAGACCTGGGCCTTGTGGTTTCAGAGAAGAAGATTTTTTAAGTTTTCGGTGAAAAAAATCTATTTTTGGCTCCTGTGACCTAGATGTGCAACGGACCAGAACCATTTGAACAACTTTGAAAGGGGACGACCTAAGGATCATTCCTGTGAAGTTTGGTCAAAATCCGATCAGTGGTTTAGGAGGAGATGTCGTTTGAAGAAATTGTTTACGCACAGACGCACGCACGCACAACGGACGACGGACAAAAAGTGATCCCAAAAGCTCACCTTGTCACTACGTGACGGTGAGCTAAAAACATGGCACGGAGCAGCGAATATGAGAGGAAAATGTAACTAACTTTGGTATTAGGCAGATGCAATTAATACAATTTATTTTGAACAAATTTTTTTAAAAGTGAAATGTATGATAAATAGATTATGGTATGGCATTTTTCATATCATACCCCATGTCAGCCCTCGGGCTGATATGGGAGTCTCGGGCTGATATGGGGTATGATATGCCATATGATAATCTCTATTTATCATATGACGTCACGTCTGAGACTGTAATGTCATGTAATAAAGTTCGTAATCCACTAGTAGATTAAATATGCAAATTAGTTAGAAACACCCCTTAACTTTACATGTACAACTTCATTAACATTTACTCTAATCGTGAATAAAATGACGTTTTAATGTTTTAGAATCTTGCATATCGCTCATGTATTATTTAATTTATGAAACTCGTTGAGGAAAAGGCATAAAATGTTTGGTGTAGCCTCACATTTTATCCCTTTTCCTCAACTCGTTATAAATTCAATTTATTGAATTTATGAAACTCGTTGAGGAAAAGGCATAAAATGCTCGGCATAGCCTCGCATTTTATCCCTTTTCCTCAGATCGTTTAATAAATTCAATAATACATGAACACCTGTAAGATCCTCTATGATGACATAAGAGGTTCATTGCATAACTGGTGTCATGTAAACAATATTCTGAACTAGGCACAATGTTAGTTTGCCGGTCACATTTGATTTTGTTTGTTTGTTTGAATTGAGGTTTAACGTCCCCGTCAACACTGTAAAGGTCATTTTGGAGACGTTGCTTCCAATTTTGTGGGACTTTTACCCGACATTCCGGTCACATTTGAAGTGCATATGAAGCTTTAGGGTGTTTTTTGCCACTGGAATCATATGTTATGCAAGAAAAATGATTATTCATGGCACTTTTATTGTAATAACATTTGCTGGGTCCCTCGGAAGATATTTGAACACTCAGCCTGACGTGTGTTCAAACAGCTAACTTGAGACCTGCCAAATCTTAACCCATTTTGTACTGAAACCCCAAAACTGGTACCCTTGCAAACAGTGCAGGCCAAGATCAGACGCCACAGAATGCAGCATCTGATCAAGGCCTACACTGTTTCCAAAAAGTTCAGCTATATTCCAAATGGTTTTTGATGAAAACACAGCCTGATCGACAACCCTAAATTTTGAAATGGACTCCTGCTATATATAAGGTGGCAGATTCCATGTGGTACAAAAAGGGTTAATGCATGAAAAATCTTGGGTGATGCTTATATTGCAGATTTGCTTCACTGTTTTGAGTTTAATGGCTCAGTTAACACATTGTATGCTAGTGGACTCTTCCAAAGCTATATGTTGGACAAGTCCATTTGTCATTTAAGGGGTGTCAGGTCTATTTTTTCGTTTTTATTCTATTTTTTATGGAATGTTCTGTTAGCAAAAAGTGCAGGCCCTGATCAGATGCCGCATTCAGCAGCATCTGATCTGGGCCTGCACTGTTAACAAAGGTACCCCTTTAGGGGTTTCCCGCATACAATGGGTATATATAAACACTAAGGTTATATTGAGTCTGTCAGTTTACCTTAACCACTACAGTGCACATTCTTTAGCAAGAAACTGACAACTGCCCTTCTTGAATCAGAGGAAGGAAGAGAATGACCATAGAAAAGATTTCATAATCAATCTCCACAAAAGAATGTTGCCAACCAGACAGGGATGGAACCTGAGCATTACGAAAATATGCCTATTCAAATACATGTACATTATAAATTTTACGGCAGAAACAATGAAATTGGCCCCGGCACAACCAGGGGGACCTTATGTTGGCATAAAAGCATATGGCTGAGAGGCCTTTACCTAAGGAACATGTCTATCAAAGTTTTGTCAAAATATCTGCAATAACTTGGCAGCAAATGCCATTTTTCAATTTTCCCCATTGTAAAGTAGAAGTAAAACAAAGATCAGGAATTGATACAATTAACTTACTCCACCCATAAAAGACACCAAAGGGAAAGAAATACAAACATTAAGCGACCAGACCATAATGGAAACCTAAACAAAGGAAGGCCATAAGGACAGTTACTTTCCCACAAAATGGCCATATGGCCATCCAAAACAAAAAGACACAAGTGATACACACAGTAAGTAACAAACAACAACATAAATAAATCGCCACAGAAGAGCCGCCTTGGAACGGTCAGTGGAAGATTTCCACTGGGGGGGCTTAAATCGATTTTACGTGGCCACAATCCTCGCCCTTACTTCCGTCGCAATTTAGACAAATAGTTTGTTCAGTCCGCATGAAGGCCTCCTAACTCATCAGTGCAACATCTCCGTGAACACAAAAATCAAAGAACCACAGAGGTGAGACAACGGTGAGGACTCGACAGCAAGAAACCACTGAAATGCTGGAGCAAAAGAAAACCAACAGTTAGACTACGATGAGCCCGACCAGAGACAGAGCATCAGGCACCAACCAACATTATCTCTCTAATTTTCAATAAGCCTTTACGTTGGAGCCGTCATAGAATCTGAGGCCTGACCCACCGGCGTGCAATTAAAGAGGGAAGCAAAGTTGCCAACCGTGATTGGGTTAACTACCATGCATGCAGTCTCTTGTATAATATCCATGTTGTACCCAATCTTTTTATATCGAAGAATGATTTTACGAAATTGGGTGCTGAAGTCATTGCGGTTATATATTTTTCTGAATTTATATACTAAGTCACCATAAAATTCGGGTTCCGATAGACCTTGTTGCAGAAGAGATTTAAGTCAAATATTGAATTTTGAAATGAAATCAGAATGGCGTCTATAAAATTTTGAAAAGGCTTTGCGTAGTTTATGGTACCGATAACCCTGATTAAGGAGTTTAGCCGTTAATAATTTATTACGAGTGTTGAAGTCAGTTACATGACTACACACTCTAGCAAATCGAATTAATTGCGAAATATAAACGCCATAGGATGGCGCACGAGGAACATCACCATCCAAAAAAGGACAATTTACAATCTCAAAATCAAAGTCTTCACGTTTATCATAAATTTTGCACGAAACAAATCCATCTACAATAGATAGATAAAAATCCAAAAACGGGGCCTCGGTATCAGAAGAATTTGCTTTATTTAACTGAAGTTCTAGGGGGTAAATCTGACTGATCAAACCATCAAAATAGGTATTATCAATATTTAATAAATCATCTAAATATCTAGAAGTAGAGCTAAAAGCTTCAATAATTTCAGATTGGTTATCAATGGAAAGCGACAAAATGAAGTCTCTTTCATAACAATACAAGAACAGAACAGCCACAAGAGGTGCGCGATTAGTACCCATCGGAATACCCACAATTTGTCTAAATAACTTAGTACCGAATCTAATATAAATATTGTCAAGTAGAAAGGTGAGGGCATCACACACTTTCTGACATGACCAAAGTGTATAATTCTTATGCTCTTTAGAAGTGAAAAATGCATTTCTGACATTACATGCAAGATAGAGAGAATCTTCTCTGTGAAAAGCCCATTCAATTAAATCATTAAGCTTTTCTTTTTATGATTATGAGGAAGTGTAGTGTAAAGAGTGGAAAAATCGTAGGTAGACAGACTAGAAGCACGAAAATGTCTAGATTTCAATTTATTTAAAACCTCATTTGAATTTTTTATAGACCAAAACAGATTTCTTCCTGATCTTTCAAAGACTTTATCACAATATTTAATTACATGCGTTTTAATAGCAGTAAGACAGGAAGTTAATACTTTAGAAAGTTCAGTGGTAGTGCAAGAGCTAGAATTTGCAATAAACCGTGCTTTGTAAGGTTTTTTATGAAGTTTTGGTAACCAGTATAGCGTAGGAAGCTTGTCTTGGCCTTCGTTAACACACACAGCAAACTTGGTGGCTGAAAGACAAACATGTTTATCTACTATAGCTCTCTCTTCAGCTAAAGGCTGAAGTTCATAGGCCTTAGTACCACCAAGCTCCTGCTTAAGCGTGTTAACATAGTGGAGCCGTCACACAACGACGACGTTGTTAGCGGCCTTGTCTGCAGGGGCCAAAACAAACTTCTTATGAAATTCTTGAATACCTAGTTTAAGATGACGTAAAGACGTCTTGGGCTTAGGAGGTAATAAGTTAGTATTTTGAGAATAGAAAGAAATGCGTTCTAAGGAAAATCTAAGTTGCCATAGCAACCAAACTAAAGAGCCGAATTTCATAAAAAAAAACACAAAACCTGTGAACACTTCTCCAAATTTCTGTCAAAATTTCCCTCACAGTGACTAGCTTTGATCTTACTAACAATTTCTATGAAAACAAACAGATCCCAGTAGAAGACTGTAAATAAGATAACATGACAGATAAGAAGATAAAATTCTAGAAAAAGCAGAGTAAAATTAGTTTTCCAGATTGTAACAGGGTTAAAACATTATTTAGTTTCCAATGACCAGCCTGCTCAATAAGCAATAGCTCCCCCTTACTTTCGTAAGGCGAGCTAAAAATAAGGTTTACCCCGTGTAAACCCCAGTTTTACTATATAAAAGTGGGGTTCAAGGGGTCAGAATTACATGGGCGTATTTTTGTGATGAGGCCAACTGAGGATCACTTGAAAAACATTTTACCTGCTGGGGTCTGCAACATTCTTTCATGGAGATTGATCATGATATCTTTAATACGGCCATTTTCGCCCTACTGCTGATTCAAGAGGGCAGTTGCAAGTTTGTGGCAAACGTGCACTGCACTGGTTAACAGGCTGTGGTATAAGCCTAACCAGGAAGTGGTGTTAGGTAAACTGACAGGCTTGATATGGCCTTAATTGTGTTGACCAGGCCATTAATCTCCAAAACAAACAAACCATTACCTTATCTGGAAGTGGGGCAGGACTGGTGGGTTCTGTTGGTTCCTCTGTGGCGCCACCTGGAGGCTGGGTCTGGGTTTCAGTCTCAAACGTTATGGGATCTGACTCTAGTTTCACCCAGTACATGAGCTTTGTCTTAAGAACCGTATATCTGAAATAATGACAGTAAAATTCAAGCAATCACTGATATTAAAAGGCCATTTTCTACATAGAGACCTTTTAATGCTACCTCTATTTAGCAAACACTGATATTAAAAGGCTAGTTTCATATGTGAAATTGACCTTTTGACCCTTGTCCTGCTGAGTCCGGATATGTTTTATCTTTCAAACAATGTAGATCCAGATCAGATGGCTTCTGATCAGGATCTACATTGTTTGTCATTCAGATTCTGAATTTGTTGCGATAATTTGCATCAAGTTATCCGATTGGTTGATAATTGGTAGTGGTTGTGGCAGATTAAAATATTCAGCAGAACAATGGTTAATTTTTGTGACTGCTCAACACAGGTGGCCTAAAAAGAAGCTCTTTCTGTAGTGTGCAGTTCAGGCTCTGATTAGACAGCGTACATCCTTGTAAAGGCAAATAAGTTAAAACTAGAAATGGTGTTTGTAAAACACAATGCCCCCAGCCTTTGCTTGTCCCTAGATGGCAAAATATTCAACAAATATTGTTAAAGACTGAAAAACATACAACAAGAATTCCGCCGAAGGCTATGTCGCGCCTGTGGGGCCCATCCACCCGCCCAACCACCCACCCGAACATCGCTATTTTAAAGAACGGAATTTTTGAAAAACCCGTCCAATAAAACCGAAAATTACCATGATTACAATAATAATTCAAAGTGTGTGGCCTTGGCCCCAAGGTTATGCTAACAAATAAATCAAAGGACAACCAGAAAGCAACACAATTGAGTGGCAAAAATTACAAAGGGCAATAACTCTAACAAAATTTTATCGCATTGGTTGAAAATTTAATCAGGTAATCTCCTCCTTAGTCCCAATCACTATACCAAATATCAAGGCTGTAGCTCAAATACTTTTTGAGATATCTTGCTAACGAGAATTCTATGTTACTTAATTAAAGGGGAAATAATTCAAGAAGGGGAGATAATTTGGACAAGAAAAAAAATACGGGTCAACTATTTTTTAATGAGGAACCCATATATGAAATTTCAAAACACTAGCATACACGGTTCTAAAGATATGCTATGCACCAGAAAGCAACACAATTGAGTGGCAAAAATTACAAAGGGCAATAACTCTAACAAAATTTTATCGCATTGGTTGAAAATTTAATCAGGTAATCTCCTCCTTAGTCCCAATGACTATACCAAATATCAAGGCTGTAGCTTAAATACTTTTTGAGATATCTTGCTAACGAGAATTCTATGTTATTTAATTAAAGGGGAAATAATTCAAGAAGGGGAGATAATTTGGACAAGAAAAAAAATACTGGTCAACTATTTTTTCATGAGGAACCCATATATGAAATTTCAAAACACTAGCATACACGGTTCTAAAGATATGCTATGCACCAGAAAGAAACACAATTGAGAGGCAAAAAATTATAAAGGGCCATAACTTTAACAAAATTTTATAGAATTGGTTGAAAATTTAATCAGGTAGTCTCCTCCTTAGTCCCAATCACTACACCATGTATCAGGGCTGTAGCTTAAATACTTTTTGAGATATCTTGCTAACGAGAATTCTATGTTTTTTAATTAAAGGGGAAATAATTCAAGAAGGGGAGATAATTTGGACAAGAAAAAAAATACGGGTCAACTATTTTTTCATGAGGAACTCATATATGAAATTTCAAAACACTAGCATACACGGTTCTGAAGATATGCTATGCACCAGAAAGCAACACAATTGAGTAGCAAAAAATTACAAAGGGCCATAACTCTAACAAAATTTTATCGAATTGGTTGAAAATTTAATCAGGTAGTCTCCTCCTTAGTCCCAATCACTATACCAAATATCAAGGCTGTAGCTCAAATACTTTTTGAGATATCTTGCTAACGAGAATTCTATGTTATTTAATTAAAGGGGAAATAATTCAAGAAGGGGAGATAATTTGGACAAGAAAAAAAATACGGGTCAACTATTTTTTCATGAGGAACCCATATATGAAATTTCAAAACACTAGCATACACGGTTCTAAAGATATGCTATGCACAAGAAAGCGTGACGTACGAACGGACTAACGGACTAACGGACGAACGGACGGACAAGCCAGAAGCAATATGCCCCCCAACTTTTTTAAAGTTGGGGGCACCTGTTTTATGCAAGCACCTGTCTTTAGCAAGCACATTGTGGCTGAAAAACAAGAGGCCCATGGGCCACAATGCTCACCAGAGCTCAGGGGGCCACTGCCCGCTGGCAGCAATGTACTTTAATTAACCATGGAAGCCCTGTGCCCAAGGATGCTACAGATAAAATTTGGATCCAATCAGCCTAGTGGCTTCAGATTCTGATGTCGCTTGAATGTGTTGTTGCCTGACAACAGATGACAATTGACAATTTCCCATCTGTGGCAACAAATAGGCCAAAAGGAACATAATCAAAGGAACATTTCTATGGAAGTGTGGCAAAATATCTTGGAAGACATTAATGTCATTTTTCAATTTTCCCCATTATAAGTCAATCGAAACTCTTAACTTGGCATAGCAAACAAACCAAACAGTTAAAATTCATAAACTAGAGCTCAGGTGGACACTGCCCAATGGCAGACATGTATAATAACATGATATGATTTTAATATACCAATTATAAACTCTCCCAAACAAACCACATACCCAAATGAGCACCCATGTGGACTGTATCTGAAATATTAGGTGTTTTATAAAGTAAAGAGGGTGGGGCATGGACCCAATGGAGCCCTGGTTGGTGTCAATAAATGCGTCTTATCAAAAGAAACAGAGACATATATGGTTTAGCAGTGGGGATATGTATGATTCCTGAGACGTAAGGCCTTATAAGTAATGGAGGAATCCGGGAATGTCAGATCCCAGAAAAGCCCAAGATTGTTGTCAAAGAATATGTCTTATCATAAGGACCAAGAGTATATATGGTTAAACGGTGGGGATCTGAATGGTTTCTGAGATATGAGGCCCTTTTATGAAGTGGCAGGATGAGAAATGGCCCCTGCTGACCCCACAAGAAGGGGATGGCTGAATGTGTCTATTAACAATGAACAAGAATATATGTGATTATAGGATGGGGAATTGAATGGTTTCTGAGATATATGGCATATTATGAAGTGGAGTCTTATCATAAGGAACAAGAATATATATGGTTAAGGGGTGGAGATCTGAACAGTCTCTGAGATATATGGATTTTAATGAAGTAAAGGGGTGGGGCATGGCCCGTGGCACCCCGGGGGGACCGCCATGCTGGTGTCACTGATTGCATCTTATCACAAGGAACAAGAATATATATGGTTTAGGGTTGGGGCTCTGAACAGTTTCTCAGATATATGGTCTTTTGTGAAGTCAAGGGGTGGAGCATGGCCCGGGTGTGCCCTGGGTGACCCCTAGGTTGGTGTCATTGAACCTGTCTTATCATAAGGAACAAGAATATGTATGGTTTAGGGGTGGGGATCTGTAAGGTTTCTGGAATATTTGGCCTTTTATGAAGTAGGGGGTTTGGCATGGTCCCAGCACATTCCGGGGGACCCCCAAGTTGGTGTCACTGAATGCAACTTATCATAAGGAATGAGAATATATATGGTTTATGGGTGGGGATCTCAATGGTTTCTGAGATAAATGGCATTTAATGAAGTGGAGACGGTGGGGCATGTCCCCAGCACATCCCGGGGCACCCACAGGTTTGTGTCACTTAATGTGTCTTATCATAAGGAACAAGAATATATATGGTTTAGGGGTGGGGATCTGAATGGTTTCTGAGATAAATGGCCATTTATGAAGTGGAGGGGTAGGGGCATGTCCCCGGCATATCCCGGGGACCTCCAGGTTGGTGTCACTTAATGCTTCTTATCATAAGGAACAAGAATATATATGGTTTAGGGGTCGGGATCTGTAAGGTTTTTGAGATATAAGGCATTTTATGAAGTGGAGGGGGCGGGGCATGGCCCCGGCAAAACCTAGGGGACCCCCAGGTTGACAAAAATGCATAGGGCTAAGAGAAGTTTACTCAAGGAACATTTCTATCTAAGCTTTGTTGAAATATCTACAATGACTTGGCAGAAAATGCCATATTTCAGTTTTCCCTATTATAAGTCAATGGAAACTCTAAGTTGCCATAGCAACAAAACTAAAAGGCCAAATTTCATAAAAAACACAAAACCTGTAAAGGCAAATATGGTGAATATTTTCATAAAGTCTCCACCTCCTAGAGCTTACGCTTTCTGAGGAGATGATTTTTTAAGTTTTTTTTTTTTCTATTTTTTGCATTTTGGTTTCCATGGCAACCAACGAAAATGAGCAGTAGGCCTAAAAGCATATGACAGATAGTAGATTGCCTAAGGAACATTTCTATGAAAGTTTTGTCAAAATATCTGCAGATGCTTGGCAGTAAATGCCATTTTTCAATTTTCCCCATTATAAGTCTATGGCAACTATAAGTTACCATAGCAACCAAACTGATGAGCCAATTTTCATAAAATTTGCAATCCCCCAGCCCAAGGATGCTACAGATAAAATTTGGGCCAAATTGGCCCAGTGGCTTCAGAGGAGATGTCATTTGAAAGTGTTGATGGACGCAGATGCAGACGCAGACGACGGACAACTGCCTATCCTATAAGCTCCCCCGGAGCCTTCGGCTCTGGTGAGCTAAAAAACAGGTTAAGTTGCAGGTTAAGTTGTATATGGATGGCTGTTGACCCAAAACTATGACTCCCAGCAAGGGAACTTAGTACTCTGCTTCTACATATAATGCATCGTTCTTGTTTGTTTGATTTGAGGTTTAACATCCCCGTCAACACTGTATAGGTCATTTTGGAGAGGTTGCTTCCAAGTTTGTGGGACTTTTACCAAACATTGAGATGAAATGACATCTCAAGCCCTGTCACCCAATGAAAGAAATAGGGTTTATACCGCTATGCCTGGGCAGGCGTAGATCCTCTAAGCGGTTTACCAGTACTCGTGTGTGGTCGGTTTCATCTCTGTGTGGAAGCATCATGCAGCCCATTTATTTCTTCAAGCCTCGATGGGCCATATAATGCATAAAATTTTCCAGGGGCACTAAATGCTATAATTATGTAACAAATGTATCAAAGAAAGACATAGGAGAAACAAACTTTCTGTTCCTCTTTTTGACTATGCCCCCCGCCCATAGGGGCTTCAAGAAATTGATGGGCTGCATTTTGATACCTCGTTCATATGGCGGAGACGCACTCGCAAGCTCGTGCGTCCTTCGCCATATGAACTTGTGCTGAATATTTCACAATATAAAGTCAATAACCTATAAATAAACAAGAGGCCCATGGGCCACTATGCTCACCAGAGCTCAGGTGGGCACTGCCAAATTGCAGCCATGTATTTTAACATGATATCATTTTAATCTGCCAAATGAACCCCCATATCCAAATGAGCATCAATGTGGACTCAGTATATGAAACATTAGGCCTTTTATGAAGTAGAGGGGGTGGGGCATGGACCCAATGGAGCCCTGGTTGGTATCACTAAATGTGTCTTATCACAAAGAACAAGAATATATATGGTTTAGCAGTGGGGATCTGCATGGCTGGAGATATAAGTGGAGGGGTTGGAGCATGCCCTGTCGTTCCCAGGAAAGCCCAAGATTGTTGTCCCTAAATGTGTCTCATCATAAGGACCAAGTATATATATGGTTTAGGGTTGGGAATCTGAACGGTTTCCAAGATATCCTTTCATGAAGTGGAAAGGACAGGACTGGCCCCTGCAGACACCCCTACAGTAGGTGTGCTAATAATAAGGAACAAGAACATATATGAATATGGGGTGGGGATTTCAATGGTTTCTGAAATATATGGCCTTTTATGAAGTGGAAGGGCGGGGCACATTGCCTCAGCACAAAGAGACCCCCAAGTTGGTGTGACTGAATGAGTCTTATCATAAGGAACAAGAATATATATGGTTTAGGGGTGGGGATCTGAACTATTTCTGAGATATGTGGCTTTTAATGAAGTCAAGCGGTGGAACAAGGCCCGGGCATGCCCCGGGGACTCACAAGCTGGTGTCAATGAATGTGCCTTATCATAAGGAAGATGAATATATATGGTTTAGGGGTGGGGCTCTGAACAGTTTCTGAGATATAAGGCCTTTTGTGAAGTGCAGGGGTGGGGCAAGGCCCAGGGAGACGCCCAGGTTGGTGTCAATGAAAGTGTCTTATCATAAGGTACAAGAATATATATGGTTTAGGGGTGGGGATCTGTAAGGTTTCCGAGGTATTGTGATATTATGAAATGGAGGGGGTGGGGCATGGACCCAGCACATCCCTGGGGACCCCCAGGTTGGTGTCACTGAATGTGTCTCATCATAATGAACAAGAACATATATGGTTTAGGGGTGGGAATCTGAACAGTTTCTGAGATATATGGCCTTTTGTGAAGTGAAGGGGTGGGGCATGGCTCCGGCGCATCCCCCGGAAGACCCCCAATTTGGGGTCAATGAATGTGTCTTATCATAAGGAGCAAGAATATATATGGTTTAGGGGTGGGGATCTGTAAGGTTTCCGAGATATTGGGCCTTTTATGAAATGGAGGGGCGGGACATGGCCCCAGCGCATCCCGGGGGACCCCCAGTTTGATGTCACTGAATGCGTCTTATCATAAGGAACAAGAGTATATAGGGTTCAGGGGTTGGGATCTGAATGGTTTCCGAGATATTGGGCCTTTTATGGAGTGGAGGGGGTGGGTCATGGCCTCGGCACATCCCGGAGGACCTCCAGGTTGGTATCACTGAAAGCGTCTTATCAATAGGAACAAGAATATATATGGTTTAGGGGTGGGGATCTGTAAGGTTTCTGAGATATAAGTCATTTTATAAAGTACTGGGGGCGGGGCATGGCCCCGGCACAACCTACTGGACCCCCAGGTTGACATTAAAGCATATGGCTGAGAGAAGTTTACCAAAGGAACCTATGAAAGTTTTGTCAAAATATCTGCAAAGGCTTTGTAGTTAATGCCATTTTTCAATTTTCCACATTATAAGTCTATGGAAAATCTAAGTTGCCATGGCAACCATACTAAAGAGCCGAATTTCATAAAAAACACAAAACCTGTAACGGCAAATATGGTGAATATTTCCATAAACTTTCAGCCTCATAGAGCATACGGTTTCTGAAGAGATGATTTTTTAAGTATTTTTTTTTCTATTTTTTCATTTTGGTTTCCATGGCAACCAATACAAATGAGCAGTAGGCCTAAAATCATATGGCAGATAGTAGATTGCCTAAGGAATATTTCTATGAAAGTTTTGTCAAAATATCTGCAGTGGCTTGGCAGTAAATGCCATTTTTCAATTTTCCCCATTATAAGTCTATGGAAACTCTTAAGTTGCTATAGCAACCAAACTAATGGGCCAATTTTCATAAACAAGAGGGCCCAATGGCCCTATATCGCTCACCTGTGTACCAGAAAATGATTAGTGTAGGAGACCACTTGACATTGCTACATACTAAATATCTAAGCTCAGGCAAAGCGGTGTCCATGCTTATAACCTATTGGTTTCATTGGGCGACAGGGCTTGAAATGTAATTTCATCTCAATGTAAAAGTCCCACAAAATTGGAAGAGACATCTCCAAAATGACCTATACAGTGTTGACAGGGATGTAAAACCTCAAATCAAACAAAATCTGTGCCTTATGGTTTTGGAAAAGAAGATTTTTTTTTTTAGTTTTTTTTTCCAGTATAAGTCTATAGACGCTAATGAGCCCTGGGGCTTGGCCAATTTTGACCCAACAGGCATGGTTGGCAGGATTTATGTAGGCGACCATTTTGTGTTGCTATATACTAAATATCTAAGGTCTGTATTTCATGGTTTCAAAGAAGATGTTTGAAGCTTTTTTCCATTATAAGTTTGTTGGAGTTAAGGGGCAATAGGATTTGGCCAATTTGGACTAAATATCTAAGTTCTGTGCTTCACAGTTTCTGAGAAGACGATTTTTTAAGCTTTCATCCATTATGAGTCTATGGGAGCTAAGGGGCACCGGGGCGTGGCCCATTTGGACCCCAGGGGCATGATTAGCAGGAAATATGTAGGTGTTCACTTGCCGTTGCTACATGCTAAATATCTAAGCTCTTGGCCCTATGGTTTCAGAGAAGAAGATTTTTTCGGCTTTTCTCCATTATGAGTCTATGGGAGCTAAGGGGGTCCCAGGGTGTGGCCCATTTGGACCCCAAAGGCATGATTGGCAGGATTTATGTAGGTGACCACTTGTCATTGCCACATGCTAAATATCTAAGCTCTGGGCCCTGTGGTTTCAGAGAAGAAGCTTTTTGAAGCTTTTTTCCATTATGAGTCTAGGGGAGTTAAGGGGCCCCGGGGCGTGGCCCATTTGGAACCCAGGGGCATGATTGGCAGGAATTATGTAGCTGACCATTTGCCGTTGTTACATGCTAAATATCTAAGCTCTGGGCCCTGTGGTTTCAGAGAAAAACATTTTGAAGCTTTTTTTCCATTATGAGTCTATAGGAGCTAAGGGGCCCTGGGGTGTGGCTCGTTTGGACCACATGGTCATGATTGGCAGGAATTATGTAGGTGACCACTTGCCATTGCTACATGCTAATTACCTAAGGTCTGGGCCCTGCGGTTTCAGAAAAGAAGATTTTTGAAGCTATTTTCCATTTTGACTCATGGGAGCGAAGGGGCCCCGGGGCGTGGCCCATTTGGAACCCAGCGGCATGATTGGCAGGAATTATGTAGGTGACCACTTGCCGTTGCTACATGCTAAATATCTAAGCTCTGGGCCCTGTGGTTTCAGAGAAGAAGATTTTTGAAGCTTTTTTTCCATTATGAGTCTATAGGAGCTAAGGGGCCCCAGGGCGTGGCCCTTTTGGACCCCAGGAGCATGATTGGCAGGAATTATGTAGGTGACCACTTGCCGTTGCTACATGCTAAATTTCTAAGCTCTGGGCTCTGTGGTTTCAGGGAAGAAGATTTTTTAAGCTTTTTTTCCATTATGAGTCTATGGGAGCTAAGGGGCCCCGGGGCGTGGCCCATTTGGAACCCAGGGGCATGATTGGCAGGAATTATGTAGGTGACCATTTGCCGTTGTTACATGCTAAATATCTAAGCTCTGGGCCCTGTGGTTTCAAAGAAGAAGATTTTTGAAGCTTTTTTTCCATTATGAGTATATAGGAGCTATAGGGCCCCGGGATGTGACCAATTTGGACCCTAGGGGCATGATTGGCAGGAATTATATAGGTTACCACTTGCCATTGCTACATGCTAAATATCTAAGCTCTGGGCCCTGTGGTTTCAGAGAAGAAGATTTTTGAAGCTTTTTGTTCCATTATGAGTCTATGGGAGCGAAGGGGGCCCCGGGGCGTGGCCCATTTGGAGCCCAGGGGCATGAGTGGCAGTAATTATGTAGTTGACCATTTGCCCTTCCTACATGCTAAATATCTAAGCTCTGGGCCCTGTTGTTTCAGAGAAGAAGATTTTTGAAGCTTTTTTTTCCATTATGAGTCTATGGGAGCGAAGGGGGCCCCGGGGCGTGGCCCATTTGGAGCCCAGGGGCATGAGTGGCAGTAATTATGTAGTTGACCAGTTGCCCTTCCTACATGCTAAATATCTAAGCTCTGGGCCCTGTGGTTTCAAAGAAGAAGATTTTTGAAGCTTTTTTTCCATTATGAGTATATAGGAGCTATAGGGCCCGGGATGTGACCAATTTGGACCCTAGGGGCATGATTGGCAGGAATTATATAGGTTACCACTTGCCATTGCTACATGCTAAATATCTAAGCTCTGGGCCTTGTGGTTTCAGAGAAGAAGATTTTTTAAGCTTTTTGTTCCATTATGAGTCTATGGGAGCGAAGGGAGCCCCGGGGCGTGGCCCATTTGGACCCCAGGGGCATGATTGGCAGGAATTATGTAGGTGACCACTTGACGTTACTACATGCTAAATATATAAGCTCTGGGCCCTGTGGTTTCAGAGGAGAAGATTTTTGAAGCTTTTTTCCATTATGAGTCTATGGGAGAGAAGGGGGCCCCGGGGCATGGCCCATTTGGAACCCAGGGGCATGATTGGCAGTAATTATGTAGTTGACCACTTGCCCTTCCTACACGCTAAATATCTAAGCTCTGGGCCCTGTGGTTTCAGAGAAGAAGATTTTTGAAGCTTTTTTTTTTCCATTATGAGTCTATAGGAGCTAAGGGGCCCCGGGGCGTGGTCTGTTTGGACCCCAGGGGCATGATTGGCAGGAATTATGTAGGTGACCACTTGACGTTACTACATGCTAAATATATAAGCTCTGGGCCCTGTGGTTTCAGAGAAGAAGATTTTTGAAGCTTTTTTCCATTATGAGTCTATGGGAGCGAAGGGGCCCCAGGGCGTGGCCCATTTGGAACCCAGGGGCATGATTGGCAGGAATTATGTAGGTGACCACCTGCCATTGCTACATGCTAAATATATAAGCTCTGGGCCCTGTGGTTTCAGAGTAGAAGATTTTTTAAGCTTTTTTTCCATTATGAGTCTATGGGAGCGAAGGGGCCCTGGGGCGTGGCCCTTTTTGAACCCAGGGGCATGATTGGCAGGAATTATGTAGGTGACCACTTGCCATTGCTACATACTAAATATCTAAGCTCTGGGCCCTGTGGTTTCAGAGAAGAAGATTTTTGAAGCTTTTTTTTCCATTATGGGTCTATGGGAGCGAAGGGGCCCCAGGGCTTGGCCCATTTGGCACCCAGGGGCATGATTGGCAGGAATTATGTAGTTGACCACTTGCCCTTGCTACATGCTAAATATCTAAGCTCTGGGCCCTGTGGTTTCAGAGAAGAAGATTTTTAAATTTTTTTCCCTTTATAAGTCTATGGGAGCTATATGTTGCCATGGCAACCAGAATTCCAATCTGATCAGCCCAAAAACCTTATGCAGCCTTTCCCCCTACCTGATGATGCTTCACATGAAATTTGATCAAGATTGGCCATGGGGTATTGGAGGTATACTTATTTGAAATTGTTTACAGACGCATGCACGGACGCACGCACGGACGCATGCACGACGGACGACGGCTAAAAAGTGATCCCAAAAGCTCACCTTGTCACTACGTGACAGGTGAGCTAAAAACACAAACTTTCAATCCCCCAGCCCAAGGATGCTACAGATGAAATTTGGACTCAATCGGCCCAGTGGCTTCAGAGGAGATGTCGTTTGAAAATGTTAACGCCAGATGACGACGGACAACTGCCTATCCTATAAGCTCCCCCGGAGCCTTTGGCTCTGGTGAGCTAAAAAGCAAAGGCAGAGTAATAACTCAACTTACACAAATGTAATGGGGAACACAAATGCATTGGGGAGTAATAATTCAACTTACACAAATGTAATGGGGGACACTAATGCAATATGCAATAGGAAAATTTATAATAATTCAACTTACACAAATGTAATGGGGGACACTAATGCAAAATGCAATAGGAAATTTTATAATAATTCAACTTACACAAATGTAATGGGGGACACTAATGCAATATGCATTAGGAAATTTTATAATAATTCAACTTACACAAATGTAATGGGGGACACTAATGCAATATGCTATAGGAAATTTTATAATAATTCAACTTACACAAATGTAATGGGGAACACTATAAATGCAATATGCAATAGAAATTTTATAATAATTCAACTTACACAAAGGTAACTGGTCCACTGCCAGTGGGGGGAGCTGTCCAGGTAAAATCTATAGACTGTCTGCTCTGAATGGAGGCCACATCAGGATAAGAATGTGATAGTGATGTTTTCTGAAACGAAGAATGAACTCTTTGAGAAGCTCCCTCAAATAAATTTAAGTTTACCTCTGGATTTTTGACGCTAACACCATGAAAATTTGTTCCGAGATGAGCAAGTTTGAGTGACTGATGGTTGATTACAGGGTCTTTGTTTGTTTGATTTGAGGTTTAACGTCCCCGTCAACACTGTAAATGTCATTCTGGAGACGTTGCTTCCAATTTTGTGGGACTTTTACCTGATCTTGAGATGAAATGACATCTCAAGCCCTGCCGCCTGATTACAGGGTCAGGTCAAGTGGCATATTAAGGGGAATGGGAACACCTAGCACATTTTTTTCTATAAGCTCTGCCCCACGGAAAAAGTGGTCAACTCTTAAAAGAAAGAATTTGCTCCTCAGGAGCAAATTCTTTCCTTTAAGATTTGCCCCCTATTGACATGGGAGACCAAAATTCTTTTGCAGGAGTTGCCTCCCCTGAAGGTGTATGCATTCCCCTTGAAAAGAGGATCTTCAATGGGTGTTTATGTATTATTATTTATTTGTTTGATTTGAGGTTTAACGTCCCCATCAACACTGTAAAAGTCATTTTGGAGATATTGCTTCCAATTTTGTGGGACTTTTACCCGACATTGAGATGAAATGACATCTCAAGCCCTGTCACCCAATGAAACCAATAGGGTTTATAAGCATGAACAGGTCCGACTTGCACCACTTTGCATGGGCAGTTTAGATCCTCTAAGCGGTTTACCAGTATTCATGTGAGGGTCGGTTTCAGCTCTGCATGGAAGCATCATGCAGCCAATCTATTTCTTCAAGCCCCGATGGCTGGGGGCCAAGAAAGAAGCTCTCTTAAATAAATTCAAGTTTGCCTCTGGTTTTTTGACAATAGTTCTAACTCCATGAAATTTGTTCGAGATGAGCAAGTTTGAGTGACTGGAAGTTGATTACAGTGTCAGGTCGGGTATATATAATATAGAGGATCTTACATGATTGTTCATGTATTATTGAATTTATAAACTGTGTTGAGGAAAATGGATATAATGCAAGGCTTTGCTGAGCATTTTATCCCTTTTCCTCAACAAGTTTAATAAATTCAATAATACACAAGCCTCGCATTATATCCCTTTTCCTCAACTCTTTAATAAATTCACTAATACATAAGCACGAATGCAAGATTCTATTTATCATATAACATTTAAAATGCATTTATTCACATTTTGTTTAAATGTCAATATTCCTCCTTTAGTAAATGTGATAGCTTTAAGGACATCTTATACGGTAATTATTGTAATGTTATAGAGCGTATCTAACTTATTTGCATATTTAATCCAGTAGTGGTGTATCAAATTTATTACATGACGTTATTACAGTCTCATACGTGGCGTCATATGATACATAAAGGATATCGTATGGAGACAACTTGCATGCGATGTCAAGGACTGTTTTCTGGAAAAACTAGAGCTGTCAGAGGATCTGACTATAGCCCCGCTTCAGCGCTGTCAGAGAAGAAAGTTATTTAAGCTGCAGAGAAAACAGTTATGAACAAGAAATAACTGTTGAAAATTTTACATTATCTGGAAAAACTCTAAGAGTTGTGAGCCCTTGTCCCTCATTTCAATGAGCATGATACATTACCAGAATGTCCATGTTTATACTAAATTTCATCTTCCATTTTTCAATGTTCAAAGGGTAATAACTCCTAAAGTAGGCAAATCAGAGTCAGGGTTCCTGCGCTCTGCACATTGTCTCATGGTGCTTTACACTTGTGTGAAGTGTCATGAAAATATCTCCAATGGTTTGTGAGTTATGGAGCCGACACAGTCAAAATTGCCTTTTTAAATGTTCAAAGGGCAATAACTCCTAAAGTAGGCAAACCAGAGTTATGGTTCCTGCACTCTGCACATCATCTCAAGGTGCTTTTCATTTATTTGAAGTTTCATGAAAATATCAGAAACAGTTATGGAGCGGACATAGTTAAAATTGCCATTTTTTAATATTCAAAAGCCTATAACTGAAAAAGTAGACAATCCAGAGTTTGGGTTCCTGCGCTCTGCACACGTAATATGTTGCTTTACATTTGTGTGAAGTTTCATAAAATTATCTCAAACGGTTTTTGAGTTATCGAGCAAAGACGGCTAAAATTGATATTTTTCAATATTCAAAGGGAAATAACTCAAAAATTAGGCAATCCAGAGTTATGGTTCCTGCACTCTGCACACCATCTCATGGTGTTTAATGTTTGTGTGAAGTTTCATGAAAATATGTGAATGGGTTTTAAAGTTATGGAGCAGACACGAAAATTGTTAACAGACACAGACAGACACACAGACAGACACACAGAAAATACGAAAACCAGAGTTATGGTTCTTGCGCTCTGCACATTGTCTCATAGTGCTTAACATTTGTGTGAAGTTTCATGAAATTATCTCAAACGGTTTTCGAGTTATGAAGCGGACACTGTTAAAATTGCCATTTTTCAATGTTCAAAGGGCAATAACTCCAAAAATAAGCAATGCAGAGTTATGGTTCCTGCGCTCTGCACATCGTCTCATAGTGCTTAACATTTGTGTGAAGTTTCCTAAAAATATCTCAAACGGTTTTCGAGTTATGAAGCGGACACAATTAAAATTGCCATTTTTCACTGTTCAAAGGGCAATAACTCCAAAAGTAGGCAATCCACAGTTATAATTCCTTCGCTCTGCACATTGTCTTATGGTGTTTAACATTTGTGTGAAGTTTCATGAAAATATGTTAAGCAGATACAAAGTTATGGAGCCAACACAAATTAACGGAATCACGGAATTACGGAATTACGGAATTACGGAAAATGTTCAAAGGGCAATAACTCCAAAAGTAGGCAATCCACAGTTATAATTCCTTCGCTCTGCACATTGTCTTATGGTGTTTAACATTTGTGTGAAGTTTCATGAAAATATGTTAAGCAGATACAAAGTTATGGAGCCAACACAAATTAACGGAATCACAGAATGACAGAAGGACATGGCAAATCCAATATAGCCCCACTTTTTCAAAGCGGGGCTATAAAAATAAGAAAAATATCAAAAATTTGTCGTGTGCTGAATTGGCCTAGAGAGTGATCAAGGTTAAGGGATTCACATTAATCTAATTCAGCAATTAAATTATAAACAGTGTACATTCTGATCAGATGGCTTATTCTTCAGATTTTGTTTGTTTTATTTGAGGTTTAACGTCCCCGTCAACACTGTAAAGGTCATTTTGGAGACGTTGCTTCCAATTTTGTGGGACTTTTACCCGACACTGAGTTGAAATGACATCTCAAGCCCTGTCGCCCAATGAAACCAATAGGGTTTATTAGCATGGACGGTCCGCCTCGCACCGCGGTTCCTGGACAGGCTTAGATCCTCTAGGCGGTTTACCAGTACTAGTGTGCGGGCCGGATTCAGCTCTGCTTGGAAGCATTGTGCAGCCCATATATTTCTTCAAGCCTCTATGGGCGGGGGGCGGCTTATTCTTCAGAAGCAATCTGATCTGTATCTACACTGTTTGCAAAGGAAATAGCTGCTGTGTAAATAAACCCTATTGGTTTCATTAGGCGACAGGGCTTGAGATGTCATTTTATCTCAATGTCGGGTAAAAGTCCCACAAAATTGGAAGCAACATCTCCAAAATGACCTTTACAGTGTTGGCGGGGACGTTAAACCTCAAATCAAACAAAGACCCCTATCTTTGCAAAAAGTGCAGATGCAGATCAGATGGCTTCTAAAGAAGGCATCTGATCAGGATCTACACTGTTTAACATTTAGTTTGTGAATTTGCTGGAATAAATTACATCAAGTAATCTGATTGGTTCAAAGTCAGAAATGGGTGTGGCTAAATTAATTTTTGCAACAGGATAAGGATTGAAATACATGTACTCACCCCTGAACATGGATTCCTGCTGGCTGCTGGAAGGTTTGAGAAAGTCCCCACGGTGTTGGCAGAATTTACATCTGTCCGGGGCTGAATGAAAAAACCCTGAAATGTATCACTGGCTGTGTTCCCACGCAGTGTCACTGAAATTATTATAAATAGGTGTGAAAATAGGCTTGAAGAAATTCAAGGAGCTGCTACCAATTCTCTCTTCCCACCACCTCTCGTTCAAGACACTTGGCCATGTGACAGCTCTTCAAAGCAGAGCGCAAAGCTCCATGCTAGTGAGACTTGGCCATTGACAATAAAGCTAAACCTCCATTGTCTGCAGAGGAATGACAGGGCAATGATCAGACAGATCTGCAATGCCAAGCCACAAGACACTGTCACAATCAGGTCCAGTGAGCTACTTTTGCAGCTTGGCATTGAGGACCTGACCTCATGGATCCACTAGTATGCTCCAATGGTGCAGTCAAGGCAGCCTGTGACAGACAAGTTGATGGAAAGCCTGGGCCTGGGAGGCCCAAGATGACTTGGAAGCAGCTGACAGAGAAAGATTGCAGAGAGTGGAAGCTCTTCGCTATCAATCCTCATGATAGACAAACCTGGAGATCTGGTGTGAGATCTAACACGCGTGCACCAAGCCAGCTACCCTGAAGGGGCGTCGCGGCAACTTATGTTAATGTTGCACCTGTATCTACATGTTAACCTTAAGTGGCCAAGGAAAACTGCATCTGAAAATGGTGTCTGTTGATGTCGTCTGCTGAATCTTCTGGCAAACTTTTTAAAAACATTTTTTGCAAACAGGCAGTGTGGATCCAGATCAGACCGCTCCTAGAAGAGCAGTCTGACCTGGGTTCACTATGGTTGCAACAATGACTTTTAATGTAACTGGCGGACGACAGGGCTGACGACAAAGCAGATGAAAATTGCCATGAGTGATGACCTGCATTTTATGGTTTAATAAAAAATCTGGTAACGATAATTATAAATTCAGTGGGCTATAGACAGTGAAATGTCAATGACTCAAACAGTGATACAGTATAGCTCCAATATATCGCGGTAGTCGGGGTCCATAGCCCGAAAACCGCGATGTGGTTTGAGTACGATATATAAGTCGGGGTAGTTTGCCGAGATGCCAATACAAGTCGCAGTGACAGTTTGGTGAGATACCGTTTATCAATCCACACTAATGGCTGTCAGTAATGCTATCGGCCGTATTTCACCATTAAAGTAGGTTCAGAATTACTCAATGACAGAACAAACACAGGGGACTATGTATACCAATTAACTTACATTCGAGAACAGCTGAAAATCTGCATCTGAAAACATGTGACTGCTAAAATGTCAAAACAGGACGCCATTTTGGATGTGCGGGTTCCCCCGGTTGTCTGTAACGGTGATGGCCAAGGGGCGCAACTACCATAAGCGCTTAAACAATTTGATTTGTTTCCCTTGGCTTGCCAGAGGTCAGAATCATTAAAAGTAGCGGTTGGAAAAAAATTATTTACCGTCTACCACGGGCTGAAAAACTATACAACAACAAAACTATCATTTTATTGTTTTTTGATTTCTTTCATTTTATTTTCACGTGGAAGGCATGATAAATCACTATTAGGATGCTCTGCATGAGGGCGCACCGACATCATTGTCTGATTGAGCATTGAGTGGATTACTCAGTTATGACAGGTTTGGGGATTAAGATTAATTGTTCGCCAATAACTGTTCTAACTGACGCTAATTATCCCCACGCTTTCGAAGAAAAAGTGGGGATATTGTAATAGTTGGATTATTTGGTTATAATGTGTGAACTGACAATTGGCGCCTGCTTTAGCCTGGTTTTAAATACCGGTAAATTTAACAACTTAAAACTCTATTTTTATTAACTATGAATTTTTAAGGAAAAAAAATAATAACGGAATCCACGGCGCGACCGCGATGGATTGGACACCGCGAAATATAGGAACACGATATATTGGAGCTATACTGTAGCACCTTTACCATGTATAAGTCAAACCACAGGACATTGACGGTCCACCAGTAAACCTAAAACAAGCCTAAATCCACTTATTCTCTTATTAACCACCAAAGATGCGAAGGACAACAACAAACAGGCAAACATTGTGCCCCCAGGTCAGACTGCTCCTAGAGGAGCAGTCTGACCTGGGTTCACATTGTTTGCAACAATGACTTTTAAAGTAACTGGCAGACGACAGAACTGACAACGAAGCAGACAACAATTGTCGTTTCTGGCATTTTATGGCTTAATAAAAAATCTGACAATGATGATGATAAATTCATTGGGCTATAGACAGTGAGAGGGTGTTTGGGTTTTACGTCTCACCAACAGATGAGGTCATACGGAGACGGGGCCTCGGATTAAAGACTCATCCGAAAGTCTGGAGCAGCCCGGGATCGATCCTGTGACCCCTGGGAGGCTTCTGCTATAGAGAGTGAAATGTCAATGACTCAAACAACAAACAATGATAGCACATTTACCATGGATAGGTCAATCCACAGGACATTGACGTTTCACCAGTAAATCTATTCTCTGGTGCGAGG
The DNA here is from genome assembly GCA_963580285.1 of Lucinisca nassula. Taxonomy (NCBI): domain Eukaryota; kingdom Metazoa; phylum Mollusca; class Bivalvia; order Lucinida; family Lucinidae; genus Lucinisca; species Lucinisca nassula. The sequence continues at coordinate 8,839,785 of OY757021.1, read as the reverse complement.
ACAACAACCTCAGGGGTGGGTGGGGAATGTTAACTAGAACTGTCAGAGGATCTGACTATAGCCCCGCTATAGCCCTGTCAGAGGAGAAAGACTAATGAATTAAAGGTAAAGACTTGTGAGAGGGTTAAATCCCTAACAAGGTACCTACGCCTTATAGACTTTTCGCGTTATTAGATCTGAAAAACAGTCTAAGTTAAAAAAGGTGAAATAAGTGAAAAAAATTATTTAAGGATAATGAAAAAAGCACATGCACATCTTCAGACCTATATGAAAACACCTGTAAAGTTTCAAAAGGATTGACCTAGAACTGTAAGAGGAGTTGCAATCACAAGGTAGCTACTCCCTATACATTTTAACATTAGTAGATCTCAAAAATTGTCTAAGTTAAAAAAGGTGAAATAAGTGAAAAACATTATTTAAGGATAATGAAAAAAGCACATGCACATCTTCAGACCTATATGAAAATACCTGTAATGTTTCAAAAGGATTGACCTAGAACTGTAAGAGGAGTTGCGATCACAAGGTAGCTACTCCCTATACATTTTAACATTAGTAGATCTCAAAAATTGTCTAAGTTAATCAAAGCGCCAAAGGCACTGAAATGACAGATTCTATGAGAAAATCAAAACACTGTGAAAACATACAGACAACCTTTCTAAAAAGATCTGAAAATTTAGAAAAGTAGTTCTTTAAATTGATATGTTTGCAGTTGTCTATACACCGATGATATCATGAAATGTCATTCGATGTTTCAAATTTTGGAAAGAAACTATTTACTTTTTCAAAACCAAACATTAAAATTCAAGTTTTCACAATACTACTGGCAATTAGTAACATTTTTGTCAAGTCGGTTGTGGATACCTCCCCCCAAAAGATACTCTATTTTTCACAGAGATCGGAGGAGAAAGGCTGGTCAGTCCAGTACATGAATTCCATTGGCTTGAAGACATTTTTGAGTAAGAACACCACTATAAACCCGCGCGTAATCCTGCTGGATTAGATATCCCGGATTCTGAGCGTAAACAAATAAATGGAACCACGTGAGGCCGACGCACTTGATTGATGTAACGTCTCGCTGTTCAGTTAACGTCTCAGCCATAATTGGAAGCAACATCTCCAAAATGACCTTTACAGTGTTGACGGGGACGTTAAACCTCAAATCAACCAACCAACCAACATCTCAGCCATGATCTTGAATGTTCTTAATGTCGCTAGCTACAATAGCTCGACATACCATTTCGCTTATTCCATCCGATATGTCATGCTTTTATTACGCACGCGTCGCCTCGGCATACCTTACACCTATGTGTCGAAACATCCCGAAACGACAATCGGCGTGATTCACGCTGAAGCGATGTGTCACTGAAACGCATATCACGCGAGTCGCTTAGACGCCAATATACATGTACGTTTTTCATGCACCAGCGTAAGTGTTCCGTACTGTGTCGACGTCTTAATTTTGGTCACGACAGGGACGTCTAGCTCTCAAAAGTGCATCCCATAAGGGCGACGAACAGTGTCAGTGCTTATTAGTCGGTAGTTGAAACCTTTTGTTTATCTACAGGTACAGTGTAGCAGATGCCGCTGGAAATCTGCTTCGCATATGCGTCTGTCGGATGAATCGATCTTGACGTACTGACGTCGGTCTTCCGCTACGCCGACGTCCACTAGCGTCTTCTGTTGATAGTAAGATGTCGCTCCAACAGACAAATAGATCACACACATGTGGCACCCAAAATCAGAGTCAACGCCATCCGCTTTCCGACCAGCTTCTAACTGTCCATTAGAAGCCTCCGTGGTGTAGTGGTTATGCTACTCGCCTTGAAAACCAGGGATCGCAGGATCGATCCCGGACTTTTTCCAGACTTTCGGATGTGTCTTTAAACCGAAGTATCGTCTCCGTATGACCTTAGCTGTTGGCGGGACGTAAAACTCAAACACTCACACACTAACTCTAACTGTCCAGGGTTCAATGAAAAATGTTGTAATACGTTCTCACTTGATGCTTTTTGAGAACAAAATACAATTTCTTCTTTACTAGGCACGACCTTACATCACACATCAAAAGTTTGATCCTGAACATGTGGTTTCTATCAGTGCTGGTGTGAAGGTGGTACACAGGATCGTTGGCCCCCGTCAATCGGGGCTTAAAGAAATAGATGGGCTGCATGATGCTTCCACGCAGAGCTGAAACCGACCCGCACACGAGTACTGGTAATCTGCTTAGAGGATCTAAGCCTGTCCAGGAACCGCGGTGCGAGTCGGACCGTCCATGCATATAAACCCTATTGGTTTTGATTGGGCGGCAGCAGGGCTTGAGATGTCATTTCATCTCAGTGTCGGGTAAAAGTCCCACAAAATTGGAAGCAACGTCTCCAAAATGACCTATACAGTGTTGACGGGGACGTTAAACCTCAAATCAAACAATACAAAACACAGGATCGTGGCCGGACTGGTAACCATACGTCACGGTTGATTGATTTAACCTTTTTAGCTTAAGGGCATGGTGCCTAAGCATGTTGTAATCATGCAATCGTTTGGTTTCAAAACCAAAGCACCGAAAGTGTTGGTGGGATGTAGGTTGGGGTAAAAGTCCTGGGCTGAGAATAAACTGTTTAATTTAACTCTGAAATTCCAAACAAATAGTGAAGATTTTGATAAGAAGCGCGTTCTGCAGCGTCCGAACTTGGTCTACACTGTTTGCCAAGCTCACCCTATGATTCCAGGATGACCCTCTTCAGTCTTATGGAATACCCTGATCTCACTGCGGCTACTTTCTGCAAGAAAAATGTTATTCTGAGAAGTCAGTGATAGTCACGTAGACGTTAGCTCTGAATCGCTTTTTTATGCCCCCGCATCATATGATGCCGGGGGCATATAGTTTTTTGGTTTTCCGTACGTGCGTACATGTGTACGTCCGTCCGTACGTGTGTGTGTACGTACGTACGTACGTACGTGATCCTGTAACCTCAGATTAAAGTTTTATTAACAGGTAGAGCCTGATTTATGAATGGCATTTGGCGGGGGCATCCGTGTCCTATGGACACTTTTTCTAGTTTATTAGTAACTTCGGGTCGAATGCCAAACAATCAACCCAAACATAGCCGGGTCGTTTGTCAGTCTGGTTACATGTAAGTGTTATCTGTAAAATCTGCACTTGAAAAAAATGTTCGATCTGGCAATCAATGTAGACTAAGATCAAACGCCACAGAACACGGTGCTGGTCTTGTTCTACATTTTGCATCAGTTACTATAAACTTCCGTTAAGTTTAAACGGATCAGTCCAAGTCCTCGTTCATGACCAGCCTGCATTTAGAGACAATCGGCATGAGTGTTGTCAGTGCTTTGATTTATTCACTGCCTTGAGTTTCTGGAGTGTACTCTTCCATCACTGACATTGGGCTCGTCCATTCGGCTAAATATGGCACCTAGAATTATATCACAGGACCTACACTGTTTGCATAGGTATCTGTACCATATTCCAGGGTTGAAAGGGACAGCCTTTCTCGCAAAGTCTGATATACACCTAGTTGTAACTGACCTAGACTTGACCTCGAATGTCGGAAAACCCATTAATATTCTGGTCTGCAGCTTGACAGCACTGTTAGAAAACAGTGTAAAACCTGAGCAGACGTCTAAGCAGATGCCGCATTGATCTAGGTATACAGTCTCGCATGATGCAGCTGATTCATATGAAGTGCTGTACATGTATATATTCTCTGAAAGGTAAGATAAAATCGTCGTGTCGTCTGCTTCAAAAGTTTGTATTGCGATTATAGGATGTACAAGTTTGATAACTGCACCTAACCGGACTACATTTTTGTGCGGAATCATATTTCTTTGGCGGTCAAAGCCGGAAGAAAGACGTAAGAAAGCCGGAACTACTTTACAACACGCAGGATAGCTAGAGATGACAGATAGAATCTGTCATTAAAAAAGGTGAAATAAGTGAAAACTAGAAATGTGTCAATACAACACAAATGCCCCCACCCAGGGACCTACCTCCCCCCCTGCAATCACCTTAAGGTCATGCGGCAGGGGCTGGGTTATGGCTGAATGAAACTTTTGACATGTATCTATCATCATTCCAAATATGTAGCAAATCCATCACATGGTTAAAGAAATATGAGCTCTCAAAAAAATAATATAAAAAATTTCTATGTCTGTGACCTTGACCTTCAGTTAAGGGGTGATGGGTATGGCTTAATGAAACGTTGGACCTGCAACTATTGCCATACCAAATATGAAGCAAATCCATTATAGAGTTTGGGAAATATAAGCTATTAACATACTTAATTTTGAAAATTTCTATGTCTGCGACCTTGCCCTTGAAGTCATAGGCATGGTTGGGGGTATCACTGAATAAATCTTTGGACCTGCATCTATCATTAAACCAAATATGAACCAAATGAATCATAAAAGTTAAAAGTTCAACGTGGTACAAATACCTTAACCTGAGTGTTATACATTAAAAATTTATAAGTCCGTGACCTTGACCTTGAGACCATGGGTAGGTGTGGGGGTATTGCTGGATAAAACTTTGGACCCATATCTATCATCATACTAAATATAAACCACATCCATTGCATGGTTTGAAAAATATGAGCTCAAGTTCTACCCTGACCCAAAACCTTAACCTGAGTCTAACAGGATTACGTACGTACGTACACACTTTCGTACATTCGGAGCACGTACGCACGTACACACGTACACACGTACGGAAAACCTAAAAACTATATGCCCCCGGCATCATACGATGCGGGGGCATAAAAATTATTTAAGGATAATGAAAAAAGCACATGCACATCTTCAGACCTATATGAAAACACCTGTAAAGTTTCAAAAGGATTGACCTAGAACTGTAAGAGGAGTTGCGATCACAAGGTAGCTACTCCCTATACATTTTAACATTAGTAGATCTCAAAAATTGTCTAAGTTAAAAAAGGTGAAATAAGTGAAATAAATTATTTAAGTGTGTGTGTGTGAATTCGGGTTTAAAGTCGCTTTCAACAATTTTTCAGTCATATCACGACGGTGTCTGGTTGTGACGGGAGCTCAATGCTCACTTTTATAGTGCTGCCTCACTGAAGTATCATGTCCCAGACACATTACATGATACCACACCCAGTCACATTATCCTGACACTGGGTCGACCAGTCCTAGCTCTAACCCGTAAATCTGAGTGCCAAGCGAGGAGCAGCTGGTACCATTCTTAATGACTTTGGTATGTCGCGGCCCGGGTTCGAACCCGTGACCTCCCGTTCCCCGGAGCGGACACTCTACCAACTGAGCTATCGGGACCGGTAAATTATTTAATGATAATGAAAAAAGCACATGCACATCTTCAGACCTATATGAAAACACCTGTAAAGTTTCAAAAGGATTGACCTAGAACTGTAAGAGGAGTTGCGATCACAAGGTACCCACTAACAAATATTACAGACAGACAGACGGAATTCCGGACAAGCCAAATCCAATATAGCCCCCACTTTTTCAAAGCGGGGCTAAAAAAAAAACTTTATACTGTTTTTCCAGACAAAAGCAATATAGTTATGGCCCTTGCTCAGAATGTAGGTCTTGTGATGTTTCATGAGAGTTTCATAAGAGCAAGGCAAATACATGTACTTATGAAATAATGACCTAAGTTAAGGTTTTTGGTCAAGATCTGACAAACACAGACAGACGCAATATAGTTATGGCCCTTGCTCAGAATGTAGGTCTTGTTATGGAAAGTATGTGTGTAAAGTTACTTGAGTAGGGCAAATACTTTTTGAAGTCATGACCGAGGTTAAGTTTTTTGGTTAAGGTGAGACAAACACAAAGACAAAAGCAGCAAAGTTATGGCCCTTTGTCAGATAATAGTCTTGTGATGGTACGTATGTGTGTGAAGTTTCATGAGAGTAGGGCAAATACTTTGAAGTTATGACCAAGGTTCAAATTTTTGGTAAATACAGTGGAACTTCGATGGCATAAACACCGATGGCTTGTTTACCATGGATGTGTCGAACCCATTCTTGAGCCCCTAGCGAAATCCTCTACATAAGAAATAGTGGGCGATAATTAAGGAGATTTAGTATTTTATCTTGCAAATGTATGCTGTGTGTACTCATTAGAATCGCCTCAATGAGGTGATTCTAATGAGTACACACAGCATACATTTTCATTATAGAACATCTAAAAGATGTCTAAAAGTATCTCGTTATGCCTCCTGACAGTAAACCTCAGTGGCTCGAACTACCCCTGTCTCGAACAGATTTTCGAGGTCCCAAAGGTGTTTGAGCCATTGAAGTTTGACTGTATGTGACAAACACACCGACTGATGGACTGGCTGACAGTTTGACAGGAGATTACTATAGGACCCACATTACCGTGTGGGACTCAAAACATTGACCTTGATCCTGGGACACGTTCTGTTTCACAAACATATCTTGTATATTTTTTCTTCTAAATACAGCTTTGCCGGCCTCGGCAGCTCAGTCGGATGGCGAGTCGGACTGTTGATCAGGAGGATGCGGGTTCTACGGTCATTCTCTCCCTTCAGCTGACACAAGACGGGCAGTTGTCAGTTTCTGGGGAAGAATGTGCACTGTACTGGTTAACGTATAATCCTGCCCAGGAAAAGTGTGGATAGGTTAACTGACCGGCTCAAAAATGATCTAAATAGTGTTGACTGGGCTGTTAAATTCCAATACAAACAAAATCTAAATACAGTAGAACTTCGATGGCTCGAACACCGATGGCTCATTTACCATGGATGAGTCGAACCCATTATTGAGCCCCTAGCGAAATCCTCTATATAAGAACTACTGGGGGATAATTAAGGAGATTTTACTGTTTTATCTTATAAATGTATGCTGTGTGTACTCATTAGAATCGCCTCGATGAGGCGATTCTAATGAGTACACACAGCATACATATTCAATATGGAACACCGAAATGATGTCTAAAAGTATCTCCCTATGCCTCCTAGCAGTAACCCCCAGTGGCTCGAACTCTCCCTGTCTCGAACAGATTTTCGAGGTCCCAAAGGTGTTTGAGCCGTTGAAGTTCGACTGTATGGCTTGACAGTACTTCAGAACAGATCTTACCGGTAATCGCCTCATTTGGAGTATAAGTATTCTTGGAGAAGGTGAGTGTATAAGGTGGGGGTGTGGCTTGTACAGGGGCACCATGTCCTGGCAACATAGTTGAACACACACTCGATGGTGGTCCTTGAAAATAACATGCTGCTTGTCCAATCAAAAGCAAGCACAAATATATTGTCACTGATGTTTTTGTAGATAGAGATTTCATCCTCCTAAATACTGATTTCACCTGAAAAGAAACAATTCAGTTTAACTTTTTGGAGTTACTACCATATTGATCCTAAGTATTAGAACAGAGTATCGGATCCTGAGTTTTGGCCTAAGCAAACAGTGCCGACCCAGATCAGACTGCTCCTTCAGGAGCAGTCTGATCAGGGTCTACACTGTTTGCTATTCTGTCTCCACTTTTTGGACTCATAGCTGGACCGTGAAACAAATTTGTAAAAATTTCTGGAGAATTTCAGCAAGTTCTCAAAGTGTCCGAACTTAAGGATTTTTACAGTAATGGATTTGATTTACTGGCTATCACAGACCAGTAATGTTAAACCATCCAAATAGCATTATGCTTTGTTTGTTTGTTTGTTCATTTAACGGCCCAGTCAACACTACATAGATCATTTTTGAGCCAGTCAGATTACCTTTCCACACTTTACTTGGGCATGTTTATACGTAAGCGGTTAACCAGTACAGTACTGCACAATGTCATTCTTTTGCCAGAAACTAAAAACAGCCCTTATTGAATCAGCGGAAGGGAGAGAATGACCGTAGAAAAGATTTCATGGTCAATCTCCACAAAAGAATAATGCCAACTCTGGCAGATATCGAACCCGCGTCCTCCTGATCACAAGTCAGCAGCGCATCCGACTGAGCTACCGAGGCCGGCCAGCATTATGCTATTTGCATGGTTTGACATAATTGGCCATTTGTATGAAATTCAGTTAATGGTTATACTCATATTGTACAAAATTCAGATATAGTGAGTTATAATGTCAGCCTGCTGTGTAAATACAGAGGACCCGCGTTATAACGACATTCGTTACAACGGCAAAACTCGTTATAACGACAATTTCAATGGAATGAATTCTTAGCTCAAGGTTGAGCCTCGATTCCGAGCGACTTGCGATTCCCATGGGTTGGAAATGACCAAATCGAATATGTAGTCATGACAGTTTCTTGTAATTTAATACTCCAAGAAACAAATGTTATAGACATTTTTGGAATCGCCTCATCGAGGCGATTCTAACAAATGTCTATAACATTTGTTTCTTGGGGTAATAATGTGGAAAATACCTTTTATAACATATCATAATCCTAACTGTGATTCTTTATAACGACAAATTCATTATAACGGCACAATAATTGGAAACAAATACTGTCGTTATAACGCAGGTGCTCTGTAACAGTAAGAAGAATTAACGCTCTGCATGCTGGGTATTTTTTGGCAACAGACGACATTTCAAAATATGTTTCTAACTTTCCGAGAAAACAGGACTTGAAATCTCATGCAAATTGTATCCATAGAACAGGATTTGCCATCTGATGCAAATTGTCTCCTTTGGAGACAATTTGCATGAGATGTCAAGTCCTATTATCAACAATTTGTCATCTGCTGAATAAGCCTAAGGAGTGACAAAATTGCCAACTTAGGTACTCAGTCGATGTGCATCTGACTGGTAATCCGGTGGTCATGGGTACGATTCCTGCTAGTGTCAGGAAGATTCTTACATTGAAATTGTCCATGCTATCTTTTTGTATGGTCATCCTCTCTTCAGCTGATTCAAGAAGGGCAGTGCACTCACTCTGGTTAACCCCTTGAGTTAAATTACCGAGTGGTAGGGTCAGTTTAAGGTGACATGTGTGTCCATTGCGTCCGACTGGGGCATTCAACTGATATTGGCTTGCAGTTGGACAAGGTCTGCTGTTCTTGCAGCAGGTAAAGAAATGTTTTTATTTCTTCTGTTTCTACGTTTCCAATCATTTTCTTCTTTCTACTCTGTCCCTCTACTACCTCTTCCATCTCTTTTCCCCCTTTCTCTGGGAGACTACACAAAATGACCCACGAGGTTTGATGTGTCGTTAAACACAAAACATTGCCCCTGCCTACCCGGGCTTGTGGAAATAGTGGGCTGCATAATGCTACCAAGTAGAGCTGAAACTCACTGCACACCAGTACTTGTAAACCACTCAGAGGATCAAAGCCTGCCCGAGTCAGACCGTCCATGCTTATAAACGCTATTAGTTTCATTGGGCGACAGGGCTTGAGATGTCATTTCATCTCAATATTGGGTAAAAGTCCAACAAAATTGGAAGCAACATCTCAACAAGAGGGCCATGATGGCCCTGGATCGCTCACCTGATCATATTGTACAAACGGAATTGTGGTTAATATATGGTGGAGTGGAGGGTTTGAGCAATTTTGGTTGAACCCAAAGACCATTTCTGTGAAATTAATTCAAAATCAGTCTGCCTGTTTAGGAGTAGAAGTCATTTTGAGAAGTAGAAGTCATTTTTGATGAAATGACATCTCAAGCCCTGCCGCCCAATGAAACCAATGGGGTTTAAATGTATTGATGGTTCCACTTGCACCACTTTGCCTAGACAGGCTAAAACCTTCAAAGTGGTTTACCAATACTCCTGTAGAAGCACCTTGCAGCCAAGGTGGATGGGGGCTAAAACTTTCAAAAGACATCTAAGTCTCTTAAAGGAAGCAATTTTATAGGAATGTTCCATGAGTGACCCTCTAACAAAATTGCTAAAAATATTTTGCTTAACTGAGCATGATGACCACCAAAGCTAAAACCCTCAAACCTCATTCCTGTCAAATAATTTCATAATCAATCCACTGGTTAAGGAGAAGAAGTTGTTTAAAGGTTTTGTTCACCAGAGCGGCTTAGTTTGAGCAATTTTGGTGGAGGGTCACCCAAGGAACATTCCTGTCAAGTAATTTCAAAATCCATCCACTGGTTAAGGAGAAGAAGTCGTTTAAAGGTTTTTTCTATTTTTAGCCAGAGTCTGGCAGCCATCTAAGTCTCTTAAAGGAAGCAATTTTATAGGAATGTTCCATGAGTGACCCTCTAACAAAATTGCTAAAAATATTTTGCTTAACTGAGCATGATGACCACCAAAGCTAAAACCCTCAAACCTCATTCCTGTCAAATAATTTCATAATCAATCCACTGGTTAAGGAGAAGAAGTTGTTTAAAGGTTTTGTTCACCAGAGCGGCATAGTTTGAGCAATTTTGGTGGAGGGTCACCCAAGGAACATTCCTGTCAAGTAATTTCAAAATCCATCCACTGGTTAAGGAGAAGAAGTCGTTTAAAGGTTTTTTCTATTTTTAGCCAGAGTCTGGCAGCCATCTTGTTCACCAGAGCAGAATGGTTTGAGCAATTTTTGTAGAGGGTCACCCAAGGAGCATTCCTGTGAAGTTATTTCAAAATCCATCCACGGGTTAAGGAGGAGAAGTCGTTTAAAGTTTTTTTTCTATTTTTAGCTCTAGTGGCCATTTTATTCAACCCAGCGGAACGGTTTGAGCAATTGTGGAAGAGGGTCACCGAAGGAACATTCCTGTGAAATAATTTCAAAATCCATCCACTTGTTAAGGAGAAGTCATTTAAAGGTTTTTTTCTATTTTTAGCTCTGGTGGCCATTTTGTTGACCTGAGCGGAACGGTTTGAGCAATTTTGGTAGAGGGTCACCAGAGGAACATACTGGTGAAATAATTTCAAAATCCATCCACTGGTTAAGGAGAAAAGTGTGTTTAAAGGTTATTCTTTTTTTTAGCTCTGGTGGCCATTTTGTTAACCCAAGCTGAACAGTTTGAGCAATTTTGGTGGAGGGCCACCCAAGGAACATTCCTGTTAAGTGATTTCAAAATCCATCCGCTGGTAAAGGAGAAGAAGTCGTTTAAAGGTTTTTCTATTTTAAGCTCTGGCGGCCATTTTGTTCACCCGAGCAGAACAGTATGAGCAATTTTGGTAGAGGGTCACCAAACAAACATTCCTATGAAATAATTTCAAAATCCATCCACTGGTTATGGAGAAGAAGTTGTTTAAAGGTTTTTCTATTTTTAGCTCTGGTGGCCATTTTGTTCACCCGAGGGGAACAGTATGAGCAATTTTTGTAGAGGTTTACCACAGGAGCATTCCTGTGAAATAATTTCAAAAGCCATCCACTGTTTAAGGAGTAGAAGGTGTTTAAAGGTTTTTCTATTTTTAGCTCTGGTGGCCATTTTGTTCACCCGAGCGGAACTGTTTGAGCAATTTTGGTAGAGGATCCCCCAAGGAACATTCCAGTGAAATAATTTCAAAATCCATCCACTGGTTAAGGAGAAAAAGTTGTTTAAAGCTTTTTCTATTTTTAGCTCTGGCGGCCATTTTGTTCACCCGAGCGGAACGGTTTGGGCAATTTTGGTAGAGGGTCACCGAAGGAACATTCCTGTGAAGTAATTTCAAAATCCATCCGCTAGTTAAGGAGAAAAAGTTGTTTAAAGCTTTTTCTATTTTTAGCTCTGGCGGCCATTTTGTTCACCTGAGCGGAACAGTTTGAGCAATTTTAGTAGAGAGTCACCAGAGGAACATTCCTGTCAAGTAATTTCGAAATACATCCACTGGTTAAGGAGAAGAAGTCCTTTAAAGGTTTTTCTATTTTTAGCTCTGGTGGCCATTTTGTTCACCCGAGCGGAATGGTTTGAGCAATTTTAGTAGAGGGGCACCCAAGAAACCTTCCTGTGCAATAATTTCAAAATCCATCCACTGGTTAAGGAGAAGAAGTTGTTTAAAGGTTTTTCTATTTTAAGCCCTGGCGGCCATTTTGTTCACCCGAGCTGAACAGTTTGAGCAATTTTGGTAGAGGGTCATCCAAGGAACATTCCTGTGAAACAATTTCAAAATCCATCCACTGATTAAGCAGGAGAAGTCGTTTAAAGAATTTTCTATTTTTAGCTCTGGCGGCCATCTTGTTCACCCGAGCGGAACAGTTTGAGCAATTTTGGTAGAGGATCACCCAAGGAGCATTCCTGTGAAATTAGATCAAAATCTGTCCAGCAGTTTTGGAGGAGAAGTTGTTTAAAGCAAAAGTTGACGACGGACGCACGCACGGACGACGGACGACGGACAAAGACTGATCCCAAAAGCTCACCTTGAGCACTTCGTGCTCAGGTGAGCTAAAAATGACCTATACAGTGTTGATGGGGATGTTAAACCTCAAATCAAACAAACAAACAAATAAACACAAAACAATCAAATTATTGTAAAAAACTTTCCAAACAAACAAACAAATAAACAAACACAAGCTTACAAATAACTCCACCTGTAACTCACTGTGACCTGAATTTTCACACCAACAACATTGCTTGATGTTCAAGCAAATAATAATGTTAACCCTCAAAACCCGGAGAAAAACTACATCTGAAAATGTCGTCTGCTTATGTCGTCTGCTCAATTTTTTTTTTTTGCAAACTTTTTAAAAATATTTTTGCATTCAGGCGAACAGTGTGGGCCCGGATCAGACTGCTCCTACAGGAGCAGTCTGATCTGGGTCCATACCGTTTGCAAAAAAAAAATACTTTTAAGGTAAACGACAGATGGCATAGCAGACGACAATCATTGTGATTGGCATTATCATTTTATGGGTCAATATAAACATGATAAAATGAATAAACTGACCATACTGTAATGATCCTCAGTATTGCGACAGATACAGACAGGCCAAAGCAAACAATGCAGACCCAGATCAGACTGCTCCTGCAGGAGCAGTCTGATCAGGGTCTTCACTGTTTGCCATGCTGTCTGCACCTTTTGGACTCCTTGCTGGATTGTGAAACAAAATTTTGTTAAAGTTTTAGGAGAATTGCAGCAAGTCCTGAACATGTCCGAATTTTTAGGATTTTTTCGGTATTTCAACAACATATGTTGTATCTGAATAAAGAGCTCCAGGTGAAGAGGTGAAGAGGTTTTACAATTTTGATTAGTGCGGGACCTTTTTCCTTATTCCTATCAGAAACGTATGTTGTGGGTACTTGTTAGAATCGCCTTATTGAGGCGATTCTAACAAGTACCCACAACATGTTTTATATGGAGAAATCATACGAAGAATTATCCCAAAATTATCATCAGAGTTTCTTCATATCTTGAGCAATCAATAGATAATGAACAGAGACAAATGACTATTTACTGTCAATATTAAAGTTACGCGTTTATCAATGTTTTACTCCCAGCCAGAGACAATGGGGCGGCAGTGGGGGTGGGGAGGTATTACCCTGAGAAATTAGTCTGTCTGACTTCTTAATCATGGGTGACAATATTTGTCAAAAATCCCTGAGGTGGTGGACGTTAGAATTATCAAACACTTTCACAACCCCACCCCCAAGGGTCTTAAACTCCCATGTTTTGCAACAATTGAGAGATCTTAAATCCTCAGGATAACACTGCCCCCATGCCCTTCTGGTGGAAAACAAGAAATCCATGACCCTCTGGGGAGAAAACAAGACACTCATGCCATCTTGGAAAAATACAAGAAACTCATGCCCCTCTAGGGGAAAACAAGAAGCCCATGCCTCTCTGGGGGGTAAAACAAGAAACCCATGTCCCTCTAGGAGAAAACAAGAAGCCCATGTCCCTCTGGAGGAAAACAAGAAACCCATGCCCTTCTGGTGGAAAACAAGAAACCCATGTCCCTGTGGGGGGAAAAACAAGAAACCCATGTCCCTCTGGGGGAAAACAGGAAGCCCATGCCTTCTTGGAGAAAACAAGAAACTCATGACCCTCTGTGGGAAAGCAAGAATCCAGGATAAATTGATCCTCTGGGAGAAAACAAGAATCCCATGACCCTCTGGGGGAAAACAAGAAAACCATGCCCCTCTAGGGGAAAACAAGAAACCCACGCCCCTCTGGGGGAAAACAAGAAGTCCATGCCCTCTTGGAGAAAACAAGAAACTCATGCCCCTCTGAGGGAAAACAAGAAACCAGAGAATAAGAGCATAATCTACAGTATACATCCAATAAGTTATAGTTATTTTTCCAATTATTTTAAAACCTTGACTCTTTTATCCAATTTTAGACCAACAAATGAAGTGTGAAATGTTGATTTTTGTACTGACATACCATTACCAAACACAGACACTTTATCACAGAGGAATATTACTCTCAATAACACAACCTGTAATGTACTGACACGCCCTTTCTGTTACTTGAATATATATCATGAGTACCCTGATTCATAAATTCACGCCGAACAATCTCATTGAATACTACCTATAAATACATACACAAGTCAAAAGTAAATCACGATGTTCATAGTACAGGTATCAAGCTTAAAATTTAAAGTCATTATTTTGATATTTTATTGCCGCAAACCACAAAATTATGCAAAATTGATCAAACTTTCCAGCATATTTTAAGTACTGATAAACACAAACCTGTGATTTTTTTTATTAAATAGTATATAAAATATATCCAACAACCTACTTAATTCATAACCCATTTTAGTCCATAACCCATTTATCCATAAACCATCTTATTCATAACACACTTCATTGATATAACCCATTTTCTTCATAACCCATTTTCTTCATAACCCATTTTAGTGATAACACATATTTTATCCAGAACCATTTTATCCATAACCCATTTTAGTCAAAACCCATTTTATCCATAAGCCATCTTATTCATAACCCATTTTATCCATAAACCATCTTATTCATAACTCATTTTAGTCAAAACCCCTCAGAGGCTCTTCATTATCCATCAAAACCCCTCTAATCAACAACCCATTATATCCATATTATGGTAGGCCATGTGCACAATAAATCCTTATACCATGGTTTGAACCTGAAATCCCAGTTTGAAGTTTGAAATCTTCAAACCATGGTTTCATAGAAATACAAGTACTGCACAATGTTTCAAACCATGGTTTCAACCTGAAATCCCTGTTTGAAGTTTCAAAAATTTAAAAACCATGGTTTCAAAGAAATACTGCACAATAATGTTTTAAACCATGGTTTCAACAGTCAAACTGGGTTTTTTTTATTTAGTGTCTGATATCTTTACTTAAATTCTTAGTTTAACCCATTGTATGCTAGTGAACTCTTCCATTGCTATATGTTGGACAAGTCCATTTGTCACATAAGGGGTGATAGGCCTATTTTATTGTTTTTATTCTATTTTTGACGGAAAATTCTGTTAGCAATAGTGCAGGTCCTGATCAGACGCCTCATTCGGCCCCTTAATTCTGATCTGGGCCTGCACTGTTTGCCAAGGTACCCATTTAGGGGTTTCCCGCATTCAATGGGTTAAAAACTTCAAACCCCAGTTTCAACACCAAATGCGTTTTATTTTAACCTGATTTTCAAACTTTAACCGTGGTTCAGAGATTTTGTGTGCATTTGGTGTTGAAACTTAGGTTTGAAATTTTTAAACTAAGGATCCAAGTAAAGGTATTGACCTTATTTGCATTATTTGCTGGTTTCTAGTCTGAGGATTATCAGTGTTGGGAAAACAGGTAACAAGACCCCCCTGACCTTTCAAGGTCAGGGGGGTCTGGTTACCTGTTTTTCCAATATTGACAATGTGCAGGCTGGGAGCCAGCAAATAATGCAAATATGGTAAATTAGAAAATAAATTAAAACCCCAATTTGAAAGTTGGAACCCTGGTTTAAAGAATTACTGTGCATTTTTTCTTTGAAACCATGGCTTGACGTTTTCAAACTCTAGTTTGAAACTTCAAACTGGGGTGAAAACTTAAAACTTGGGTTTCAAGTCCAAACCGTGGTTTAAACATGTATTGCGCCCTTGGCTAGCCATAAGTAACCCATTCTCTATTCATAACCCATTTTATTCATAACCCATTCCATTTTATCCAAAACCCATTTTAACCAAAACCCACATTATCCACAACCCTTTTTATCCACAACCCATTTTATCGAATCCATTTTACCCAGAACACATAATAAGAGAAATCCCTAAAACCCCAGGACACTAACAATTAATATGGGCCCAGGTCAGACACCTTGTCAAGCAGCATCTGATCAGGGTCTTCAATTTTTACAAAATGTTTCAACATTTAAAAATATTTTGTGTAATTTGTAAGTAGATTCAGCAGACAGTATAAACAGTCAACATTTTCAGATGTTGTTTTCCGCAGCATCTTAACCCTTATCCTGCTGAATATACAGTTTAGCCACACCCATTTCTGACTTTCAACCAATCAGATTACTTAATGTAATTTATTCTTACAAATCCATCAATTGAATGTCAAACAGTGTAGATCCTGATCAGATGGCTTCTTCAGAAGCCATCTGATCTGGATCTACACTGTTTTCAAAGACAGGCATTATGGTGAACAGCAACAGGCCTCCATCGCCTAGTGGTTAAGAGTGGCTGACTCTTGATCATTAGGTCTCTCACCGCTGTGGTTCGAGCCTCGCTCGGGTCACATGTGAGACGCCAAGTTCTGCAACGGAAGGTTAGGTGGTTTTTCTCTGGATAATCCGGTTTTCGCCAACCTCTGATTAACGATCGGCTTGATATGAGTAAAATAATCTTGAAAGGGCCGTAAAACCAAAACCAAAACAAGAGGGCCATGATGGCCCTGGATCGCTCACCTGATCCATAAGTAACAAGTGGGCCCCAGGGAGAGCCATTATTGACCCCAGGGCTATAATGTGCATAATGTTGAGGGAGGTCTAAAAAGGTGGAGCTTCATACCAAATATCAACAAAGGCTATTTAAACAATCTTGGCAAAGGTCCACTAGATGGAGCAACACACCAAATATCAAAGACCTGGGCCTTGCAGTTTCAGAGAAGAATTTTTTTTTTAAAATATTCCCTACAAATGCCTATTTAGAACCAAATGCCACCCCCACCCCCCCCACCCCCCCCCTGGTGGGGGCATTTTTGGCCTCAGGGCTATAATTTAAACAATCTTGATAGAGGTCCACTAGATGAAGCTCCACACCAAATATCAAAGACCTGGGCCTTGCGGTTTCAGAAAAGAAGATTTTCAAAGATTATCTCTCTATAAGTCTATGTAAAACCAAAGGGCCCCGGGGCGGGGACATTTGTGGCCCGGGGGCTATAATGTGAACCATCTAATGGTAGAGGTCCACTAGATGAAGCTTCATACCAAATATCAAAGACATATGCCTTGCAATTTCAGAGAAGAAGATTTTCAAAGATTTCTTTATGTGAGTCTATGTAAAACCAAAGGGTCTCGGGGCGGGGGCATTTTTAGCCCCCCCCCCCCCCCCTATAATTTGAACAATCTTGATAGAGGTCCACTAGATGAAATTTCACACCAAATATCAAAGACCTAGGCCTTGTGGTTTCAGAGAAGAAGATTTTTAAAGATTTTCCCTATATAAGTCTATGTAAAACCAAAAGGCCCCCTAGACAGGGGCATTTTTGGCCCCAACACTATAATTTGAACAATCCTGGTAGGGGTCAACTAGATGAACCGACATACCAAATATCAAAGACCTGGGCCTTGCGGTTTCAGAGAAGATTTTTTAAGATTTTCCCTATATAAGCCCATGTAAAACAAAAGGGCCCCGGGCGGGGGCATTTTTGACCCCAGGGCTATAATTTGCACAATCTTGGTAGAGGTCCACAAGATGAAGCTTCATACCAAATAACAAAGACCTGGGCCTTGCGGTTTCAGAGAAGAAATTTTTTAAAGATTTTCCCTATATAAGCCCATGTAAAACCAAAGGGCCCCGGGGCGGGGGGATTTTTCGCCCCAGCACTATAATTTGAACAATCTTGGTAGCGGTCCACAAGATGAAGCTTAATACCAAATAGCAAACTCCTGGGCCTTGCAGTTTCAGAGAAGAAAATTTTTAAAGATTTTCCCTATATAAGCCCATGTAAAACCAAAGGGCCCCTGGGCGGGGGCAATTTTGCCCCAGCACTATAATTTGAACAATCTTGATAGGGGTCCACTAGATGAAGCTTCATACAAAATATCAAAGACCTGGGCCTTGCGGTTTCAGAGAAGAAGATTTTTTAAGATTTTCCCTATATAAGCCCATGTAAAACCAAAGGGCATCGGGCGGGTGCATTTTTGGCCCCAGCACTATAATTTGAACAATCTTGGTAGGGGTCCACTAGATGAAGCTTCATACAAAATATCAAAGACCTGGGCCTTGCGGTTTCAGAGAAGAAGATTTTTAAAGATTTTCTCTATATAAGCCCATGTAAAACCAAAGGGCCCCGGAGCGGGGGCATTTTTGGCCCCAGCATTATAATTTGAACAATCTTGGTAGGGGTCCACTAGATGAAGCTACATACCAAATATCAAAGACCTGGGCCTTGCGGTTTCAGAGAAGAAGATTTTTAAAGATTTTCCCTATATAAGCCCATATAAAACCAAAGGGCCCCAGGGCGGGGCCATTTTTGGCCCCAGCACTATAATTTGAACAATCTTGGTAAGGGTCCACTAGATGAAGCTTCATACCAAATATCAAAGACCTGGGCCTTGTGGTTTCAGAGAAAAAGATTTTTTAAGTTTTCGGTGAAAAAAATCTATTTTGGGCTCCTGTGACCCAGATGTGCAACGGACCGGAACCATTTGAACAACTTTGAAAGGGGACCACCTAAGGATCATTCCTGTAAAGTTTGGTCAAAATCCGATCAGTGGCTTAGGAGGAGATGTCGTTTGAAGAAATTGTTTACCAACGGACGGACGGACGCACGGACGACGGATGACGGACAAAACGTGATCCCAAAAGCTCACCTCGTCACTACGTGACGGTGAGCTAAAAATCGTGACCAGCAGGATAAGAGTTAAGGGTTAAAATTATTTTCTGGTCAAAAGTCAGAAGTCAAGTTCTGCTATGAAATTTTGCTTGATGCATTAAGGTTAACCCATTTTGTACTGACAGCAATGTACATGTACCAACTTATAAAAAGGAACAGTCAATTTGTACCAGGTTGAGTTGATTTAGATTTAGATTTAAAAATTGTTGAACTTTCTGCAAACAGGGAAGGCCCTGATAAGACCTCACATTCTGCGGATTCTGATCTGAACGATAACACACCCATGGGCTAAAACAGGTTTTGTTTGTTTGATTTGAGGTTTAACGTCCCTGTCAACACTGTAAAGGTCATTTTGGAGACGTTGCTTCCAATTTTGTTGGACTTTTACCCGACATTGAGATGAAATGACATCTCAAGCCCTGTCGCCCAATGAAACCAATAGGGTTTATTAGCATGGACGGTCCGCCTCGCACCGTGGTTCCTGGACAGGCTTAGATCCTCTAAGCGGTTTACCAGTACTGGCGTGTGGGCCGGATTCAGCTCTGAGTGGAAGCATCATGCAGCCCATATATTTCTTCAAGCCCCTATGGGCGGGGGCCTAGATGTGCTAAAACAGTGTCTATCTTATCTCTAGAACTAAAATTTTTTCAGACGAAAATGTTCGGTATTTTTCTTATTTCTGGTCCAAATATAGATTGTGAGTGCTCGTTAGAACTGCCTCAGTGAGGCGGTTCTAACAAGAACACACTATCTATGATTTTGAGCAAAAATAAAGAAAATCATGAATACCCATGGAAACCCCATTGTTTCTATATAAATCCATTGTAAGACGGTTCTAAAGAGTATACCCACAATCTATGATTTGGAGCAAAAATAAAAATAATGAATACCCATGTAAACCCCACTGTTTCCATATAAATTCATTGTAAGGCGATTCTAAAGAGTACCCACAATCTATTATTCTGAGCAAAAGTAAGAAAAATAATGAATACCCATGTAAACCCCACTGTTTCCTTATAAATTCATTGTAAGACGGTTCTAAAGAGTACCCACAATCTATGATTCTGATCAAAAGTAAAAATAATGCATACCCATGTAAACCCCACTGTTTCCATATAAATTCATTGTAATACGGTTCTAAAGAGTACCCACAATCTATGATTCTGAGGAAAATTAAGGAAAATAATGAATACCCATGTAAACCCCACTTTTCCCCATATAAAGTGGGGTTTAGTGGGGACTTCATTTCACAGACTTGTTAACCTGGTGTCTTCGCCTCCTGATGACTTGTTTTGGGGTTTTCCGTATTAAATGGGCTAGTTATAAATTTTACAAAATACCATATTCAACCTATTTACCGCACATGTTCCTATAAGCGCACATCCAAGCTTTTTCTGGGAAAAAATACACAAGTGCACACTTTACAGTAACCTCCCAACAAATTCATATTGAGTTTTGCTGCATCTTTGACCCGGACAATCATATGTATATGTGGTGAACCCCTATGCTGAAAATCAACTCCTTAAAATAATCATTTGGAAGCTTTTTTTTTTCATATTTTTTTTTCGTATTGAGTGTGTGCTTTTTATTCACCACAATATTTTCATACAATTTTGTAAAAACTAAGCGCACGGTGCGGTAAATAGGTAGAATACGGTATTTTAAATAAAAATTTTACAAAATATTCCGGTTGAGGACTGGAGATATATTGTACCTTTCAAATGAATGAGGCTTTAGAAATTCTTCCCAATGTGCCACTTAACCCATTGTGTACCGGAAACCCCAAAACAGATACCATGGCAAACAGAGCAGGCCAAGGTCAGACGCTGCAGAACGCAGCATCTGATCAGGGTCTACACTTGTAGCAAAAAGTTTAGCTATTTTCCAAATAAAATTAAATATAGTTTGTCACTCCTAAATTTGCGATAATTATAAGGAGGGAGATTCCATTTGTTACAGAAAGGGTTAAAATCAAATTTATGAGCAGATCAAAGTTAACACTTGTCAGAACTGATCCACTTGAGAATTCTTTTCTTTTAGTTTATCAGCCTTTCAAGATTATTTGACTTATATGGGGCCAATCAGTAACCAGAGGTGGACGAAAACCTGAGTAACTGGAGGTAAAAAACATCTGGCTCTCAGTTGCAGAGCTTGGCATCTCACATGTGACCTGATCTAGCAAAGCTACGTAGAACCACAGTGGTGAATGAGAAAAATTTCTAACACAAGGGCCAGTCTACTTACATCATCCTCAAGGCTCTCTCTGCCACACTTAAATTCCACCACCCACCTTTTTGCTATAGCATATGAAGAGGCACCTTTCTCTAGTGGTGCTACCATATCATTATGGATATCCTTAGGCATTAAACCTTTTTTATGTAAAAATTTGATCACTGCTCTTTCACCGATTTTGTCCATTTTGCAAAAGCTGCTTGCCTCCTTTACTTTAGAGTGCTACCTCGTCGATATAAACTGACCAAATGAGACCGCAGTCCTTGGGTACATGGCCCCATATAGTCAGAGAATAGTAGGACTTAAAAAGACAATCCCTGCATACCTACTTCAATACGAGGCTGACACAACATATCAATCAGCCCTTGTATTACAGGTATTTTCTTTATATTTTGCATAAATTCATAAAACTTAGAGGCTTTGATCTACAGTCAAACCTGTATTAAGCAAGCACCTATGGGATAATGAAAATGTGCTTGCTTAAGACAGGTGCTTGCTAAATACAGGTGAATTTTAATGCATTTCCCATTTAAGGGAACAAAATGGCTGCTTGCTTAAGACAGGCTGCTTGCTTAATAGAGGTGGCCACTAAGACAGGTTTAACTGTATATGATTTCGATTCATTTTAAATCAATATATATACATATACTATTAAAATGTTTCAACCACATAATGTGTCAAAACTAACAACTACGGTAACATTTAATTACTGATTGACTGAAATTGACTGAAATGGCTGTACGATCAAGGCACGACAACATATTTGACAACTCAGTTAAAAACTAGTCCATGTATATCCAAATTGAGTTGGAAATAAGTTGGAAATTTGTTTGTTTGTTTGGACTGAAATTGAATGGCCCAGTCAACACTATTTAGGAAATTTTTGAGTCAGTCAGTTTACCTATCCACACTTTTCCTGGGCAGGCTATACGTAAGCGGTTAACCAGTACAGTGAAGGTTCTTTCGCCAGAAACTGACAACTGCACTTCTTGAATCAGCGGAAGGGAGAGGAAATAAGTTGGAAATGAGATTTTGGTCTACTCTTAAAGGCAAGAATTTGGTCCAGCCATTGGCCTTCTCTTAAAAGAAAGACTTTGCTCTAGTCTGAAAAGAAAGAATTTGGTCTACTTTTAAAGCCAGCAGTTAAAGGAAAGAATTTGGTACACTCTTAAAGGAAAGAATTCAGTCTGCTCTTAAAGGAAAACAAAAAATACTAGAGTTGTTGAAGAAAAGAATTTGGTCTACCCTAAAAGGAAAGAATTTGCTACAGCAGTTGAAGAGAAGAATTTGGTCCACTCTAAAAGGAAAAAAAAGTAGGTCTACTTTTAAAGGAAAGAATTTGGTCTACTCTTAAAGGAAAGAATTTGCTCCAGCAGTTAAAGAAAAGAATTTGGTCTGCGCTTAAAGGAAAGAATTTGGTCTACTCTTAAAGGAAAGAATTTGCTCCAGCAGTTAAAGAAAAGTATTTGGTCTGCTCTTAAAGGAAAGAATTTGGTCTACTCATATTTTAAAAGGAAAGAATTTGGTCTGCTCTTAAAGGAAAGAATTTGGTATGCACTTAAAGAAAAGAATTTGGTATGCACTTAAAGGAAAGAATTTGGTAGAATTTGGTCTACTCTTAAAGGAAAGTATTTGGTCCCGCAGTTGAAGAAAATAATTCGGTCTTCTCTTAATAAGGGAAAGAATTTGGTTTACTCTTAAAGGAAAGAATTTGGGGAAAGAATTAGGTCTACTCTTAAAGGAAAGAATTTGTTCCAGCCATTGGAGGAAAGAATTTGGTCATCTCTTAAAGGAAAGTATTTGGTCCAGCAGCTGAAGGAAAGAATTTGATCTTCTCTTAATGGAAAGAATTTGCTCCATTGGTTAAAGGAAAGAATTTTGTCTTCTCTTAAAGGAAAGAATATGGTCTACCCTTTAAGGAAAGAGCAAATTCTTTCCTTTATACCTGTAGACCGCTATTGAGACCAAAATAAGGGAGACCAAAATGTTTTTGGAAGAGTTGTTTCCCCTGAAGGTTGGTTTATTCATTTCCCCGCAGGTCAAGGAAAACATGATTTATACAGTAAAATTCTGCTATTAAAACCACCTAAAATTAAGACTAAATCGGCTTTTAAAAGCTTATTAAGATTTCAGTTATTCTTTCTTTGTATTTTCTACACCCAGAGTCTCCTGAAAGGAGACCACCTTTGGTACTGTTCAAAAGTGGTCTTAAAGACCACTTTTGAACTGTCCCAAAGGTCTTAAAGACCACTTTTGAACCGTCCCAAAGGTGGTCTTAATAAAGGAAATTTAGGGTATACAGTGCAACTTCGATGGCTCGAACATCGATGGCTCGTTTACCATGGATGAGTCGAACCCATTCTTGAGCCCCTAGCGAAATCCTCTACATAAGAAATAGTGGGGGATAATCAAGGAGATTTTAGTCTTTTATCTTGCAAATGCATGCTGTGTGTACTTATTAGAATCGCCTCGATGAGGCGATTCTAATGAGTACACACAGCATACATATTCATTATAGAACACCGAAAAAATGTCTAAAAGTATCTCGTTATGCCTCCTGACAGTAACCTCAGTGGCTCGAACTACCCGTCTCGAACAGATTTTCGAGGTCCCAAAGGTGTTCGAGCCATTGAAGTTCGACTGTATGTTGTACAGTCATGTATGATTGTGTAAAAGTAAAAATCTTGTACAGTTAACCAAAAAAATGACTTGATTTAAATCATCAACAATTACATGTATGAAGTAGCATATATTTTATGCGGTAAATTATAGATCCACCACCCTTTGGGACGTGACTATCATTAATATAATGAAATTTCTAAAGCCACATTGATTTGAAAGCTACCGGGTACAATATCTCCTGGCCTTGAAAGCTTTGTGAATGAATTTTTTTGTAATTCAATACATATTACATTTTCATAGTACTATAGTACTAAATTTGTGTTATTTTTAGGAGCTTATTTAGAAAATAGCGTAATTTTTTTAAATCTTGTACCAGTTTGATCAGGGTCCACACTGTTTGCCTTGATGCAAAAATGATACTAAGGTTTGGAAAGTTTGCAAGAAGACATAATGCAGATGGCAATTAAAGATGCAGTTTTTCTTGGCATCTAAATAAGAGCTAAACCGATACTGCACTAGTGGCGTGGCTAAAAGGTGAAACTGGACAACACTGAGATGAAATGACATCTCAAGCCCTACTATCCAAACAGACCAACAGAATTTAGATGCAGGCACGGTCCAAGTGGCACCACTTTGCCTGGGCAGACTTAGACCTTCTAAGCAGTCTACTACTACTCGTGTGGTAGGTGTCAGCTCTGCGTGAAAGCATCATGCAGCTCAATCTATTTCTGCAAGCCCCAATGGGTGGGGGCCAATATAATGTCGGTAACTTTTCCTGGGACGACGCATACAGTAGCAGTTAACCAGTACAGAATGTGTTCTTTTGCCAGACCGGCCCCGATAGCTCAGTTGGTAGAGTGTCCGCTCTGGGGAACTGGAGGTCAGGGGTTCGATTCCGGGCCGCGACATACCAAAGTCGTTAAAAATGGTACTAGCTGCTCCTTGCTTGGCACTCAAATTTACGGGGTAGAGCTAGGACTGGTCGACCCAGTGTCAGGATAATGTGACTGGGTGTGGTATCATGTAATGTGTCTGGGACATGATACTTCAGTGAGGCAGCACTATAAAAGTGAGCATTGAGCTCCCTGTCACAACCAGACACCATCGTGATATGACTGAAAAATTGTTGAAAGCGACCTTAAACCCGAATTCACACACACACACACACAGTTCTTTTGCCAGGAACTGACATGATATATTCAACATGGAATGATAAGCAATAAGAATTTCCCCCGAAAAAAAAAATGCTTGAAAATGTTGCCGCCCAGGGTTTGAGACTGGTACTTTTAAAATTGAGGTAAGCTAGTTATTATCTGTTCTATAAACTGACCTCCGGTGCAAAATCAAATGTCATAAATCTGCTCATAGGAAAAACATACTGTTTATCTTGCTGTTCACAACCCCTACCTTTGCACACAGTGTAGATCCAGATCAGATGGCTTCTCAAGAAGCCATCTGATCAGGATCTGCACTGTTTGTCATTCAGGTTTTGAATTTGAATGAAAACTTTATAACATGTAATCTGATTGGCTGAAAGTCAGAAATGGGTGTGGCTAATTTGTTTGTTGTTTGATAAGAGGTTTAACGTCCCCGTCAACACTGTAAAGGTCATTTTGGAGATGTTGCTTCCAATTTTGTGGGACTTTTACCCGACATTGAGATGAAATGACATCTCAAGCCCTGTTGCCCAATGAAACCAATATGGTTTATTAGCATGGGCGGTCTGCCTAGCACCGTGGTTCCTGGACAGGCTTAGATCCTGTAAGCGGTTTACCAATACTAGTGTGCGGGCGGGATTCAGCTCTGCATGGAAGCATCATGCAGCCCTTATATTTCTTCAAGCCCCTATGGGCGGGGGCCGGGGTGTGGCTAAGCCAGCTATTCAGCAGAATAAGGGTTAAAATTAATGCTTGTGATAAACAGGTTAACCTGTTCTATAAACTGACCTTGGGTTAAAAACTGTTGTCATTGAATAATCTGTAAACCCTTAAGAGGCCAATAACAACAGCTGTCATCTGCTTTGTCATCTGCTGGGAAAAATTTGGAAAGTCATTTCTGCGAACAGTGGGGACCTAGATCAGACTGCACCTCCAGGAGCAAACTGATCTGGGTTCACACTGTTTGGCTGTATGCAAAAGTATTTTTAAAATGTTTTCAAGAAGATTTAGCAGACGACATAAGCTGATGGCATTTTCAAATGTAGTTTTTCTGGGCATCTATTAAGGCTTCACCCGGCGGGCGGTTGTCCTACTGAGCCCGGATATGTCTAATCTGTAAAATAATGTAGATCCAGATCAGATGGCTTCTGAAGAAGCCATCTGATCAGGATCTTCATTGTTTGTCATTCAGATAATGAATTTGTTGCAATGATTTCCATCAAAAAAATCTGATTGGTTGATAATCAGTGGTGGGTGTTGCATATTTAAATATTCAGCAGGTCAAGGGTTAAGATAACCTGTTCTATAAACTGACCAAGGTGTGCAAAATCAACTGTCATCAATCTAATTTCAGGAAAATGGTACTGTTTATCTGCCATAAGAATTATTGCAAACAACAACAATGTCGTCTGCCAGTAACTTTGAAAGTCATTTTTTGCGAACAATGTGGACCCAGATCAGACTGCAGTCTGATCTGGGTTCACTCTGTTTGCCCGCATGCAAAAGTATAGCTTTTAAAAAGTTTGCAAGAACATGCAGCAGACGACATCTTAGGAATCTACCATAAGAAATATTGCCAATAACAACAATGCAGTCTGCCAGTAACTTTGAAAGTCATTTTTGCAAACAATGTGGACCCAGATCAGACTGCTCCTCCAGGAGCAGTCTGATCTGGGTTCAGTCTGTTTGCCTGCATGTAAAATTGCGTTTTAACCCATAAAATGCCAATCACGACAATTGATGTCTGTTTTGTCGTCTGCTGATTACTTTAAAAGTCATTTTTGCAAACAATGTGGACCCAGATCACACTGCTCCTCCAGGAGCAGTCTGATCTGGGTTCACTCTGTTTGCCTGCATGCAAAAGAACCTCACTATAGGTTTCATTGGGCGACAGGGCTTGAGATGTCATTTCATCTCAATGTTGGGTAAAAGTCCCACAAAATTGGAAGCAACGTCTCCAAAATGACCTTTACAGTGTTGACGGGGACTTTAAACCTCAAATCAAACAAACAAAACCTTTTAACCCATAAAATGCCAATCACGACAATTGATGTCTGCTTTGTCGTCTGCTGATTACTTTAAAAGTCATTTTTGCAAACAATGTGGACCCAGATCAGACTGCACTTCCTGGAGCTGTCTGATCTGGGTTCACTCTGTTTGCCCGCATGCAAAAATACCTTTTAACCCACAAAATGCCAATCACGACAATTGATGTCTGCTTTGTCGTCTGCTGATTATTTTAAAAGTCATTTTTGCAAACAATGTGGACCCAGATCAGACTGCACTTCCTGGAGCTGTCTGATCTGGGTTCACTCTGTTTGCCCGCATGCAAAAGTATAGCTTTTAAAAAGTTTGCAAGAAGATGTAGCAGACGACATAAACAGACGACATTTCTGATGTTGGTTTCATTGGCATCTTAATGGTAAATGCACTGATAAGGTAAATATTACTGTAAATACAAATAGACCTGTTACTTGTTTATAAATCTCTGTTAGTTCATCTTACAATGCCAATCATAACAGGCCTCCATAGCCAAAGTATGCTACTCGCCTTGTAAAACTGGGGTCGCAGGATCGATCCCGGGCTTCTCCAGACTTTCGGATGAGTCTTTAAACTGAGGTCCCGTCTCCTTTTGACCTTCGCTGTTGGTGGGATGTAAAACCCCTAAACACTCACGCACTCCATAGCCAAGTGGATAAGGGAGCTAACTCTTAATCATTATGTCTCTCACCGCTGTGGGTTCGAGCCTGGCTCCAGTCACATGTGAGATGCCAAGTTCTGCAACAGAAGGTCAGGTGTTTTTTCTCCCGGTACTGATTTTTCGCCCACCTCTGATTAACGATCGGCTCGATATAGGTGAAATAATCTTGAAAGGGCTACAAAACCAAAGAGAAATTGCCAATCATAAATAGAAGACGACATTTTTTTTAATTACCTTTTTTTTTAAAGAGAAAACAAGCATTGATATTTCATGCAAGTCATCTGCCTGGCAGACAATTCCCATGAAATGTCGAGCCTTATTTTCTCTGAAAAATACTTTTAAAAATCAAAAGATTTTTCAGATCTGCACTTTTATACATGTATTAACATGGTTTTTAAACCTTTACCAGTCTGGGCTTATTCAGCAGACGACAAATTGTTGATATTTTTTTTCTAATTTTTCCCCAAAACAGGACTTGACACCTCATGCAAATTGTCTCCTAAAATAGGACCAGACATCACATGTAAATTGTCTCCTTGGAGACAATTTACATGTGATGTCAGATCCTATTTTCTTATAAAAATAAGAAAAAAAAAACAAAAAACATGACGTCTGCTGAAAAAAATATCCAGCATGCAGAGTGTTAAAGGTTAACCCTTAAGACGCCAAGAAAAAACTACATCAGAAAATGTTGTCTGCTTATGTTGTCTGCAGAATCTTCTTGCAGACTTTTTAAAAGTATTTCGGCATACAGGTAAACAGTGTGGGCACAGATCAGACTGCTCCTGTAGATCAGACTGCTCCTACAGGAACAGTCTGATCTGGGTCCACACTGTTTGCAAAAAAAATACTTTTAAGGTAACCGCCAGATGGCAAAGCAGATGACAATTGTCATGATTGGCATCTTATGGGTTAAGTCCACTAAGACTACTCATGAAGATAAGTCGAAACAAAAACAAACATTCATTAATCCCCTATGAACAGAAAATTGTGTCAACGCAAACACATTAAGAAGTCATCAAATGTCTCTTATTGGGATGATTTTCCACAGTTTTACGACTACCATAAATACACACAAAAAAATATCGGTAACTACCTACAGACTCAGATAAAGTTCAAATGTTCTTTTGTTGAATTCCGTGGAAATTGTTCCAAATTACAGTAGAACTTCGATGGCTCAAACACCGATGGCTCGTTTACCATGGATGAGTCGAACCCATTCTTGAGCCCCTAGCGAAATCCTCTACATAAGAACTAGTGGGGGATAATTAAGGAGATTTCAGTCTTTTATCTTACAAATGTATGCTGTGTGTACTCTTTTGAGGCAATTCTAATGAGTACACACAGCATACATATTCATTATGGAACACCAAAAAGATGTCAAAAAGTATCTCGTCATGCCTCCTAGCAGTAACCCTCAGTGGCTCGAACTCCCTCTGTCTCGAACAGATTTTCGAGGTCCCAAAGGTGTTCGAGCTATTGAAGTTCGACTGTGTAATTTGAGGAGTTACATATACAGTAGCGTAACCAGAAAAAAAATATCCTTACTCACAAGGACAATATCATAAAATCATCTTTCTCTTAACTGGCAGAGGCTACTCTTAAATTCTTTCCTTTAAGAGTAGCTTGGACGATTTGCTTTCTGCTGCAAAAATACATTATGCGCATATGGTAGCTACAACTGTGGACACATAAGCATTGTAACTCTGATGAAGTACCTTTCAATGAATCTCTTTGCATCAAGTTCAAAGTTTGACAAGCAAATGTAATTCATCAAAGTTGTCTAAAACTGGATCAAGCAATTTACATTGATTGGTCTTATTGTGGCAAGCACTTTTTTCCACCTTCAGATCTGATTGACATTCGAGATGTATTCTGATTGGACAGTGCAGTGTCTACAATGAAATATACAACAATATGTGTTTTGAATTTATTCCTGTCTTGCAGTTGACTGACAGGATGTAAGGAAATATTGAATGAAACATCAGATCAAAATGAAATGAAGCTCATCAAAGTTTGAACGGATTTGTGTCCACAAGTGTAAACCTGTGTAAATCGGTAGTTTTATGGACAGAAATTTTGACCATAAATTGAGGAGTTTCCTCCAAAAAGTAACAATTTTTAATGCAAATGTATGGTATTTATGTCAACTACGGTATTCTCTGTTGAATGACCGTATTTTTTTTTATTTTCCATTGATCTGCTAAAAAATACTCCAGTTACAAGTGTCATATATTATTACTAAGGTACTACAAGGGTGGATTCCTGTTAAGGTATTGATTAACCCATTTTTTACAAAATGGAATCTTCCTCCTTATATAGCAGGGTTCACTTCAAAATTTAGGGGTGGCATGTTGTGTTTTCTTCAAAATTTATTTGGAAAATGGCTGAGTTTTTTTGCCAACAGTGAGGGCCCTGATCAGATCTGATCTGGGCCTGTATGGTTTGCCAGCTACCTGTTTGGGGGTTTCCGGCAAGAAATGGGTTAACTTTTGGTTCTGCTGAATAAATCAATTTTGCTACAACTATTTTTAACTATCACTTACCAACTAATAAAATTACTTGATATTCGTTTGTTTTAATTTATGTTTAACATCTCTTGAACACTAGTTAGGTCATTTTGAGATGTTGTTTCCACTTTTGTGGGACTTTTACCCAACACTGAGATAAAATGACATCTCACACCTAGCCGGCAAAAAAAAATCACAAGGCTTATATGCATTGGACAGTCTGACTCACATCACTTTACCTAGGCAGGCTAACTCCTTCTAAGCAGTTTACCAGCACTCGTGTGTGGTTAGTTTCAGCTCTGTGTATCATTGACCAACCAATGAGATTACTTGATATTTGTGTAACTTCACCGAAATGAATCACAAACAGTGAAGATCCAGATCAGATGGCTTCTTCAATCTGGATTTACAATGCTTGCAAAGATACAGCATGTCGTAGTTCAGCAGGTCAATTAGAAATAGAATAGCCCAGCTGACCCCATTTAGGTCATGTTCAGCGAGAGGCCCCTGCCCACCGGGGTTTGAAGAAATAGATGGACTGCATGATGCTTCCAGGCAAAGCTGAAACGGACTGCACACGAGTACTGGTAAACTGCTAAGAGGATCTAAGCCTGCCCAGGCAAAGCGGTGATAGTCTAGTCGGACCCACCATGTTTATAAACCCAATTGGTTTCATTTGGCGACAGGGTTTGAGATGTCATTTCATCTCAATGTTGGGTAAAAGACACACACAAATATGGAAGCAACGTCTCCAAAACTAGAGAAAGTGCCCAGTGGGGCATGTATATCCCTGGCCAGTGCCATCCCCTTTTAGTGGAAATGACAATTTGTCTGTAGCATTGAACCTTTCCATTTAAACTTTCCATTTAGTCCAATGAGAATAACTATTGCATTTCAACAACAAGGAGTATAATGAAAGCAGTTAACACAAAACTTGGACATAATCAAAATGCCTAAGTCTTAATTATTGACCCCTAGCCCCACCCTGGGGAATGACCCAGGAGCTTAGATATTCCATATGAAAGTTAATACTACAGCTATATTCTGTACCATGTATGAAGAGAATCTAACATGAGGTTACAGAGATATGAGCAATCAAAAAGGTTTAACACAAAACTTTGCCGTAAAAATTGACAAACAGACAGACAGCCCACCCGGGGCTTGACCCAGGGGCTTAGATATTCCATATGAAAGGTAATGCTATAGAGATATCTTTTACGAAATATGAAGAGAATCTAACATGTGGTTACAGAGATATAAGCAATCAAAATGGTTTAACACAAAACATTGATGTCAAAGTTTACAAACGGGCGGACAGCTCACCCAGGGGATTGACTCAGGGGCTTAGATATTCTATATGAAAGGTAATGCTATAGAGATATTAAGAGAATCTAACATGTTGTTACAGAGATATGAGCAATCCAAAAGGTTTAACACAAAATACTGACGTAAATGTTGATGATGGGATGGACAGCCCACCTAAGGGCTTGAACCCTGAGCTTAGATATTCCAAATGAAAGGTAATGCTATAGAGATATCCTTTAACAAACATGAAGAGAATCCAACACGTAGTGACAGAGATATGAGCAATCAAAAAGGTTTAACACAAAACTTTGACATAAAAGTTGACAAACGGACAGACAGCCCACCCAGGGGCTTGACCCAGGGGCTTAGATATTCCATATGGAAGATAATGGAAGGAGATATCCTTTACCAAATATGAAGAGCATTTAACATGTGGTTACAGAGATACGAGGTGTCAAAAAGGTTAAATGCAAAACTTTGACGTAAAGGTTGATGAACGGCAGGACAGACAGAAGTACAAACGAACTAACAAACTAACGAACAAACGAACGAACCAATGAATGGACGAACGGACGGAAAGACGAAAACTATATACCCCCTGACATACTTCGTATGCTGGGGGTATAATGACCTATACAGTGTTGACGGGGATGTTAAACCTCATATCAAACAAACAAACATGTTCAGCCAGTCAGTGCTTTTTTTTGTTTGTTTTGGTTTTGGTTTTACAGCCCTATCAAGACTATTTTACTCATTTTGAGCCAATCACTAATCAGAGGTTGGCGAAAACTGAAGTACACAGAGAAAAACCACCTGATAATGACCTTCTGTTGCAGAACTTTGCATCTCACATGACCCGGGTCAGGCTCGAACTGATAGCGGTGACAGACCTAATCATTATGATCGACTAGGCCACAGAGGCCCATGCCGGTCAGTTTACCTGACCACACCTTCCCTGGGCAGGCTTGGGCAGGCTTATACATTGTAACATATAAACGTTTAACATTCATTCACCTAGCTGGCACTGAAAAAATACCCTTCTAAATCTGCCTTCATTAATCTTCCTAGGTCTACCCCCTGATAATGCAAACATCAGCCAAAGGAGCAACTAGTACAATTTTTATGCCTTTTGTATGGCACAGATGGGGATCCAACCCACGACCAACCAATCCTGAATTGGATGTTCTACCAGAGAGCTACATGTATTTTATCTCTATTCAATGTATTCAAGTATTTTTAGCGGTCTGACAGCAGTTTTTGTGAGGATTAACGTCCCCATCAACACTATATACAGGTTATTATGGAGACGTTTTACCCGACATAGTGATGAAATGACATCTCAAGGCCAGTACCCAATGAAACCAAAAGGCTTAAAATACATTGGACAGTATGACTCACTCCACTTTGCCTGGGCAGGCTTCGTCCTTATAAGCGGTTTACCAGTACTTTATGTGCGGTCAGTTTCAGCTCTGAGTGGCAGCACCATGCAGCCCAATCTATTTCTCCAAACCCAGTTGGGTCACAGATGCTTGGGGTCAGGTCTGATAAGCTTTCTAGCCCGACAGAACAGGCCTACTATCGACAAAACTTGTTTGAAGGCCTTAAAATGATGTTTTAAAAAAGGTCCCCATCACTGAAAGGCTCTATATAAAACTTGCTTGAAGGCCTTAAAACAATGTTTTAAAAAAGGTCCCCATCACTGAAAGGCTCATAGAGCCTTTCAGTGATGGGGACCTTTTTTAAAACATTGTTTAACAAGTTTTATTGATAGTAGGCCTGTTCTGTCGGGCTAGAAAGCTAATCAGACCTGACCCCAAGCATCTGTGAGTTGGGTGGGGGAGCAGACAATTGAAATGCAATGCCAAGCAATGTTTTGTGTAACAAGAGAAACAATATTTGAATGATCTACATGTATTGTGTTAGGGTTTAATGACACGTCAACCCTTTTGTGTGGTCTCTGAAACAAAAGACAACATTAGACAGAAGAGAAAGTTAACCCTTGACCTGCTGAATATTCATTTAAGCCACACCCATTTCTGTCTATCAACCAATCAAATTACTTGGTGTAATTTATTGCTACAAATTCATAAATGGAGTGCCAAACAGTGTAGATCCTGATCAGATGGCAGATTTTGGAGGTATGAAAAATGCACTATGTCACATCGGTGTGTTATCATAATGAAATTAATTTGAAATCCATCCACTGGTTAAGCAGTAGAAGTTATTTAAAAGTTGTTCTATTATTAGCTCTAGCGGCCACCTTTTTCATCCCAGCAGAATAATTGTTCGAACAATTTCAAAAGAGGGTCACCCATGAAACATTCCTGTGAAGTTATATCGAAATTCATCCACTGGTTAAGGGCCATAAGTCGTTTAAAGATTTTTATATTTTTAGCTCTGGTGGCCATCTTGTTCATCCGAGCAGGACAGTTTGAGCAATTTTGATTGAGGGTCACCCAAGGAACCTTCCTGTAAAATTATTTTGAAATACATTCACTGGAGCAATTTTGATTGAGGGTCACCCAAGGAACCTTCCTGTAAAATTATTTTGAAATACATTCACTGGTTAAGGAGAAGAAGTCGTTTAAAGGTTTTTTCTATTTTTAGCTCTTGTGGCCATCTTGTTCATCCAAGCGTAACGGTTTGAGCAATTTTGGTAGAGGGTCACCCAAGGAACCTTCCAGTGAAATTATTTCAAACTCCATGCACTGGCTAAGGAGGAGAAGTCGTTTAAAGGTTTTTCTATTATTAGCTCTGGCAGCCATCTTGTTCACCCAAGCAGAACGATTTGAGGAATTTTGGTAGAGGGTCACCCAAGGAACATTCCTATGAATTTATTTTGAAATCCATCCACTTGTTAAGGAGAAGAAGTCTTTCAAAAAAAATTTCTATTTTTAGCTCTGGCGGCCATCTTGTTCACCCAAGTGTAAGGATTCGAGCAATTCTGGAAGAGGGTCACCCAAGGAACATTTCTTTGAAATATCTTTTGAAATCCATTCACTGGTTAAGGAGAAGTTATTTCAAGGTTTTTCTATTTTTAGCTCAGGCGGCCATCTTGTTCATCAGAGCAGAATGGTTTGAGCAATTTTGGTAGAGAGTCACCCAAGGAACCTTCCTGTGAACTTTTTTCAAAATCCATGAACTGGTTAAGGAGGAGAAGTTGTTTAAAGGTTTTTCTATTTTTAGCTCTGGTGGCCATCTTTTTCATCCGAGCGTAACCATTTGAGCAATTTTGGGAGCTAGTCACCCAAGGAACATTCCTGTGAAATTATTTTGAAATCCATTTACTGATTAAGGAGAAGACTTAAGTCATTTAAAGGTTTTTCTATTTTTAGCTCTGGTGGCCATATTGTTCACCCGAGCAGAACGATTTGAGCAATTTTGGTAGAGGGTAACCCAAGGAACATTCCTGTGAAACTATTTCAAAATCTTTCCAGCAGTTTTTGAGAAGAAGTCGTTTAAAGCAAAAGTTGACGACGGACGCATGCATGGACGACAGACAAAGACTGATCACAAAAGCTCACCTTCGTGCTCAGGTGAGCTAAAAACCACAGAAGAAAAAGAAACCTCTACCCTTATCTGCTAGAAGAATAGCGGGCTCCCAAGGGGTGGGGGTGAATTTTTACTGCTACCTAGGCTGGGACTTTTTTTGGGGGTGTGGGGAGGTGGTAGGGAAAAAATGGTATTTGTATGGGCAGATATTTTTTGAGGGGGAGGGGATCACTCTAAAACTGACTATTTTCGGAGGTCTATCCAAACTTTTAAGTATTTTTATGGGGTGTAACAATGTTAGACTTCTGTTTGAAGAATATTTTTTTTCATTGCTGCACAACAGTTCAATGGCATTATAGTAATTACAGAGCTATACTGTATGCACTTTTGTTACCAATACAAACATTAGACGGTAGAAATAAGTAAAAACACATTTTTTTAAATAGAAAGCAAGCCAGAATAACTTGGGAATATTTTTGGGGTATGTTAAAATTTGAAGATATTTTGTGGGGGTTTGATGATACACTGGATATTTTTTGGGATGCACTGTCCAGCTTGGTATTTTTTAGAGGCTGCAGGGTCCTAGCCCCTAGCCTATTTTGTTTTGTTTTGTTTGATTTGAGGTTTAACGTCCCCGTCAGCACTGTAAAGGTCATTTTGGAGACGTTGCTTCCAATTTTGTGGGACTTAACCGACATTGAGATGAAATGACATCTCTGAAACCAACAGGGTTTATTAGCATGGATGGTCCGCCTCGCACCGCGGTTCCTGAACAAGCTTAGATCCTCTAAGCGGTTTACCAGTACTAGTGTGCGGCCGGATTCAGCTCTACGTGGAAGCATCATGCAGCCCATATGTTTCTTCAAGCCCCTATGGGCTGGGGCATGTCTAGCCTATCATGCAGGGATATTTTTGGCCCAATATATTGATGGGCCCTAAAAATGGGCCTTTCCAAGTGCCCATCTCCCATTCATTTACATGAAAAAATCAAAATTTTGATGGGCCTTTTGGAATTTTAATGGGCCATTTGGAAAAATTGATGGGCCCAAGAATTGTTAATACACATCTTATGGCAAAAATAACATAAAATTTGAATAGCTTATACACCACAACCTCATTATAACACGGTTCATTATAACACAGTTATGGATATAACACAGTTTCAAGATGGATCCCAAAAATGTATAGATTATATAGAACAAGAGGCCCATGGGCCACAATGCTCACCAGAACTCAGGCGGACACTGCCCACTGGCAGCCATGTATGGTTTCAGGTTTTAATTTATTGATTATAAAGTCTCCCAAACAAACCCCCATTTCAAAATGAGCACCCATGTGGACTCTGTATCTGAAATATTAGGCCTTTTATGAGGTGGAAGGATGAGAAATGGACCCAACAGAGCCCTGAATGGTATCACTGAATCTATCTTATCATAAGGCACATGAATATATATGGTTTAGGGGTTGGGATGTGTACTGTTCCTGAGATATAAGGCCTTTTAAGCTGCGAAGGGGTTGGAGCATAGCCCTGGCAGACCCTAGGAAAGCCAAGATTGTTGTCGCTGAATGTGTCTTATAATAAGGACCAAGAAAATATATTGTTTAGGGTTGGAGATATGAACAGTTTCCAAGATATGAGGCCCTCTTATGAAATGATGAGGAGAGGAATGGCCCCTGTGGACCACCAAGTTTGTGTGACTGAATGTGTCTAATCATAAGAAACAATAATATATATGATTATGAGGTTGGGATATTAATGGTGTCTGAGATATATGGCCTTTTATGAAGTAGAGGCGTGGGCCATTGCATCAGCATGTTGCCCTAGCACATAGATGCATTGATGTGAGTAAATGAGTCTTATTATAGGGAACACAAATATACATATCTTAGGGGTGGGGATCTGAACAGTTTCTGAGATATATTGCATTTTATGAAGTGGAAGGGTGAGGCATAGCCCCAGCACACCCCCAGAGACCCCTAGGTTGGTATCACTGAATGTGTCTCATCATAAGGAACAAGAATATATATGGTTTAGGGTTGGGGGTTCTGAATGGTTTCCGAGATATTGAGCCTTTTATGAAGTGGAGGGGGTTGGGCATGGCCCGGGCACATCCCAGAGGACCCCGAGGTTGGTTTCAATGAATGCGTCTTATCATATGAAACAAGAATATATATGGTTTTGGGATGGGGATCTGAATGGTTTCCGAGACGTATCACCTTTTATGAAGTGGAAGGGTGGGGCACAGCCCCTGTGCGGCCCAGGAGACCCTTAGATTGGTATCACTGAATGCGTCTTATCATAAGAAACAAGAATTTATATGCTTTAGGGGTGGGGATCTGAACGGTTTCTGAGATATTGGGCTTTTACTAAATGCAGGGGGTGGGGCATAGCCCTGGCACATCCTAGGGGACCCCCAGATTGGTGTCACTGAATGCCTCTTTTCATAAGAAACAAGAATATAAATGGTTTTGGGGTGGGGATCTGAAGGGTTTCCGAGATACATCACCTTTTATGAAATGGAAGGTTGGGGCATAGCCCTGGTGCGGCCTGTGAGATCCTTAGGTTGATATCACTGAATGCATCTTAACATAAGGAACAAGAATTTATATGGTTTAGTGGTGGGGATCTGAACGGTTTCTGAGATATTGGGCCTTTTATGAAGTGGAGGGGTCGGGCATAGCCCCCGTGCGGCAAGGGAGACCCTAAGGTGGGTATCACTGAATGCGTCTTATCATAAGGAACAAGAATTTAAATGGTTTAGGGGTGGGGATCTGAACGGTTTCTGAGATATTCAGCCTTTTACGAAGTGGAGGGGGTGGGGCATAAGCCCCGCCACATCCTAGGGGACCCTCAGATTGGTGTCACTGAATGCGTCTTATCATAAGAAACAAGAATATATATAGTTTAGGGGTGGGGATCTGAATGGTTTCTGAGATATATGGCATTTATGAAGTGGAAGGGTGGGGCATGGCCCCAGCGCACCCAAGAGAGACCCCAATGTTGGTATCACTGAATATGTCTTATCATAAGGAACAAGAATATATATGGTTTAGGGGTGGAGATCTCAATGGTTTCTGAGATAAATGGCATTTTATGAAGTGGAGGGGGTGGGGCATGTCCCTGGCACATCCCTGGGGGACCCAAGGTTGGTGTCACTTAATGCATCTTAGCATAAGGAACAAGAATATATATAGTTTAGGGGTGGGGATCTGAATGGTTTCTGAGATAAATGGCATTTTATGAAATAGAGGGGGCAGGGCATGTCCCCGGCACATCCCGGGGGACCCCCAGGTTGGTGTCACTTAATGCATCTTATCATAAGGAACAAGAATATATATGGTTTAGGGGTTGGGATCTCTAAGGTTTCTGAGATATAAGGCATTTTATGAAGTGGAGGGGGCGGGGCATGGCCCCGGCACAACCTAGGGGACCCCCAGGTTGACATTAAAGCATATGGCTGAGAGAAGTTTACTCAAGGAACATTTTTATGTAAGTTTTGTCAAAATATCTGCAATGACTTGGCAGTAAATGCCATTTTTCAGTTTTCCCCATTATAAGTCAATGGAAACTCTAAGTTGCCATAGCAACAAAACTAAAAGGCCAAATTTCATAAAAAACACAAAACCTGTAAAGGCAAATATGGTGAATATTTTCATATAGTCTCAGCCTCCTAGAGCATACAGTTTCTGAGGAGATGATTTTTTAAGTATTTTTTTTTTCTATTTTTTGCATTTTGGTTTCCATGGCAACCATTAAAATTGAGCAGTAGGCCTAAAATCATATGGTAGATACTAGATTGCTTAAGGAACATTTCTATGAAAGTTTTGTTCCAATATCTGCAAAGGCTTGGCAGTTAATGCCATTTTTCAATTTTCCCCATTATAAGTCTATGGGAGCTCTAAGTTGCTATAGCAACCAAACTAATGGGCCAATTTTCATAAAAAACACAAACTTTCAATCCCCCAGCCCAAGGATGCTACAGATAAAATTTGGGCTGAATCGGTCCAGTGGCTTCAGAGAAGAAGATGTTTGAAAGTGTTGACGTCAGACGACGACAACGACGACGACAACGCCGGACAACTGCCTATCCTATAAGCTCCCCCGGAGCCTTCGGCTCTGGTGAGCTAAAAATGACCATAAATGGTCATTTTTCTATATAATCTATACATTTTTGTTTGGATATAACATGGTTGTTTAACTAACACGGTTTCTGCTTTGGACCCCATTAATAGTGTTATAAAGAGGTTTTGGCGTACATGGAGCCCAAACAAAAATTAAATCAGATTAGTCTATAACTAATAGTTTTCTCATAAAATGGCTCCCCTGCCTATGTACGTAGCAGGCAAAATTCAAAGTACCATCACGAGAACATGCCTATATAATTTTGACCCCCTTGAACCCC
This sequence comes from Lucinisca nassula, assembly GCA_963580285.1. Lineage (NCBI taxonomy): Eukaryota > Metazoa > Mollusca > Bivalvia > Lucinida > Lucinidae > Lucinisca > Lucinisca nassula. Next base: position 8,800,526 of record OY757021.1, on the reverse strand, counting down.
ACTTTTACAAAGTAAAAGTGGGGTTTACACGGGTAAATCTTATTTTTCTTATTTCTGCTCTAAAATATAGATTGTTAGTACTCCTTAGAACCGCCTCGATGAGGCTGTTCTAACGTGTACCCACAATCTATATTTTGAGCAGAAGTGAGAAAAATATCACAATTGTTCTTCTAAAAAAATGCATTTTTTCGGCGGTAAAGTTTACAATGTATTTTTATAGGCCTGTTTTTGTAATGGCTCCCCAACCCTGGGAGCAGGCTATGCCCAACTGTAAGGCAAAATCAGTTTGAGGATCCTGATCAGATGGTTTCTGAAAAGGCCATCTGATCAGGATCGTTTCTGAAAAGGCCATCTGATCAGGATCTACACTGTTTGACATTCAGTTTGTGAATTTGTAGGAATTAAACTTTTTACATCAAGTATTAGGTAAACCTTATCAGCTGCTGAATATTCATTTTAGCCACACCCATTTCTGACTTTGAACCAATCAGATTACTTAATGTAATTTATTCCTACAAATTCATAAACTGAATGTCAAACAGTGTAGATCCTGATCAGATGGCTTCTTCAGAAGCCATCTGATCTGGATCTACACTGTTTGCAAAGATAGGGGTTGTTGTAAACAGCAAGATAAGGTTTAACTCTTATCCTGCTGAATATTCATTTTAGCCACACCCATTTCTGACTTTGAACCAATCAGATTACTTAACCTAATTTATTCCTACAAATTCATAAACTGAATGTCAAACAGTTTAGATCCTGATCAGATGGCTTGATCTGGATCTACACTGTTTACAAAGATAGGGGTTGACGTGGACAGCAGGATAAGAGTTAAATCTGATTGGTTTAAAGTCAGAAATGGTTGTGGTTAAATCAAATATTCAGCGAGATAAAAGGTCAAGGGGTAGATAACATACATTTATTTTATACTTTGATAGCAGTGAAATCAATGCATATCAAATAAAAGTGGTATTGCCCAGGCGAAAATGATGGTCAGGTGGCCATCAACTGTCATGGAATACTATGGACTACCATGGTAGTTCATGGTCATACAACCATGGAAAATCATGATTGACCATGTTTTGTAAAATGGCCGCCCATGGTCATATGCTATGGTCTGAGGTGACCATGAACACCATGGTAGACCATGGTCTAAGCCCACAGTGAACCATGTTTGACCATGGTGTTAATTTATGGCAGCCATTTTTGCCTTCACTAAATATATAGCATTTATCCAAACCAAAATGATTGTATTATTCTAATTTAGGATGCAATGTCAGTTATATTTGATGACATACAATGCTCTTTAAACCCTCAGCCTACTGAGCAGATGGTTTAAGAACAAATACTTTATATTTATACAGTTTTGTTTCATATATTATTTTAATAGCATTCTTAAAAATCATCTCTTAATGGTGATCTTAGTGTTGATATAAAAGTTCTGTATAGTTGGCAAGCTAGATGGCATTTATTGTGAACATTCTTGTCTACATAAATATGAATAAGTAATTAATTCAAATAATAATAATTTCTACATATATAGCTAAATAAATGTAAAGGGGGGGGGGGGCCATAAGGCCCTTTTCCTGCCCTGGAACAAAAGTCTTCATTTTCTCCTGATATATTGCCCAGTGTCCCATTTACTAAAATAGTATTGGTTTTGTAACGTAAGCCCTAGTTATTGAGAAACATGATAATAATTGTGGGTAATTCAGCATTAATCTGAGGTATCATGTTTTATGCACTGTTTCTTTTTAAAAATATATCACACCCACTCATTATTTCCTCTTTTTGTTAGACAAATGTATTGGGTGAATTCCTACTTAAATTTTCTTCCTCTAAAGTAAAATACTACATCTGCAGCAACTATTTTATGAACATTGTCAATTTTTGTTAATTTTGCATCTTCAAATTCAATAAATCCAAGCCTATCTCCGAAACTGAATGGCAAATTATTTTCAAACTTACTTGAATTTAACATTGGGAGAGTACAAAGTATTGATTAGGTTTTGGTGACCCTGACCTAATATTTAAGTTCACTTGGGCTGGCCAAATGTCAAAATTAGGAGTGACCATTTTGGCCATTTTTATGTTCCTGAACAAAAAGCTTCAAATTCTCCTAATACATTTCATATAGAATTACTCTTACTAAGACAGTCTAGGTTTTGCAAAGTAAGCCCTAGTTATGGAGTTAAATGATCCAGAAACTGGTTGGGGTAATTTGATACGATGCTGAGGTATTCTGTTTTATGCACCACATCTCTTTTAAAATATAGTAAACGCAGTCACAACTTCTTCTGTTCGTTTGTTTGCCTCAGGTAACACCCTACCTAGTTTTAGTCCTCTAAAGTAAAGTATGCCATCTGCAGCAACTCTTTTATAAAAACCTTCTATTTCTGAGAATTTTGCATCTTGGAATTCAATAAATCATATTTTTCTTTTGAATTACACAAGGGATTCTTTTGAAATTAGTCTGGATATATTATAAGATTTTGAGAATATAAAGGGCTGACTAGATTTGTGTGACCTTGGCATTATCTTGAAGGTCACATGGTCTGTGAGATTTTCAAAATTGAAAAGAATGTTTGTCTTTATTTGGGAATTATTAAATTCAAATCCTGTAACATTTCATTGACTTTCCCAGATATCTATATCATTTAGGTTTTGGTGACCTTGACCTCATTTTCAAGGTCAGGACAGGTTTGATATCTACAATTGCACTCATATTACTCTTTAGTCGAGCTTTCACATAAATAATGCAGCATTACACCAGACTTGGCTGGATGTAACACCTGGACATGTCTCTGAGTTGGTTTGATGTTCAGTGAACTTGGCCTTATTTTCAAGGGCCTTGTCTTCACAGTCACCACAAAACAAAATAAGTCAAAAACTTTAAGCTTCCAGTATAGTTTTTTTTTTTTTTTTTTTTTTTGGAACTCCTGACTTGATTCTTAGAAACTGGCTTAGATGAATCATTGGGCCATGATTTCAGGTGGTTCTAATGAGTACCCACAATATATGTTTAGAGCAGAAATAATAAAGTTATCAGGATTTTACCTGAAATAAAAAATCATTTTTGATGAAATAAATTTACCAATATATTCGAATTGGCATTTTCTGTAATGATTATAAGTAATGGCTACTAAATATAAAATCGGAAAAAGTGGTGTTGTTTCTTCCATGCAAATCAAAATAAGGACTTAGGTGTAAATGTGTCAAAGTCATATCCCTAGGTAATTTATTACCCTCTCTTGGTTCCCTACCTGTATGACAGCCTGAATACCCCAAGTGTATTTTATCTCAATGCTGGATTCTTTAATAAACGGTCATTAGGATGTTATGTAATCAAAAAATGTGTCTTTAACATTAACCTCACTTCAAGGTCATCAAAGGCCAAAGTATATTGAAGTTTAGTAAACTTAAGCTTGTTTGCACAGTTTGTGGGATCAATTGAGTGGAATGAATGCTAGTTTAACTGGCATTGTCACCAGGACAGAACAAGAGGCTGAATAAGTAATGATTAACAAACAATATTAGGCGTATTACGCTTTGATGACATTGTTTTCAAGGTCACAACACAATTAACAATGTCCAATTTCAGTCTGACCTTAAAATAAGGTCAAGATCACCAAAACCTAATCAAATGTGTGCATCAACAATAATATCTACATACACATTTCACAGGGCCCTCGCCCATAAGGGCTTGAAGAAATATATGGGTTGCTTGATGCTTCCACGCAGAGCTAAATCCGGCCTGCACACTAGTACTGGTAAACTGCTTAGAGGATCTAAGCCTGTCCAGGAACCGCGGAACCATGCTAATAAACCCTATTGGTTTCATTGGGCGATAGGGCTTGAGATGTCATTTCATCTCAGTGTTGGGTAAAAGTCCCACAAAATTGGAAGCAACGTCTCCAAAATGACCTTTACAGTGTTGACGCTGACGTTAAACCTCAAATCAAACAAACAAACAATACACATTTCACAAGAATTCAAACACAGATTTGAGAGGTAAATAAAAATTCTGCAAATTCCAAGACTTAAAATAAGCAAACTGCACATTGTGATGTAATATAGCTGCAGTCCTTATATTTTCCTTATAAGAGAAAAATTAATAAGACAGGACTATGCTTTCAGTAAGTGAAGATCTGTTGTGATTGGGAGAGCGGGGCGGGGATAGCGATGGATGGGGTTGGCAGAATATGACCTTATTGATCCTGTCTGAAAATTTCAAAGACCATGTAACCATGATGATAAGGTCAAGGTCACCATAACGTAGGCAACAATTTGTTTTCTCCAAATACTGTCTTCAGATTTATTTCAATGGAATTTTTCATTTAATTCCAGAAAAAAAAATGTTTTATTGAATTCCTAGATGCAAAGTCTCAAAAATGTGCAGCAGATATGATTTTTTTTATAGTATTTGATGGCTGAGCATGAAAAAACATGGTAGACCATCAAAAACCATGATGACCATGGTAAACCATGGTTGCTATTTCACCTGGGTTTCGCTTTGTGAAAAGATATGTTATTTTCACATTGTCAAAAATAACATAACCATGTTATTTTCACAGTAGCAGCCTGGTTTATAATACAAAAAAAAAAATGTTTCTTTTTTTACAATAAATATAAAATAAAAATTCATCTCGTGTGTTAAAAATATCAGAATTTTCATGTCAGACTGCGACACACGAGTCCGGCTCTGGTCGCATTTTTTCAACTTCATTTCTTAAAGATTTATATATTTTAGCACATGAGATGGAATATTTTTGGTATTCACCTCAAAAAAGTAAATATACTGTATCCTCTATGTACAATATAATATTATATTACAATATCCATTTTCAGTGTGCTCACTCGTGTTACAAAAAAAGCAAATTCTCACAAAACAGCTGTGTTATACACATGGCAACAGATAAGGTAATTATTTTGTGATAATTGAAGGATAGTTTTCCTTATTTCTCCATAAAACCCTATGTTGTGGGTACTCATTGGAACCGCCTCGGTGAGGCGGTTCTAATGAATACCCACAACATAGGTTTTTATGGAGAATTGACAAAAACTATCCTTCAATTATCACAAAATACTTACCTTATCTGTTGTTATGTATACATGTACATCACACTATTGTTGAGGTCTTGCGGTCTGCCGGTTACCTTAAAAGTAATTTTTTGCAAACAGTGTGGACCCAGATCAGACTGCTCCTACAAGAGCAGTCTGATCTGGGTCCACACTGTTTGCCTGTGCAAAAATATTTTTAAAAAGTTTGCAAGAAGATTCAGCAGACGCCAGTAGCAGAAGACATCTACAGATGTTGTTTTTCTCGGCGGCTTATATTTAAGGGTTAAATGCATAGATTAAATGGAAAAGTGACTATTAATTTTAATGGTCATTTTTCTATATAATCTATACATTCGAGATCCATTTTTAACCCATTTTGTACTGGAAACCCCAATCAGCCCTGATAGCTCAGTTGGTAGAGTGTCCACTCCAGGGAACGGGAGGTCACGGGTTCGATCCCGGGCCGCGACATACCAAAGTTGTTAAAAATGGTACTAGCTGCTCCTCGCTTGGCACTCAGATTTACGGGGTAGAGCTAGGACTGGTTGACCCAGTGTCAGGATAATGTGACTGGGTGTGGTATCATGTAATGTGTCTGGGACATGATACTTAAGTGCGGCAGCACTATAAAAGTGAGCATTGAGCTCCCTGTCGCAACCAGACACTGTCGTGATATGACTGAAAAATTGTTGAAAGCGACGTTAAACCCGAAATCACACACACTGGAAACCCCAAAGCGGGTACCCTGGCAAACAGTGCAGGCAGAATGCGGTGTCTGATCAGGGCATACAGAAATGGCAAAAAGTTCAGCTACTTTGCAAATAAATTTTAAAGATATCACAACCTGTCGTCCCTATATTTCGAAATGGACTTCTGCCATATATAAGGAGATAGATTCCATTTGGTACAACAGGGGTTTAACTGTGTTATATCCAAAACAACCATGTAATGATAAACAATGTTATAAGAGCTTAAGACACCAAGAAAAACTACATCTGAAAATGTTGTCTGCGTATGTCGTCTGCTGAATTTTTTTTGCAAACTTTTTAAAAATATTTCTGCGTAGAGGCAAACAGTGTGGACCCAGATCATACTGCTCCTAGAGGTTTCCCACCCCTGAACCTACAGGAACCTACAGCTCCTACAAGTTTCCCGCATGCAACAGGTTAAAAACAATAGGACCACATGATGGTCCTACATGTGTATATCGCTCACCTAAGCTAAGGGATTTATGTATAGTATTGAAATTTCACTTGTAAGGTTCACATACTACTTTGAGACTTTGTATAAATTCTTAGATGTTCAAGAATTTAGCCCAATGGCTATAAATTTTAACAATTTTGGTGGAGGTCCACTAGATGTAGCTATGTACATTGTACACACACCATTTTTGGCCCCACAGCTATAATCTCGGTGGGCTTTCTCAGATTCTGGTTTCAGACAAGAAGATTTTTTAAGATATCTCTAAATACTTCTATGTAAAGTTAGTGACCCATTGCCTTGGATGGTGCCATTTTTGAACCCATGGGTATTATTTGAACAATCAAACTAGAGCTCCACAAAGCTCAGCTACAAGCCAAATATCAAATGCCAGGGCCTTCTGATTTGAGAACAAAAGGTTGTTAAAGGTTTTCCAATATAAGTCTCTGAAAAACAAGTGGGCCCCGAACAAACCATTTTTGGTCCAAGTGCAATGATTTGACTTTTCTTACATGTAGTTGAAGTCCACTAGAAAAAGCTAATACCTATGATCCAAAAATCAAAGGCCAGGGCTTTCTGGCTTCAGACAAGAAGATTTTTAACGAGTTTCTTTATATTTATATAAGTGTATGGAAAACAAATGGTAATGTGGGTATCCAGACAAAACACCCCCCGGACAAAACACCCCATGCTCATTTTGGCATAGGTGGACGAAACCTCCCTCAAGTTTTTTACAAGGTGGACATAACACCCCCTGCAACTTTTGACAGGGTGAACAAAACTCCCCTCGTAAGTTTTGCAAGGTGGACAAAATCCCCCCTATCATGTGGACAAAACCCCCCTCGGACAAAATTAATTAAGAAGCTTCCAACAAAACTTTCAAATTTAAAAATTAATTGATCATTAAAGTATTTAAGGATGCTGATTAAAAAACATCATAGATTAAAGTGATTTCTGATCAAGTTGCAATTAAGAAAATGGTGCACAAAGTAAACTGGGTAATTAAGAGACAATTAGCTCTAATCAGCTAATTAAAAGTATAATGATCTGGAACTTATACAATCACAATTCATATTAGAAAATTAACTGAACAATTACAAACTGAATATAGCAATCAATTAGCATACTGGTAGAAGAAAAAATTCACAATAAAGTTTATTTAATACTTAATAGCCCCATTAATTTCTTCATACTTCATGCCCTCATACATTTTTGAAGCAAAAATATTGTTGATAAGCATACATTATGTTCATATCTTGGAAGGGATTTTGCCTACTGTACCATTGCAAGCAGATTATTACTCAAGGGACCAGAATTCTATAGCAATAATAAACACAGAGGATTCTGTCTGAGGGGGGTTTTGTCCACATGATAGGGGGGATTTTGTCCACCTTGCAAAACTTACGAGGGGGGTTTTGTCCACCCTTTCATAAGTTGCAGGGGGTGTTATGTCCACCCTGTAAAAAACATGAGGGGTGTTTTGTCCGCCTATGCCAAAATGAGCAGGGGGTGTTTTGTCCGGGGGGTGTTTTGTCCTACATTCAAAACAAATAGACACTGCAATGCCCCAAGACTATAAGTTCAGAGGACCACTAGACAAAGTTACATGGCAAAACATGCCATTTATCACATTAGGAAAACATGGCCGTGTGAAATAATGGCGTCCAACATGGTGTCAGAAGTTACATATATTACGTAAAAATGATAACATCTTTCTAATTTCTGCTTTCAGCATAGATTGTGGGTGCTCGTTAGAACCGCCTCAATGAGGCGGTTCTAACGAGTACCCACAATCTATGCTTTGGAGCAAAAATAAGGCAGATAATGGTAACCCCCTTACACCCCACTTTTCCCTCTATAAAGTGGGGTTTAGAGGGGTCTTCGTGATGAAATGCCTGTGCTTCCTGGTTTCAGACAAAAAGATTGTTAAAGGTTTTCCCTAAACAATTCTATGTAAAACATATGGGCCCTAGGGCTGGGCAATTTTGGCTCCAGGGCTATAATTTGAACTATCTTGGCAGAAGTCCGCTAGAAAAAGGCTTGTACCAAATATCAAAGGCCTAGGCCTTCTGGTTTCAGATTAGAAGATTTTTAAATGTTTTCTATATACATGTATAAGCCTATGGAAAATATGTGGGCCCCTGGGAGCAACCACTTTTTGCCCCCAAGGGCTATATTTTGAACATTCTTGGCAGAGGTTTACCATTAGCAGATGTGTTCCAAATACATGTGTATCAAATGCCTGAGCCTTCTGGTTACTGACAAGAAGATTTTTAAAGGCTTTCCATCTTTAAGTCTATGTAAAACATGTGGGCCCCTGAACGGGCCATTTTTGGCCCCACAGCTATAATCTCGGTAGAGGTCCACTAGATCAAACTATATACCAATATATGGGTCAATGTAAAACAAGCTGATTCTGGGGCGGGGCCATTTTTACCCTTCAGCTACAATTTGAACAATTTTCAATGGTAGAAGTTTAGAATACTACTAAACAAAGTTGTATACTAAATATCAAAAACCTGGGCCTTCTGGTTTCAGACAAGAAGATTTTTAAAGGTTTTCCCTTTATTTTTATATCTGGATGACCTTGACCTTGAATACTCATGTAGTTTCATCTCACATTTAGCTAACTGCATCTACCAATTTTCTTATTACAGGCTGCAACAGTTTCAGAAAAATACAGGTTTTGTCTTTTCAACCATACATTTAAAGTCTATGTGACCAAATTTGACCTAGGCCTTCTGGCTTTAGACAAGAAGATTTTTAAAAGGTTTTCCCTTATTTTCCCATTTTGTTGCTATTGCAACCAGAGTTCTGCATTGAATGGAATTCTTTGAACAACCTTCAAAGAGGACCACAAAAAGATAATTTTCAGTGGTTTATTCTTGATTAAGAACATGTTGTTTAAAGAAATTGTGCAATGGACAGATGGACAATCTATAATGTGCCACCATACATATATTGCAGCAGCAGCCAGCAAGTGCATGACAAAAAACATCAGTTAATAGATTATCGATAATATAATACAGTTGTTTTGATTGACTTCGCCAAGGTCTTTGACAAGGTTATTATATAAACTTGACTAATATGGGATAAGAATATCCACACATACATGTAGGTGGATTAGCTCATGGCTCTCTGGGTGTTCACAACAAGTTGTACTTGATGGCCAAGCATCTGATCCAGTCCATGTTTAATCTGGAGTCCCCCAAGGTTCGGTCCTTGGACTGGTCCTCTTCTTGGTTTTCCTCAATGATCTCCCTGATAATATCAGGTCATTGATCCTTTTGCTTGCTGTATAGGAACATATACTGCTGACTGTCTTATTTTAGAAGATGACCTGGATCAACTTGCACAGTGGGATGCTGATTGGCAGGTGAAGTTCAATGTGACCAAATGTCATTCGATGAGTGTTGCAACACCCTCCGGACAAGCAAATTAAGTTTGACTATACACTTCACCAGCAAATTTTGGAGCATGTTCAATATCTTGGTATCACCATCACAGACAATCTTGATTGGGGTCAACATATCTCAGAGATAAAATCTAAAGCAACTAGGACTTTAGGATTCATTAAATTTAAGTTGGCTTTTGCACCTACCAGTAGGCAGACAAAGGATGTTGCATATAAAACATTGGATTGTAAATAGTTTTAAGGACTCATTAAGTGACACTTTTTTTCTTTAAGCTAGATTCTAAATTTAGCCACCCATTCAACTGAGGTAATGGCCAAATGTGACTGACTCAGTATAAGAAGATAGATAGATCAGTTTTGACACCCTCTATTTCTTGCCTGATTTCAACACAACAACCGGGAAATACATGTATATAACTTTTTACCAGGTAAGTCAATTTGATGTTTTATTCGTTTCCTTTGAAAAGAAATGCAGTGTTTAAGCATATCTTGTTAGTGAAATTCGATTCAATTCCTTAGACTATCGATAACTTGTTTTGTTTGTCTGATTTGATGTTTTATAATGTCCCCGTCAACACTATTATATATGGGTCATTTTGGAGACTTTGCTTCCAATTTTGTGGGACTTTTACCCGACATTGAGATGAAATGACATGTCAAGCCCGGTCTCCCAATAAAACCAATAGGGGTTTATAAGCATGGACGGTCTGACTCGCACCGCTTTGCCTGGGCAGGCTTTGATCCTCTAAGCGATTTACCTGCACTCATGTGAGGTTGGATTCAGCTCTGCGTGTAAGCATCATGCAGCCCATATATTTCTTCAAGCCCCGATGGGCTCACAGGCACCTAATCCTCGATAACACCACCCCACACCCCACGAGGATTAGGTGCCTGTGAGCTTAAAGTATATGTAATTATATATAAAAATATATGTAGGTTATAGCAAACACACGAAGTGTTTGCTTTACTGTAGAGAGGCTGAAACAACATACTTAGGCACCCAAATCTCGCCTGGAATCTCGTTCAATTTCTCGCGATAATCCGCCATCTTTACAGAGTTCATGAGCATTGTATTCACATCCAAAAATTGCTTCTCATAACCAAAAGGAGTCAAGTCCAATCACAAAAGAAACACAAAAAGTGTTTAAAATATTTTTAAAAAAGCTCTTTTCGAAGACCGTTCCATCAAACGCTGAAGTTTGATCGCGGGAAAGTTTCGAAACTATGTTGTGGGTTTAAATGAATTGAAACGTACCGCAATGGGCCAATATTACCGGAGCATTTACCGAAGCATTTACCTGAGATTGTCGTTAGGATGGAAAGCGCTTCTCATCTGGCCAAGCAATACAACTTTTCACAAATTATTACTCGGGTAAATTATTACCTTGGGAATGGTAATATTTGGCTTCCTGTGGATTTCTACCTTCGAGAGACCGTGAAGTTTGGTCGCGGTAAAGTTTCGAAACTATGTCACATATTTATGAAATGTTACGTACTGCACTGAGCCAAAAAGGTTAGCCGATAAAATCCAGCCCCGCGATTTGACCCACGAGTTACCTGGACATTTACTGAAGCATTTACCGGAGCTTCTTGGTTGGGAGGAAAGCGCTTCTCGTCTGGCCAAGCATTTAAAACTTTTCACAAACACTCCGGGGTGTCGAATAGACAGGGACACAATGATCTATCTTGTCACTGCCGGGAATCGAACCGGGGGTCTCTAGCATCAGAGACCAATAGCTATTATGGAGCAACTTTAGAATCTGTCCGCCACTTCTTATTACCTAACCCTAACCCTTACCCCAATGACCTAACCTAACCCTAACCTAGCCCTAACCTAACCCTAACCATCAGTGACCTATTCCTAACCCTAACCTAACCCTAACTGTCAGTGACCTACTCCTAACATACTAAGGTCAGTAAACAGTGGCGGACAGATTCTAAAGTCTAGCCGCTATTATAACTACATAAGGGGTGTAAATGAATGTGTTTGCTCAAAGGGCATGCAGTGCCTTTATTTCATATTATATTGTAATAGACTGGACTGGGTCAGGCCTGGTGCACGACCAATCCGGGACCAGCCAAGTGCATTGACTCCTTGAACCGTGGGGGAAAAGGAAAGAAGTAGCCCAAAAGCTTCTAAACAGTCAGGACCAGACCAAGGTTAAAGCGTCCAAGTCCGGACCTGAGGCTGATGAAGTTTGAATCTTTTTATAAAACAAGACCGGGTCAGGCTAGGGTAGAGCGTCCAGTCCTGGTCCGATCACGTTTTAGATCACTTTTGGCAGTGATAGATAGTTTGATGAAAACAGCCAAATGAAACAGAACTTAGGATTGAACGTCTAAGTAGCTGTATCACATGGTTGTCTGTGTACTTCGCGTTGTGTTTTTGAGTTCAAATCCCACTGGTCAAGGTCAGCTTTAAGGTTCAGATCACTGGATACGGCAATACGATGTTATTGAAACTAGCAGTATGGTTTTATATTTATTTACAAAGTAATGACAAAGGTGGAGAGGTTAACTTAAAGTTGAGAATTTAAGTCAGAAAATAAATGCACTTGTTTATGAAAAACTCTGCATAAAGAAACCAGAGTTCAGAATGAAAAAATCTGAATTTTAGAAACTATTAGCCTGGTGTCCCATCAGGACAGTAGCATAATAGCTCGTTAGACTTGTCAGGTGTTCCGTCAGAACAGGAACAAGTCCAGACCTGCACTAACTGGGTGTCCCGTAAGGACAAAATCAGTACAGGCAGAGTTGCCTACCTTTAAGACAACTTCAAATGAAATCGGATTGTGACCGGCAGATAGCAGTTGGTAACCCGACACTATCTATCGATTACAATATTAATACAAAATTGTGTGGAAGAAAAACGTATGTCAAACGTTTTTCTAATCAAGGGAAACAACTACTTTATGCACAAGTTCTTTAATGGAGATCAATGTCAATAAAGGCTTGAAGAACGTCTGTGTAATTGCAAAATGAAAGTAGAAATTCTATGAAAAATAATTATTATCATTTCAAATCTTCCGGTACATGAAATAATGTCACTAAATAGAGGGAGAGAAACAACGGATTGATCATAGTAAAAAAATGTCACCTTGTCGTCCAATACGTCCACGTGAAAACAGACTTATCTATTACAATATATTATTGGGGCCAAGTTCAGGTGAGCTAAAATACGTGTAATCATTTATATGTAGGTTAAATATATTATTGTGGGGCCGAGTCTGTAGGGGCCGAGTTTGTCAGTGGCCGAGGTTGTCAGGGGCCGAGACACTGCACAATTCTAAGCATGTAACGCAGACCCATTGGAATCCTTGCTTTTCTTGATTGGTGCCACAGGTTAAACTTGCCGTTAAAGCTATTGGCAAGTTTTACCTTTTTTGTTGTTGTTTACCTTTTGACGGATCAAAACAAACCGCTAACGTGCTTTATTAGCTCGGATGGCAACTTAACTTAAAATCGGTGCGTAAATTTACCGGAACGGACCTAATTACCGGGGTAACAAGACGTTTCGCCCCCAAGACGTTTCCCCCCTGGTCGTTTCCCCCCTAGTCGTTTCGCCTCCCTTTTTGGCCCCTAGTCGTTTCGCCCCCAAACCCTAGTCGTTTCGCCCCCAAAATATTTTCCTATTTTTTAAATATATATATATATAAGATTTATTATCTCCATGTGTGACAGAGACAAAGGGAGAGAAAGAGTGAGAGAAGAACATGTAATTTAAATGAAATTATGATGTATTACCTGTATTTGATCAATACCGTCAATGGTCCCTGGACAATTCGGCCCATAACAAAATCGGCCCATGACAAAATCGGCCCATAGCAAAATCGGCCCATACAAAATCGGCCCATAGAAATTTCGATCCAAAATTTTAATGATGTATAATCACTATGTTTGCATATAATTGGTTTGCTTGCAGGGCCAAATCAGTAACATGTAAGTCGAACAATGGGATAAAGTGAAAAATATTCTTTCCCCAACTGATAAAAAAAACACATGCTAACAAGTCCGAGAAAATAATACCGCTCAAAACCCCACTTTATACGGGGAAATTTGGAGTATAAAGGCGTATATGTTATTTATACTTCAAATTTCCCTGTATAAAGGGGTATATGTTATTATGCGTATTTCTAATCCAAGACGTAGGTTGTGGGTACTCGTTAGACACGTTCTATAGAGCAAAGACAACGTACGCTCGGAGGATAAATAAGACAAATATAACATTTATTGTCAGAAAAGTAGTCATTTTCGAGAAAATGCAAGAATGCACTATGTCACGGGTGTGTTATCATAATGGATATAAAGAAAGAAAATGCATTCTTTAGAATTTTGAAAATGCTTTTAGGGTTTATGATATCTGATTGTTTTCACTGGCAATGGTTAGAAAACTGACATCAAGCGAAATTCACATTCACATTGGGCTTATGAAATTATTAAGGGTTTCGTTGTGTACATTGCTTTTCTTATTTCCATTTAAGAAATGGAATACGTTATGAATAAGAGGCGTTCAGTAGAAAATCTTCCATTTGATTACAGGAATCACCCATCGGTTTTCGAGGCCCCGAGGAAGGCGTTTGAATGATTAGGCCGATTTAAACATAAAGTTAGCAAGTTCCTAGCAATTTCAACAATTCGCCCAGCATACACAGATCAGCTTGCTCAGTCGCACAGTATGGTCATGACCGTTGGGGGCGTGAGGAAGCTTTGGCTACTTCACGAGCCCAGCATACACAGCTCAACTTGCTCAGACGCACATTATAGTCATGATCGCTTGAAGCTGAAGCTACTTTATGATTAATAGTTACACACAAATCAGACTGCGCGGATGCAGACTGATGTGAGTCTTCGCAAATTGGGCCGGCGCTAGGCCCACATATAGCTTTAGATATGCCCCGCACAATAACATTCATAAAACGAAACCGAGGGCAAGAAACAAAGAAAGTAGTAAAGATCCGCATTAGAGACATAAACTAATGAATGATTGGCACGTGTCCAAATAATGACTGAGGTTTGAGTAATATGATAATTGCTCTGTTTGTTGCTTTCAGACGCGTGTCGATAAAGGTTTCAACGTAAAGTGATTATTGATCATTTTACATACCGACATGTGCCAACAATATAAACAAATAAACAATGACCCCAGAACTACATTTTCCAAGTTCATAAATATACATTTTTTCTAAATAAACGCATCCTCTTTTATATTATTTTTATTTCATATCTATTCCATTACAAAGTTTGCATTGCGAGATAACTCACATCTAAGGGAGTTAATTATTGAAAATAATGATACAGATGCCGGGCGGGGAAAAGGGGTGAAAATAATTGTATTTATACATGTATTTTAACATATGTTAACCATGTATTTCATTGTTTTATGTTTTGGCTGATAATTGGCCCCTATAACAGCATCGAAGTAATTTATGGGCCGAAATTGCTATGGGCCGATTTTGTCATGGGCCGATTTTGACATGGGCCGATTTTGTTATGGGCCGAAATGACCCGGAACCCCGTCAATCACATTGTTAATTTGATTTGACACATTAATCACGTAATTGATGCGATTAATGACGAGGTGTGAAAACATGTGCTCTTTGCAAGGTTATATGTCTTTAATTATCGCTTAAGCACCTTTACAGGTTTTGTTTTAAATTGGTCGGTTGGTTCGTCAAGAGAGTCGGTCAGCAAAGATTAATGCTGAGGTGCGAAAACACGTGCTCTATGAAAAAATAATTGTCTTTAAATTGGTCGGTTGGTTCTTTAACAGTGTCGGCAAGCAACGGTTGAAAATGGTAAAATTGTCACAATTGGTTCATCTTTAGTTTCTAGAAAATCTTTCAAACGCCGACGATAGCAATATATAAGCTTCGCCCAAAGATCCCAACATCATTCATCTTTGAATTCGCCAAATACGTTTATCAAGGTCTTCTGAAGTAGAATATTGTCCTTTTTGTGTGTCGCATGTCAGAAGGAAGTAGATGGCCGCCGCCATTCTATTTCTTGTGATGTGTGTGTGTCTGTGTTAGCGATGGGAGTATCGCCTATGTGGGACAGATAAGACTGATTTATTGATTTATTTATCACTCAAGTTACACGTTCATGTTTTTAATTTAATGTTGGTGTTTACTTTATTTTTTCTTATTATTTTTTGTTAATTGTACTCTGTTTTTGTTATAACATTTTTTTTCAGACCAGACAAAGTACTTGTAAAGCTATATATTGCAAACATGGTTTGAGAATTCTTGTTACAGCCGCTATATTGGGAGGATTCTAACGAGTGCACACAGCCTATGACTTTGAACGGAAATAAGTAAAATAATGAACACCCCGTAAACATCAGTTTTCTCTATATAAAGTGAGGTTAAGGTGGATGTTTTTGAAGTAAACAGCCTCAATGATTTTAGTGTAACAAGTCCTAGTCACACCTCTCCGAGTGGCCACTTTTAAGGCCCGGTTCCAGCCGGTAACTAAGGACAAGTTATCCTTAAGCTGACGTGACAGGGACATGATGCTTCTTAAATATTTGCCTCTTCTCACCTCTTATAAAAGTGAAACTTAGTTTTACAGGAAAAAGTGGGCGAAACGACTAGGGGGACGAAACGACCAGGGGGGGCGAAACGACTAGGGAGGAAACGACCTGGGAGAAAACGTCTTGGGGGCGAAACGACTAGGGGAGGAAATGGTTTGGGGGCGAAACGTCCCGGAATCATTACCGGAACGTATCGGAACGGACCCATTTTTCCCCCATTTTATGCATTTTATTAATACTTTTTATATATTTTTCACCTGCATATTGAGTTGATCATTAAATGAATACCATTTTTGAAAGTCCTTAGATTTCCTTGTGCAATATTATGAAGCTTAAACATAATTGACATTGCAGTATGATCATAGTGATACAGAACTGCTTTAGATTATTTACACGAGATTAATCAAACTTATATTCTTGTAAACCCCACTTTTCTCTACAAAAATATGGTTTTCCAGGGTGTTCATTACATGAACTTGATAATGTGATTATTTGTGTTTATTTCTCCTGTTGGTAGGTATGTCATCCCTTAGAACCCCTTTGTGGGATATACATTTTTTTCTCGTTTCTGATGTTGATCATAGATTGTGGGTGCTCACTAGATCCTTCTCATTTTGGCTGTCCTAACGACCACTGTGTTTAAAGAAGAAATAAGAAACACATCCCAAAATCACATCTGAAATGCCTATAGCCATGTTGCGGATTTTTTCTTTTCTTTCATTTTTAATCTCAACTTAATTTATTTATTTATTTATTTATTTGTAAGATTTTTCCTGTCTTTTAAGTGTCAAGCTGACGTGCGTTATTTCGACCAAGATGCTGTGCGTTATTTCGACCATTTACACCTCCTTCACACCTAATTTAAAGACCGACACATCGTCTTATCAACACCTAAAATAATTAGATTATCCCCACCTACCCAGTCACACTTTCAGGGTTATTGGTTTGTTTTACAAAGATTAACAGATTAACGGTAGGGATCTTTAACCTGCACAGGGGATGGATCTCCCTGCACAGGGGGCCTCCAGTTAACGTCCCGATCCGAAGGACGGTGCACTTTTATGACATTCATCCCTGCAAATGATGCCACTGGAGCGTGTTCGGACACCGAAATTTTATCGCCGCTGCCGGGGATCGAACCCGGGACCTTTAGTGCACTTGCCTCTGATGCTAAAGGTCCCGGGTTCGATCCCCGGCAGCGGCGATAAAATTTCGGTGTCCGAACACGCTCCAGTGGCATCATTTGCAGGGATGAATGTCATAAAAGTGCACCGTCCTTCGGATCGGGACGTTAACTGGAGGCCCCCTGTGCAGGGAGATCCATCCCCTGTGCAGGTTAAAGATCCCTACCGTAATTACATGGTTACTGTGTAGGCTTTCATCCTGCAAAACCTGGTGTGTATGTAATATACACCTGCGGTAATGGTCAAATGTGACCGACGCAGTATCAGAAGATAGATAGGATAGATAGATAGAGCAATATACTTTAATCGCTTTGAACTGGCGGAATTTAAATCGACTGACAAATTATTGTACATGTGTGCCTTTTTATTTTATTTCATTATTATTATTTATTATTATTATTACTATTATTTTCGAGATTATTATCAAATTATCAAATTCCAAGGGACAGGAAATTTTGATTTGAAATAAGAGTAGTTTGAGATGAAGGGATTTGAAATCTAACAATCTAAAAAAACAAAACAAAAAAAACAGAAGAACTGAAAAGTGGCCAAAATCCAATAGTTTGAAACATCAGTGTAACGAGATAACGAGAATCAACTGTAACATGACTCAAAATAGCAAAAGAACATCAAGTTAACAAGTCCGTGAAATGAAGACCCCCAAAACCCACTTATTTTGAGAAAACTGGGGTCCACGGGGGGATTCATTATTTTCCTTACTTTTGCTCAAAAACATAGATTGTGGGTACTCGTTAGAACCGCTGTGTCACACGGATGTGTTATCGAAATGTTAATTAATAAATGGACTCGTAAATAGGTGAGATATTTATATAAAAGGCACACGCCTATGCCTGATATATCTATCTGCATTAGAGTGTCATACTATCTGGTTCTAGAAATAACTACTTGGATGAATATCTGAAATGTTTTTCAACTTACTGCTGCCCCAAATACCACTATGGAAAGTGATTGTGGTGGCTCAGACGCACTGGGTGAGATAATTGTGAACAGAACCATATTTCACATTTTACAAATTAATTCGTGAAAAAGGGCATGCAAAATGAGGTTATAAAATGAAAATAGTGTGTATTTTATATAAATGTCCTAAAATATGGTGGAAAACGGGGTGAAAATGGTCCGTTCCGGTAATTAGGCCCGTTCCGGTAAATTTATGCACCCCTTAAAGTAGAAGTAAAACAAAGATCAGGAATTGATACAATTAACTTACTTCACCCACCAAAGACACCAAAGGGAAAGAAATACAAACATTAAGCGACCAGACCATAATGGAAACCTAAACAAAGGAAGGCCATATGGACAGTTACTTTCCCACAAAATGGCCATATGGCCATCCAAAATTAAAAGACACAAGCGACACACACAGCAAGTAACAAACAACAACATAAATAAATCGCCACGGAAGAGCCGCCTTGGAACGGTCAGTGGAAGATTTCCACTGGGGGGCTTAAATCGATTTTACGTGGCCACAATCCTCGCCCTTACTTCCGTCGCGATTTAGACAAATAATTTGTTCAGTCCGCATGAAGGCGCCTCCTAACTCATCAGTGCAACATCTCCGTGAACACAAAAATCAAAGAACCACAGAGGTGAGACAACGGTGGGGACTCGACAGCAAGAAACCACTGAAATGCTTGAGCAAAAGAAAACCTCCAGCCCCTGTAGTCTTGAAGGAGCTACACCATGAGTTGACAGGGATTGTCACTCTTCTCTTTCAAAAATCCCTCTCTTCAGGTACTCTTCCCCAAGACTGGACCAAAGCCAGCCCCTGTAGTCTTGAAGGAGCTACGTCATGAGCTGACAGGGATTGTCACTCTTCTCTTTCAAAAATCCCTCTCTCCAGGTACTCTTCCCCAAGACTGGGCCAAAGCGAATGTCTGCCCCATCAACAAGGAGGGAGACACCAGCAATCCCGCTAACTATCGCCCTATGTCGCTCACATGCATTCTCTGTATATAGTGGCCTCTCATCTATCTTCTCACTTCTCCAGACACATCCTTTATGACCTCCAACATTGTTTCCGGGAGAGACGTTCATGCGAAACACAAAATAGAAATAGAGGCAATGATCAGGAATCGATTGTACAATCAACCAACAGCTCCCAACAGAGACACCAAAGGGAAAGATACACAAACATGAAGCAACAAACCCCAAGGGAAACACCAACAGTGGAAAGCCAAAAGGACAGTTACTTTCCCACAAAATTGCCAAAAGGCTATCCAAAATAAAATAATATAAGCGACACAAACATCCAAAGACCAACCATAACAAAAATAAACCGCGACAGAAGAATCGCCTTGGAACGGTCAGCAGAAACGAATTCCACCGGGGGGGGGGGGGGGTGCTTAAATCGATTTTACGTGGCCACAATCCTCGCCCTTACTTCCGCCGCGATTAAGACAAATGATTTGTTCAGTCCGCATGAAGGCCTCCTAACTCAGCGGAAACGAATTCCACTGGGAGGGGGGGGGGGGGGGGGAGGGGCTCAAATCGATTTTACGTGGCCACAATCCTCGCCCTTACTTCCGACGCGATTAAGACAAATAATTTGTTCAGTCCGCATGAAGGCCTCCTAACTCATCAGTGCAACATCTCCGTGAACACAAAAAATCAAACAACCGCAGAGATGAAACAACGGTGAGGACTCGACAGCAAGAACCAACAGAAATGCTGGAGAAAAAGAAAGCCAACAGTTAGACTCCGATGGGCCGGACTAGAGACAACTCATCGAACTCACTGATCACCTTGTCAACAACATCTCGGCTGGTAAACCAACAGATCTCATTCTTCTAGATTTCAGCAAAGCCTTTGACAAGGCGATCCGCATAAACTCCTATTCTTACTCCAAGAATATGGCGTCTCTCCCCAAATCCTGAACTGGACTCGATCTTTTCTAGTAGGTAGAAGCCAAACGGTCATTCTTGATGGAGACAGGGCTTGAGATGTCATTTCCTCTCAATATGGGGTAAAAGTCCCGCAAAATTGGAAGCAAAGCCTCCAAAATGACCTATATACTGTTGGCGGAGACGTTTCACATCAAATCAAACAAACAATACCAAACATAGAGTGTTGGTACTCGTTTGAACCGCCTCGCCGATTGTTCTTTCGAGCACCCGTTATCTTAGGCAGCATATAAGAAAATGAATACAGGAATTGAATTTGGTTTGCCTTTGTACCTATTCCATACAGATTGAAAACAACTCATATCAGTGTCATTATGAACACTTCGCATGAATTTAATATTAAATTGGATCTGAAATAAAGATTCCTATGTTTCTTCAAAAGATATGGTGGTCATATTAAATATTAAATAAAATAGAAGTACATGTAGAGGCAATGATCAAGAATCGATACAATCAACCCACAGCTCCAATCAGAGACACCAAAGGGAAAGAAGCGCAAACATGAAACAAAAGACCTAATGGAAACACCAATAGCGGAAAGCCAAAAGGACAGTTACTTTCCCACAAAATGGCCAATAGGCTATCCAAGATAAAATAATATAAGCATCACAAACACTCCCAAAGACAAACCATAACAAAATAAACCACGACAGAAAAACCGCATTGGAACGGTCAGTGGAAACGAATTCCACTGGGGGGGGGGGGGGGCTTAAATCGATTTCACGTGGCCACAATCCTCGCCCTTACTTCTGTCGCGATTTTGACAAATAAAATAATTTGTTCAGTCCGCGTGAAGACAATCATTTTTTTATTGGTTCAGTTAATTGGAATGAGGAATTGAAAGGTCTTTAAGAGATTCTTTAAGTTAGTGAATAGTTATGATTGATTACTTTTAAGTACTCCATCAACTTAATTATTGATACTCGTGGCTTTAAATTTGGGTGTATGCAAAATCAAAATAAATAAACCAGGAATTACTCCCGGCCTACTCCCGGATCAATTATTTACTAGTCGGCGCGATGAAATAACTTTATTTTTATTTTTACATTTTTCTAATCTCTGATATGGTTTTAATTGATAATACATAAAGTAATTCTTGTAGCAGCCCCAGACTGAACATATTCTGCAAAATGCTTTACATCGTCAATACCGCAAAGTTACTCCCGGTTCCAAATTTTGCGACATGGTCTTATATTTCGGTTCATACCTTGAAAATTACTCAATGACAATGAAAAATCTGATATGTATTTTAAAGAAGAGTCTATATTCTACATGTGGTCCAAATTTCATCCACATGGGTGGATGTTTAATACCTTTATTCGATTGTCAAAATTTACTCCCGGATTTTACTCCCGGCCGTTACTTCCGGGTTTTCCGGGTTTTATATGTCCCCCCCCCCCCCCCCCCCCCCCCCTGGAGTGTATGCAATGTACACCTGCGAGTAATGGTCAAATGTGACCGATTGCAGTATCAGTAGAAAGAAAGAAAGGGTCCGATCCGGTAATTGGGTCCGATCCGGTGTTCTTGTCACCTGCTTCTGATTCGTATAATATGTTCTATAAAAGGGTTATCCTTTGGAAGCAAGGAATACACCACAGAAGCCTCCTTATCATGACATGAGCGATTCAGTATTCCCCGGGGTCACCTCTTGTTTCCAAAGATCGTTGAAATTTGTGAACGTCGTTTAAGGGTCGGCCTAATCACGACACCCACCGACACACCACGACACCCCACGACACTTTAATTATGATATATACAGATCAAACAGAGGTTTAAAATAAGATATTGGTTAAAATAAGATATTTTATATTAATTAGTGACACTTAACTTCATTACAAACGTATACACCGCCTCTACTATCAACGACACATGAATTATCACACCATGACACTCTGCTTTATTTTGATTGAGGGCTTGCGATATATACTTTTCTTGGATTTAAATGAACTTTTAAATTCAGAAAAATATATAACCGCAATGACTCCAGCACCAAATTTCGTAAAATCATTATTCGATATAAAAAGATGAAATTATCTGAAATTATTGAAGCTTTTAGCTCTACTTCTAGATATTTAGATGATTTATTAAATATTGATAATACCTATTTTGATGGTTTGATCAGTCAGATTTACCCCCTAGAACTTCAGTTAAATAAAGCAAATTCTTCTGATACCGAGGCCCCGTTTTTGGATTTACATCTATCTATTGTAGATGGATTTGTTTCGTGCAAAATTTATGATAAACGCGATGACTTTGATTTTGAGATTGTAAATTTTCCTTTTTTGGATGGTGATGTTCCTCGTGCGCCATCCTATGGCGTTTATATTTCGCAATTAATTCGATTTGCTAGAGTGTGTAGTCATGTAACTGACTTCAACACTCGTAATAAATTATTAACGGCTAAACTCCTTAATCAGGGTTATCGGTACCATAAACTACGCAAAGCCTTTTCAAAATTTTATAGACGCCATTCTGATTTAATTTCAAAATTCAATATTGGACTTAAATCCCTTCTGCAACAAGGTCTATCGGAACCCGAATTTTATGGTGACTTAGTATATAAATTCAGAAAAATATATAACCGCAATGACTTCAGCACCCAATTTCGTAAAATCATTCTTCGATATAAAAAGATTGGGTACAACATGGATATTATACGACAGACTGCATGCATGGTAGTTAACCCAATCACGGTTGGCAACTTTGCTTCCCTCTTTAATTGCACGCCGGTGGGTCAGGCCTCAGATTCTATGACGGCTCCAACGTAAAGGCTTATTGAAAATTAAAGAGATAATGTTGGTTGGTGCCTGATGCTCTGTCTCTGGTCGGGCTCATCGGAGTCTAACTGTTGGTTTTCTTTTGCTCCAGCATTTCAGTGGTTTCTTGCTGTCGAGTCCTCACCGTTGTCTCACCTCTGTGGTTCTTTGATTTCTGTGTTCACGGAGATGTTGCACTGATGAGTTAGGAGGCCTTCATGCGGACTGAACAAATTATTTGTCTTAATCGCGACGGAAGTAAGGGCGAGGATTGTGGCCACGTAAAATCGATTTAAGCCCCCCAGTGGAAATCTTCCACTGACCGTTCCAAGGCGGCTCTTCCGTGGCGATTTATTTATGTTGTTGTTTGTTACTTACTGTGTATATCACTTGTGTCTTTTAATTTTGGATGGCCATATGGCCATTTTGTGGGAAAGTAACTGTCCATATGGCCTTCCTTTGTTTAGGTTTCCATTATGGTCTGGTCGCTTAATGTTTGTATTTCTTTCCCTTTGGTGTCTTTTATGGATGGAGTAAGTTAATTGTATCAATTCCTGATCTTTGTTTTACTTCTACTTTGGTACAATATGGATGTTATACGACAGACTGCATGCATGGAAATTAACCCAATCACGGTTGGCAACTTTGCTTCCCTCTTTAATTGCACGCCGGTGGATCAGGCCTCAGATTCTATGACGGCTCCAACGTAAAGGCTTAATGAGAATTAGAGAGATCTAATTCAAGGTAATGTTGGTTGGTGCCTGATGCTCTGTCTCTGGTCGGGCCCATCGGAGTCTAACTGTTGGTTTTCTTTTGCTCCAGCATTTCAGTGGTTTCTTGCTGTCGATTCCTCACCGTTGTCTCACCTCTGTGGTTCTTTGATTTTTTGTGTTTACGGAGATGTTGCACTGATGAGTTAGGAGGCCTTCATGCGGACTGGACAAATTATTTGTCTAAATCGCGACGGAAGTAAGGGCGAGGATTGTAGCCACGTAAAATCGATTTTAAAAGTAGAAGTAAAACAAAGATCAGGAATCGATACAATTAACTTACTTCACCCACCAAAGACACCAAAGGGAAAGAAATACAAACATTAAGCGACCAGACCATAATGGAAACCTAAACAAAGGAAGGCCATAAGGACAGTTACTTTCCCACAAAATGGCCATATGGCCATCCAAAATTAAAAGACACAAGTGATACACACAGTAAGTAACAAACAACAACATAAATAAATCGCCACAGAAGAACCGCCGTTCCAAGGCGGCTCTTCTGTGGCGATTTATTTATGTTGTTGTTTGTTACTTACTGTGTGTATCACTTGTGTCTTTTAATTTTGGATGGCCATATGGCCATTTTGTGGGAAAGTAACTGTCCATATGGCCTTCCTTTGTTTAGGTTTCTATTATGGTCTGGTCGCTTAATGTTTGTATTTCTTTCCCTTCGGCGTCTTTTATGGATGGAGTAAGTTAATTGTATCAATTCCTGATCTTTGTTTTACTTCTACTTGGAACGTTCAGTGGAAAGATTTCCACTGGGGGGCTTAAATCGATTTTACGTGGCCACAATCCTCGCCCTTACTTCCGTCGCGATTTAAACAAATATTTTTTCAGTCCGTATGAAGGCCTCCTAACTCATCAGTGCAACATCTCCGTGAACATAAAAAATCAAAGAACCACAGAGGTGAGACAACGGTGAGGACTCGACAGCAAGAAACCACTGAAATGCTGGAGCAAAAGAAAACCAACAGTTAGACTCCGATGGGCCCGACCAGAGACAGAGCATCAGGCACCAACCAACATTACCTTGAATTAGATCTCTCTAATTCTCAATAAGCCTTTACGTTGGAACCGTCATAGATTCTGAGGCCTGACCCACCGGCGTGCAATTAAAGAGGGAAGCAGTGGAAAGCCCCCCCCAGTGGAAATCATTCCACTGACCGTTCCAAGGCGGTTCTTCTGTGGCGGTTTATTTATGGTGTTGTTTGTTGAAATCTAAACTCAAGGAAATCATAAATCAATGTTTTTTCCACAAGAATGGTAACCGTCGCTACCAGTATGTTGTCCTTGGCTACAAAGACACATACTTCGTTCGAGATCACTCTGATGCACCACAAAAGTACACTGATGCAGATGTCATAAGGATGCTGGAATATCTAATTGACAATATTTTCGTGGAGTTCAGTGGCCTATTATTTCAGCAAACAATTGGCATACCAATGGGTACTAATTGTGCACCGTTGCTTGCCGACTTGTTCTTGTACTCGTATGAGGCGGAGTTTGTACAAAGTAGAAGTAAAACAAAGTCTCCTCAAAGCAGGCAAGAAACGCCTTGCACAACAATTCGATTTCACCTACAGATATATAGATGATTTATTGTCTCTGAAAAATGCTAAATTTGCAGAGTGCTTGGAATTCATCTATCCACATGAACTTGAAATTAAGGAAACAACAGAGACTGCAACCTCATCCTCATACTTGGATTGTTATCTCTATATTGACAACGGGAAGCTTTCTACTAGGCTGTACGATAAACGAGATGTCTTCAATTTTCCCATTGTTAACTTTCCCTTCCTGAGCAGTAATATCCCGTCTGCACCAGCATATGGAGTTTACGTTTCACAGTTAATCCGTTATGCTAGAGCCTGTTCAAAGTATCAGGACTTTATGGAACGTGGGAAGGTGCTCACTACCAGGTTGTTATGCCAGGGGTATCAAAAAACCAAACTGGTATCAACACTAAAGAAGTTTTATGGGAGGCACCATGATCTTGTGGATCCGTACAATGTGGCCATTTCCAGAATTATTTCTGATATGTTTGCCAATGGAAAGCCATAGGAAGACTTCCAAAATCTCGGACATACCCTTCCCGGCATTTACACCTTTATCTTCGTTCGGGTCGATGGGCAGGGTGGGCGAAGCTTGCTTACCAAGTAATGCTTACTATCCGCGGACGCCTGATTACACTCTTCTGGAGTCCATGTCTGTTGATCCGAACATTGATATTTGCCATTTTGTCTATGGATTAACGAATTTGGATTAACGCTTTGCACTCATTCTCAAATGGATTGGGATATTGCAGTCGCCGTATATTTTCTGAAATCAAGCAGTCATTCTTAACCAATGCAAACGTTTATATGACAGAACAACAGGTCCCAAACATATCATGATAAACCTCCTGTCGAAAAGTACCTTTTCAGGGAAAATGAGCCACGGGAAAACCTGGTTTTGTAATGTTCGAGACTGTCGCTTTTCGAATTCTCTTTGTTTGCGCACTTACAAATTTGCAATTCAACTAGAAAGGAAAGGTTTAGGTGGTTTCCATAAAATTTACATATTCTGGGTAGGGAAATAACTACCATAAGCAGGACCACATGGAGTCTTACTAAGTATTTCTTCCCGATTATGGCTGTCGCCGAAATTTAATTAAACATTGTAATGCACGAGACGACGCTTTCTTCTTGATATTTCAAAACAACGTTGAGGTTTTTTTACCATGGAAACGTGACCAAAAGGAGATTCTATATTATAATAAGCATATAAGGTCGTTTGATGTTACCTGTACAATAGGAAATTAAAAATACATGCAATACAAAAATGTGCATGAATTTGTTGCAAAAATGCATGTAATGTTCGCGATCATTATACCAGGCTTATTACGTATGTATCGGCAAAAAATGCTAGATTGAAAGAAACTCCCGCATTGTATGACTAACACAAATACATCATCTGGAACGAAAATAATATTTTGATGTTGAAATTCCCTCATTTCCAGTGTTTTGTAATGTTCGAGACCGGTAATGTTCAATACCGAAAATTGTTAGTCTAACAGCTTGATCACATTTCTCTCACGTGGCACAGTTTTCCGTTACCAGATTACGTAATATAAAGTGTCTGCAGACGACATGGTTGCCTTTTCCAGTCTTTGATGGGTGAGAGAGTCGGCAGACAATACCACAAATAAGGGAAAACAGAAGTCCTATTTTATTTTTAAATATCTGCATAGAAACGTTTTACCTTTTTCCAATATTATTTGCCACAATTAATATTGTTCAATTAAGAATATGCCGCCAAAAATCAATATTAATGAACAACATTTGAACGCTTGCAAGATCATTATTCTATTGCAATAAGCAGTGGGTGTATGCGATGAAATGTCCGCTTCATTTGGTATCGAACATGACAGGTTTGCTATGTTGACCGTTCAGGGATGATGACTGCAAATAAATGAACTATTTTGAATTGTTCAACCTTAGTTGTATAAGATGAACACTTTTAGTGATATACATGTTTGCTACATTTCTACCAATAGCTGCAAACGGTAACAATGTTGATTCAAAATTCATTACTTATTTTCGATTTTGGATTTGAGTTCCATAACTTATAATCTTTTCCCAATTATTATTTGCCAGAATGAATATTTCCAAAATAAAATGTGTCATGTTAAGAAGGCACTTCCAACTCTCCAATTTCTATTTCCAAATGCATATTTTGAATGTTAAAAAACCTTGAAAGTGCAGTTTATGGTACTAAAATTATGGTATCGAACATTACAAATTGTATCGAACATCCCCCCCCCCCCTAAAATAAATATGTATATTTTAGGGTATGCTGATTTACTCTTTATTATGTTAACAAGATACAACAAATATAATATCAGATTCTTTTTCAATTTTACAGGTAGAAATGGTAAAGTGGCATAGCATGTCCCTTTACCGTGTATGGTAATGTCCGAGACCATCATAGCTGCCATTTACAGACATGCATTTGTTTACATTTGTTAGAACTTATTTACAAACTTCACAAAATATCTTACTTTCTTCCAGCTGGTAGAAAAATTGGTTACATTTTGAAGACTTTTGTATAGACAAATATTACACTGAATATACTGTAATGTTCGATACTGTATTATTGCAGTTGCATCATTAATTTTAGATACTTGATTGTTGAGAACATAAGGCCATGCGGTTGTTGTGTGTTGATATGTGATAGATATGTCTTTTAATGTTTCGGCTGCCTTAAGAACGCAGTTTTTCTGTCGGGAGAGCACTTTTAATGCGTAAAAGTATATACCAAGGCTTTTTGCGTAATAGCGACACCATGTTTTAAAAGCATATGACTGAACATGCACTAACAACTGTTTCGAGATGTACCTGTTGATAATATTATTTTATTCTTAAAAGAAATTGGACTTTTTCATAAGATTTAACTGTTTCAGATTTTTATACATTATCATTCTGACTTTTTACTTTTAATATCATCATAATTATTCATGCCGTTTAACCATTAACCGTTTGACGCTTATGACCCACAAAGAGGGTTGACGCGTCGTTAAACACGAGATCATCATCATCATCTGAACATGCACTGTTACATTAGTAAGATCCAAATAATGAATGAAAATGACACTTAACAGCTAAATTGTCCGTTAATCACGTTAGTAATCTACTTGACTTATAGAAACAAAATCACTGTAATGTCCGCGACTTTTTACATATAACTCAAATAAACTTATTGCTTATGTTGATCGTTTATTCAAAGTAATATTACTTGTGTTCCTTTTTTACCACTCAATACCTGTTCAAATGCAATAGTCGTAAGTGATCTAGCTATTATGTGCTTCTGTTAAAACAAAATGAAAGTTGTATGTTTTCAGGAAACTATTTCTTTTTCTGTCATCTCCACCAACCCTGAATTTTATTCAAAATGTCTATTCATTTCTTTACAATATGTATGACCATATGTTAATTTTTGTCCCCGCTTAATAATCCGCTCGTAAGTGTCTGTCATTGCGAGCTGCGGTCTCTTGATTTTTGTGATGTTATAGAAGGGTGTAAACGAACAAGTAGATTGTAGCGTACATTTCTCACAATCAAAATTTATCAAAGTATCGACATATTTCTAGCTGTTGGTGTGAAATAACTTTTCGTTTCTTGATCAAGGAATTTTAACTGAGTATAGGTACATGTTGATACTTTATTGTGAACATATCGGTGAATGAATCTAAGTAACTTTATAATCTGACTTTTTAAACCGCTAAAATCCCAATTCATTTGAGAATGAGTGTTTGGTACTACGACCTAAACTACTTGTTACTTACTGTGTGTATCACTTGTGTCTTTTTATTTTGGATGGCCATATGGCCATTTTGTGGGAAAGTAACTGTCCTTATGGCCTTCCTTTGTTTAGGTTTCCATTATGGTCTGGTCGCTTAATGTTTGTGTTTCTTTCCCTTTGGTGTCTTGTATGGGTGGAGTAAGTTAATTGTATCGATTCCTGATCTTTGTTTTACTTCTACTTTTAAAAGAGCATTTAGTTACAAAATGATGGAAGGAAGGAAAAATAATAATTTCAAAGGTCAAATGGACATTTCATGTTAATTAGTGGTACTGCAATTTATGTTAGTGATACTAAGCATAATACCTAAGGTAGATACCGCATGCACTAACAACGGCACATGAAATGATCACCCCACGACACTGTTTTATGTGGAGTGAGAGCTGGGCTAAGGGTTTTACTTTCCTTTTAAAACAGCGTTCAGTTACAAATGGATCAACGCAAGAGAGAAAAATACAAAACATATTTTTGCTCTTTGCATTCATTCATTTGCATCCAGGCCACACCACAAGATCAGCGGGAAAAGATCACCCACTTTATGCACCATATTTGCATTATTTGCTGGCTCCCAGCTTGCACATTGTCAATATTGGAAAAACAGGTAACCAGACCCCCCTGACCTTGAAAGGTCAGGGGGGTCTGGTTACCTGTTTTTCCAACACTGATAACCTTCAGACTAGGAACCAGCAGATAATGCAAATAAGGTGAATAACTGAGCCTTCATGCAAAGACTTCCTGATGTGTCCATTTCTGTATGTACTTGAATTGCAAAAGAAGGATCTCTGATCGGGAGCCTCGCTCTATACATTATAAATTACATATATTTATATAATTGTTTGTTTGATTTGAGGTTTAACGTTCCCGTCAACACTGTATAGGTCATTTTGGAGACATAAAGCAATATAAAATATTAGGATAATATACTCTAGCGGTTTAGATTTTAATCAGTCTGCATAGATTAATTATACTTTTATTAATTTGTTGCGCATTATTGGCACACAGCAAACGCTTTGGCGGGGTGTTAAATCAATTATGTAAACCGATTACTGTTTCAATTGGAATTCTGTTTGATTGATCACCGAATTGAGAGGCCTTATTGTTTTGACAGCAAACACTTTAGTAAGGTGTTAAATCGATTGTCGTACATCGATTATTAATTCCTTTGGACTTCTGTTTGATTGACACCAATTGAGGGCCTTAAGGTGGCGAAAGCATTTCACAGACATTTTTCGGCACCTTTTGGGTTCGGTTGAAAGGATGGAAGGCTGGATGGACGGACCAAACACTGAGGGGGTTCTAATGGGCATCGCACAATATTTTGCATCACGTGAACAAGTCCGTGAAATGAACACCCCCCCCCCCTAAACCCCAATTTATATAGAGAAAACTGGGATTTATCTGGGTAAACATTACTTTTCTCTTTTCTTATATCTATTCCAGGACATAGGTTGTAGGTACTCGTTAGAACCGCCACAATGAGGCGGTAGCACTCACAACCTATGTTGCAGTTTAAATAAGAAAAATATCGCGGATTTTCTTCAGAAAAGTAGCCATTTTGGAGATGTTAAAATATCCACCATGTTGCATGGGTGTGTTATCGTAATGTGCAGAAATATGAAAAACAAAACAAAACAAAAAAAGTGGGGTTGGGCTGTAAAATTCTCAATAAATTTCATTACATCACAAAAACACACCTATATAATTTTGACCCCCTTGAACCCCACTTTTATACTCGTATAGTAAAACTGGTGTTTGCAGGGGTAACCCTTATTTTTCTTAATTCTGCTCTTAAGTATAGATAGTGGGTGCTCGTTAGGACTCAACGAGGTGGTTCTAACGAGTACCCACAATCTATATTTTGAGCAGAAATAAGAAAAATATCACAATTTTTCATCTTAAAATGTTCTTTTTTCGGCGGTTAAGTTTCCATTGTATTTGTATCTAGGCATGTTTTCCTAATGGGTGTTTTTTAATGCAAATGAAATAATTAATTAATAAAAAATACAATTTTAACACCCTTATCTCATTCAAACACATCTTTATCAAAAATGCAATAATGAATGAATGAAAAAAGGAAAGAAAGAAATAATGAATGCATAGATGAACTAGAATCACGCAGTCGATGGCAAGCCATCGCATATCCCCACGCCCCACCTCCTGGGCCATCACCTAGGGGTGTTTGACCCTAGGGGTAAAATTTTGATTGTGATGTATTCTACTCATCATGCCGTTCGATTTAATATGCTACACGACCATGTTCTGAAAACTTTGATTTTTTTATCCCCAAGGTGCCCCACCCCTGGCCCCACTCCCAGGGGTAAGATCAAAATTTCGAAAGTGTTATGCACTCCCCAGACCAAAGTTTTATCAGTTCCAAAAGTTTCAAGTTTCTATCTACAACGGTCTAGGAGGAGTTATCCGGTAACAGTAATGTATGGGGGTAAAGGGGTCAAAATCAGTTTTTGACCTCTGGTGACCTCAAAATTGACCCCAGGGGTCAAATTTTGGTTGTAATGTTTTCTACTCATCATGCCGTTCGCTTTGATATATTACACGACCATGTTCTGGAAATTTTGATTTTTGACCCCCGCGGGCCCCACCCCCTGGGCCCACACGTAGGGGTGTGATCAAAATTCCGAAAGTGCCATGCACTCCCCAGACCAAAGATCTATCAGTTCCCAAAGTTTCAAGTTTCTATCTATAACCGTCTAGGAGGAGTTATCCGGTAAAGGGGTCAAAATCAGTTTTGACCTCTTGTGACCTCAATATTTACCCAAGGGGTCAAATTTGGGTTGTAATGTTTTCTACTCATCATGCCGTTCGCTTTGATATATTAAACGACCATGTTCTGGAAATTTTGATTTTCGACCCCCGCAGGCCCCACCCCCTGGGCCCACCCGCAGGGGTGTGATCAAAATTCCGAAAGTGTCATGCACTCCCCAGACCAAAGATCTATCAGTTCCCAAAGTTTCAAGTTTCTATCTATAACCGTCTAGGAGGAGTTATCCGGTAAGACGGACGGACGGACGACGAAGACCACTACAATATCCCCACTTTTTCTTTGAAAAGAGTGGGGATAATGAATGTGATGCTCCTCTTGTGCCATTTATATACCGGACCATGTACAGAAAGATTAATCAGAAAAGTCCAATTAGAACGGGATTTAACTGCATGCTATATATTAGATGGTCGTGTTTGTATTTCATTGAACAAAAGATAAATGTATCAATTCTAATTCAATTGATTTATGAGCGATACATTCAATTGTTGGCCCAATTGTTCGAGCTCTGCTCAGATCGCGGTTTAATTACCATACCGTCATTTTGAGAATAGACTCGGGAATCAGTAATCGGACAATCTCTGGATTCGATCAACTGCTAATCGCAAACACAATTTTCCTTCTGCCACCTCGCAAAAATCTTGGAATATGGTAGTTGTATCTGGGACCCCAGTGGAGTGGTCCTTAATGATGAAATTGAGAAAGTTCAGAATAGAGCTGCTAGATTTGTAACGGGCAATTACTGCTTTGAAACTGGGAGTATGACTGGAATACTTGGGAGTCTCTCATGAAAAGGAGAAAAGACAGTAGGCTGGTAGGGTGCATTCATTTACCGGAAAGCACCAAAATACCGGAAAGCAAACCAAAATACCGGAAAGCACATGTAAATACCAAAAAGCACTTTGTACTTGGGGTTTTTCTGCGGAGGAACATGTTAAAAATGAAATTTAGGCTTACGTATAAGATTTATATTGATAATTTTACCTAAAAAACTTAAATATTTATCCCCAATCCCCAAGGGTATTGTCAGAATGACATGCAAGATTCAAAAATTACACGCTGCTGTCTGTATGGATCTAACGTCCATACATCGTGCGAACTAACAGTCTTCCTTTGTCTCGGAAAGAAAATATCACCTTTTCCAGATTAAAGCAACTTTCTGGCATCAAAATTGTGTTAAATGTGTTTGGCTAAGTATATGTAGTGATAAGATCCCTGTAATTTCTACCGATCGTCCGTATCTTGGACGCCTGCAGTTGATCTACAAAATTGCGCAATTTTTGTTAAGTACATAAGCGGCGCCATTATTGGCTTTTCCATTTATACACGATGTAGGTGACTCGAAAGAGTGTTTATTGCTGTTGAAAATTGAAATGCACGTTCCAGGTAAAATTTTGTTTTTGTTAATCGTTGTTGTGCCCATTTTTGGGCTTCTCACAATGTCTAAAAATGACTCAGACCCAGCGCCATGTGGCGCCTGTGGCTTAGAGGTCACTGACATAGGTATCCTTTGTGACACTTGTTCACAATGGTACCACCCAAATTGTCAACAGATGGGAGATGAAACTTACAAGTTTCACATCATGAACCCAGATTTCTCGTGGGTGTGCCTGACATGCGGTGCCCCAAACCACTCTGTTTCCGTGCTGGACTGTAATTTAGATACACTTGCAACCTCAAACAGTTTCAGCTCTTTATCTGACTCGGCGAGTCAGCTGTCTGGATCTTCTGCTGATCACACAACCAGCAAGCACACAAATCTTCGCCATTGCATGCAACCCTGAAGGTCCTCAACATAAATGCCCGTTCAATAAAATCCCAAGATAAACTTGATCAGTTTCATGCCATGCTTGATCAGCTTCGGCCTGATATTGTGACCTGTACCGAATCGTGGCTTACATCTGACATTCACAATGCATACCTGTGATATCTCCCGGATCATGCGGGAGGCTCCCGCATTTGAAGCATACCTCCCGCTCTCCCGTCCGGGAGACAGAATCTCCCGCATTGCAATTTTCCTGTCCCCGATTTTTTCCAGAGCTACCATTTGCGGTAAGCGGTAACAGACTTAAAACTTTCAATGCTGAAGGCAATTAACAATTCAGCAGGAGAATATATCGGACACTTAATGGTAAACATCAACTTCAAAAATCCGATAATCCTTTCTGTCTCAGCTGACTTGACAGAATAAACATGATCTGGCTGCCAGTAAAGATTACATAAGCTGACGTAATTAATTTACCATTTAATGTCCAATATAACTACCCATCACTACAATTATAGCCTTTTCACCAGACGCAGGTCTGGGTCAGTCTGACAAAAAAAATCTAGCCAGAATAATGACCTCCCGGGGCGAAAACCGCGGTCACGTGACCTGTATCGTCTGCCCATTGGTCTGATAGGTCAGGTGACATCAGCGACCAATCAGGACTCGACACTAGGGAGGTCACGGGAAAAGGGACATGCCGGTGGCATTTCTGGCTAGATTTTTTTTTGTCAGACTGACCCAGACCTGCGTCTGGTGAAAAGGCTATAATTGTAGTGATGGGTAGGTATATTATTAATTAAAATTTATTTTACATTAAAAATATCAATTATCTATTAAGAGAGCGTAGAAACGATGTCGTTTCGACAAATGGGCTTTTTTAAATTTTTGTTAGATTTGCCCATATCGTTACTCGCCTATATATATACTCGGTAGTGATCTCATTTCTAAAGAGAGCGGTGCATCTGCACTGAAGAGTACAGATACTCAGACGTTTTGTACGGTGACATTAACAGTTCTATTTCCCTTATATTTAGCCTAGATTTAATTGAAATTGTGCGTTTATTTTCCCATTTTTTTATCACTGTTTGTTCCTTTTATATCACTCTCTCATATGTCTTTTGTTTTTATACTTTATGTAAACTTAGAAATTTTGGTTTGGAAAGTGGAAAATAGTTATTATTTACCAATCAATAACGAGTAATTACTAAAAGTCATGAAATCAATAGCAGATTTTCTTATTTGGAAATTGCTTCCCTTGAGAAAGCTTTGTACAAGTACTGTATTTAAAAAGATTTGTGACCGGGAACTTCATGTTAGTGAAATCTATAATTAGTGTGCATTTATGAGCTCACCTGACCGAAGGTCATGGTGAGCTTTTGTGACTGCGAGATGTCCGGCGTCGTCGAGCATCGTCCGTCGTGCGTCGTCCGTGCGTAAACTTTTCTTGTGAACACACCAGAGGTCACAGTTTTGGGCCAATCATCATAAAACTTGGTCAGAATGATCACCATGACAATATCTCGGTCACGTTCGAATGTGGGTCATGTGGGGTCAAAAAGTAGGTCAGTAGGTCAAATCATATAAAAACTTGTGAACATACTAGAGGCCACAGTTTTGGTCTGATCATCATTAAACTTGCTCAGAATTATCATCTTAACAATATCTCGGTCAAGTTCGAATATGGGTCATGTCGAGTCAAAAAGTAGGTTAGTAGGTCAAATCATAGAGAAACCTTGTGAACACACTAGAGGCCACCATTTTGGACCAATCATCATCAATTTATCTCAGAATGATCATCTTGACAGTATCTCTGTCATGTCATAGAAAAACCTTGTGAA
The DNA here is from genome assembly GCA_963580285.1 of Lucinisca nassula. Taxonomy (NCBI): domain Eukaryota; kingdom Metazoa; phylum Mollusca; class Bivalvia; order Lucinida; family Lucinidae; genus Lucinisca; species Lucinisca nassula. The sequence goes on along the minus strand of OY757021.1, from coordinate 8,764,956 downwards.
CACACTAGAGGCCACAGTTTTAGTCTGATCATCATCAAACTTGCTAAGATGACCATCTTGACAATATCTAAGTAAATTTCGAAAATGGGTCATGCTGGGTCAAAATGTAGGTCAGTAGGTCTATTCATTGAAAAACCTTGTGAACACACTAGAGGCCACAGTTTTGGTCCAATCATCATTAATCTGAATGATCATCTTGACAATATCTCAGTCAAGTTTGAATGTTGATCATGTTGGGTCAAAAAGTAGGTCAGTAGGTCAAATTGAAGAAAAACCTTGTCAACACACTAGAGGCCACCGATTTAGTCTGATTTTCATCAACCTTGCCCAGAAAGCTCATCTTGAAATATCTAAGTCAATTTCGGCAAAAGTAGGTCAGTAGGTCAACTCATTAATAAACCTTGTGAACAAACTAGAGGCTACAGTTTAAGTCCGATCATCATCAAACTTGCTCAGAATGATCTTCTTGACAATATCTCGGTTAAGTTAGAATATGGGTCATGTCGGGTCAAAAAGTAGGTCAGTAGGTCAAATCATAGAAAGACGTTCTGAACACACTAGAGGTCACAATTTTAGTCGGATTATCATCAAACTTGCTCAGAATGATCATCTTGACAATATCTTGATCAAGTTTAAAAATCAAAAAGTAGATCATTAGGTTATTTTGTCATAACAGTGGATCCATTTAAGATAGAGCCTGCATATTTGGCATGTAGGTTCCTTGTGACAAGGGCTTCCACTCATTCAAAAATGACCTATAACCTTGACATGTGACCTTCTTTATCATCACTTTTGAACCATTTGAGATAGTGCCTTCATATTTGGAATGTTTGTTCTGTGTGACAAGGACTTCCCACCTATATAAAAATTTTGACCTGTGACCTTGACCTTTGACCTACTTAATCGTAACTTTTGAACTATTTGGGATAGAGCCTTCATATTTGGCATGTATGTTCCTTCTGACAAGGGCTTCCCACCCATGCACACAATTTTAATATCGCACTGTACCATCACATATTTGATAAATAGGATAACATTCTATTACCTCCAAAATTAAAATAACTGATTCTTGGAGCTTAACTGAATAACTTAAGGCTGCCTTGGCGCCAAAATGACCACGTGACCACTTGCGCACGAATTGACGCATGCGCACCATATAAAATTTTGGAGGACGAAAGAAAACATTCGCCATTGTGTCTTTGGATTTAAAATATTCGTTTTCGGAATATTTAATCACACCAGGCTTGTTTCGTCCTTATTTTTCGTTCTAAACCTCCATTATTCTTTCTATTTACTTTGTTTTTCGACAATTTCTTTGTCATTTTGTTTTTTTTCCTCGCTTTTTCGAAGCGTGTTTTTCGTCGCGAGTCGTTTCGCCCCAAGTCGTTTCGGCCTTCTCGTTTTTTCTCTTATGCCCCAACTCAGAGGTTTATGTGGGCATCTTAAACCATCGTATGATAATCATTCAACTTGTGCAGCCTGCTGTTCGTGCTCATTTGATAATAAATGTTCTGTTTGTGTAGATTGGGATCCTTATACCTGGTCTTTATTTCAGAAGAAAAGGTTGTACTCCAATAGACCTAGGAGGATGACTTCCAAAGGCTCTAAGAAGAGTGAGAAATTTACGATGGTTGCGGACAGGACTCGCGGTGCGACTAGGGGTCTTGAGTCTAGTGACTCTGGGACACGCAGGGAGACTCCCAAGCACCCCAGAGATCTCAAATCGACTCAGTCCGTGTCTAGGAGCTCGTCTGATCGGTCTAGCCATCAGCACGCTTCTAGTTCGGAAGCACCACCGGTCACAGATCTGACTGGCTCAGATCCCGGTGACGACCCTGACTCTGATAACCCGGCACCGGGCGATCATCGGGCACCATCGGTCGTAGATGCGGATTCTACTTCCGATACTAATGACCGGGACCGGGCACCGGACCGGTCAATTCCACCGGGTCATAACTCACCGGGTCACCGGTCACCGGGTAGTAACTCGGTACCGGGAAGAGATCAGTCACCAGTCGACGAGCATTCATTCGAAAATGGTCAGTCACTGGGTAGACAAATGATTCTGGGCAAAAATGACCGGTCATCAAATATTCCCGGTCGACATGAGTCTTCTAGGGATCGATCGATCATTACAACCTCAAAACGACATATTCGTAAGAGGTCTCCCAGTCATCAATCTGTAGCTGTTCATAAGACTAAGTCCAACGTTCAGCTTACACAGAAATCTATCCGATCCAGATCGAAACAATCGGGTCGACGATCTCGTTCTCGGTCAAGATCGGTCCATTCGCCTCACAGGCATAAGAAACGGAGGACTAGATCGAGGAGTAAGTCTTATTCCCGAAGATCTAGGTCATCGTCCTCAAGAAGGCATAGGAGGAAACATCGTTCTTCCAGGGGTAGAAGACGTTATGTTTCTTCTCCCAGTACGTCTTCGTCGTCTTCTCTATCTTCGGATAGAGACTATAGAAGACGTCAGCACAAGAGTCATAAACACAAGAGATATCATAAAAGGAAGAGATCTACCTCTTCGGATGACTCTCAGTCAGAGAAGGTAGATTCGTCCAATAAATCTCCTTCTCCAGTATATAAGAGAGTATCTAGTGTGAAACACTCTGCTAAACCTCAAAGTACTCGGCATTCCTCTCCTTCCTTATCAATAAGAGTGGAGGACACAAAGGAACTTGATAATGACTTGGATTCTCGTGCTTCGGTTGAAGATTTTAATGATCTGAATAGTTCCGAGATAGATGATAGGATTTCCTATGCATCTGTTATTGACGCTATTTTGGAAATCTTACCTAGTGATAAATTTCCAAGACAGTCAGAGAGTTCCTCAAAGATTTCAAGACCGAAATCTTGCATTGAGGAAGACATTGGACAGGAGCAGAAAAAGTCTATCTCCTTGCCTCAGTCCCCACTCATCGGTACTACGATCGATTTTATTCAACACCAAGTTAAGGATAAAATCATCCCTGAAGACTGGTGCATCAAGAAAAAAGATCAAGATGCACTAATCAACTTGAAATACTATCAATCGCACAATGAGAAAGTCCCTACTTCTAGGGATCTTCCTCTTGACTATGATGCTAGTAGACTTGGTATTTCGCTCACTGGTAACACTCAAATACCGGTCAAGAATTTGGCACAGTATGAGAAACAGCTCAGGGATCTTTTGAGAACGTTGTCTCATGCTGATGTATTTTCCTACGCAGCTTTTCGATCTGCTAAACAAGAGGAACCAGATTGTACTCTTTTGCTCAGGATACTTGAGGCCTTAGCAAAATCTATTAATGCGTCGGTCTCCTTAGCATCCATTCTGACAGCAGAAATAGTTCAAATGAGAAGAGAAGCTGCAATTAGATCTGCACCGAAGTCCCTTTCGGACATGGCAAAAAACAAACTCAGATCTACACCTTTCAATTCTCCGACATTATTTGGCGGGAAAATTGAACAGGTATATAAGGAAAATTCAGACACCTTGAGGGATGAATTAGTTACTAAGACTATTACATCTAATCAAGCCAAATCTCAGACTTCCTCATCTACACAAGGCAAGCCCGAGTTCAAAATTCCTAAAATAGGAACTTCCTTTCCGTCAAAGTTCGGCAGGAATAATGATCGTAACCTCGCAAAAGGTTCCACATCATACGGTGGTCGTGGCTCCTTTCGAGGTTCAAGAGGATCAAAATCAGGTAGAGGTAATTTCTCCTCCAGGGGAAAAACCTCTACCCTCAAAAAACAGTGAAACCCCCCCTCCACTGCCCTCCCTTCGACCTCAGATTCCAGTCGGAGGAAGACTAGCTCATTTTGCCGAAAACTGGCAGGAAATTACAGCAAACAAATGGGTTCTATCAGTCATAAAAAGAGGGTACAAGATCCCATTCACAGATCTTCCACCTCTTTCAAGAGAACCCATCTTCTTCAGCCAGTCAGGCAGACCGGAGCTAGCAGAAGAAGTAGAAAAACTACTTTCAAAAAGGGCAGTGGAGAGAATTCAACCGGAATCTCCCGGATTTTATTCCAGAATCTTTCTGGTACCAAAGAAAAACGGAAAAATGAGGCTAATCATAGACCTTTCCAATCTGAACAATCATGTGCTCATTCAAAGTTTCAGAATGGAAACTCAACAAAAGGTCAGAAATGCCATTCACCCAAACGATTGGGCCTTTTCATTGGATCTCACGGACGCATATTTGCATGTGTTGATTCACCCTCAGTCTCGCAAATATCTTCGGTTCACCCTGAACGGAAAGGTCTTCCAATTCAGGGCACTACCTTTCGGGCTCTCCACAAGTCCGTACGTTTTCACTCATCTGATGTCAGTAATAGCTACCCATCTTCACAAGAAAGCTATAACTCTTTTTCCGTACCTAGACGATTGGTTGTCAAAGAACCAAAATCGTCAACTTCTTCTGGAACATATCCACTTCACAGTTCACCTGATTTCATCACTAGGACTACTGATAAATCAGGAGAAATCAGATTTGGTTCCATCGCAGAATTTCAATTTCATAGGGATGGAATTTCTCACTCAAACAAACACAGTCAGAATTCCCCTAGAAAGAATTCAATCTCTTCTACTGTCAATAAATGCATTTCTTCTCAAAAGGATAGTTACAGCCAGACAATTCCTTTCTCTTTTAGGGAAACTCAATGCAGCTGCAGATTTTGTAGTCTTAGGACGCCTACATCTCCGTCCACTACAAATGTCATTGCTAGCACAATGGAGACCTCACATTCTCCCATTAGATCACCAAATTCAGATTTCTCAAAACATAAGACATCATCTAATTTGGTGGAACAATCGTCAGAGGTTTCTGTCGGGAGTTCCGATAAAAATTCCTGCACACACCCATCAACTTTACACAGACGCAAGTGTAACGGGTTGGGGGGCTCATTTAGAACCAGAAGGGATTCTATTTCACGGGATTTGGAACCAGTTTCAAAGGGATCTCCATATCAATCTTCTCGAGTTGATGGCAATATCAATAGCACTGAAATTTGCTCATCCTCATATAATAAACTCAAAAGTGTTAATATGCACAGACAACACGACGGTAGTTTCATACATAAGGAAACAGGGAGGGACTCATTCTCCAGATCTCTGTCTAGAAACCTGGAAAATGTTTCATTGGTGTCAACAAAACAACATCAACATTGTAGTAAGACACATACCAGGAAAATTCAACATTCTGGCAGATCGGCTCTCAAGAATAACAAAACCGATCAAAACAGAATGGTCACTCAAACAATCAGTAGTGAACACAATCTGTCAGATGACAAATTTTCCAAACATAGATCTTTTTGCAACAAGATTAAACCACAAGATGCCTCTGTACGTATCTCCAATACCAGACAGTCAGGCATTGGCGATAGACGCACTATCAATGGACTGGAACAGGATAAGTGCATACGCATTTCCTCCTTTCCATCTTATTCCAGCGGTGCTAAACAAAGTTCAAAGGTCACAGTGCAAAATTGTTCTAACAGCTCCTCTGTGGCCGAACAGGCCGTGGTTTCCAGATCTACTGAATCTACTGATATCTCCTCCAATAACTCTTCCAGTAACACCAGATCTTCTATCTCAGTTACAAGGAAAAATTCTGCATCAAAACCCCCAAATGCTTGCCCTTCACGCTTGGGAATTATCAAGCAATCAATCAGAAATAAACAGTTTTCAGGGGAAGTTGCAGAACATGTCTCCAGAGCTAGACGAGAGTCTACTAGGAAAGTCTATGATGCAAAATGGGAGATTTTTACCAATTGGGCAAATCAGAGGGAAATTGATCCGATCAAGGCCCCCTCTCATGTGATTGCTGACTTCTTTCTTTATCTATTTAATATCAGGAAATATCAAGTCAGCACTATTAAGGGTTATCGATCAATGCTATCCAATACACTTAAGTTTAATGAAGGGTATTGTATAGGTTCAGATCCAGTTATCTCTGAATTGATGAAATCTTTTCAAATTCAAAGACCTGTTACTAGATCTATATCTCCCAAATGGGATCTTGCCTATGTTCTCACATACTTGTCTAAGGAACCTTTTGAACCACTTCCATCAGTTTCATTAACGTTCCTTTCCATGAAAACAGCGTTTCTGCTCTCTATGGCTTCTGCTAAGAGAGTTAGTGAAGTACATGCCTTTTCAATGGACAAACAACATCTTAGATTTAGTTCAATAGATGGTTCTCTTACCATTAGAACTCAAGTAGGTTTCTTAGCAAAGAACCAACTTCCATCTAAGGCACCTGATTCAATTAAAATTCCTTGTCTTTATAATGGGAATCGGAAAACAGGTTTTAACAAGGTCTTATGTCCAGTCAGAGCAGTTAAAATATATCTTAAGAGAACAAAAGCTATTAGGGGTTCCCGAAATAGGCTTTTCATTCCCACAAAAGGAAATCATGATATCAAGAAATCTACTATTTCCAATTGGGTGAAATATACCATTAAGATGGCATATCAAAATATCTCTAAGAGACAGTTATCTTTTCTTAAAATCAGATCTCACGAGTTAAGGGCTTTTTCCACTTCATGGGCCTATTTTAACTCTATCCCTTTAAATGAGATACTTGATGCAGCTGTTTGGTCAAGTTCTTCCACCTTTGCTCAGTTCTATCTTAGGGACTTTCGGCAACAAGCTTCCAATCTAAGCAATCTTGGGCCAGTCGTCGTTGCTCAAAAAGTGGTGGGGGGGGGGCCGTTTCTGAGGCTCCCACAGAACAGCTATAAACCAAATTGAACTAGCACTATCAGGAGCAGAACCTCAGAAGGTATGTGTTAGTTATAACACAGCTGATCAGGGAACAGATAAGAGGATATTAGAGGATTTACTTTCCTCCATATTGTTTTATCAGCAATCCACTCTAACATCTTCTTAACTGTTCTCTGAACATATGTAATAATTATAACTTATTCTTGGATGCTTTAGGGAAATCCTCCCTCCTTATAGTTGTTATTCTATCCTATTTATCAAATATGTGATGGTACAGTGCGATATTAAAATATAATTTTTATAAGTAAAATTAATTTTAATGAGTACTTACCATCACATATTTGAGCAATTCCCACCTCTGACCTCCCCTCATTTCCAATATATAGTTCCTTACTTATATTGAGGGACAAAATTTTATATGATGCGCATGCGTCAATTCGTGCGCAAGTGGTCACGTGGTCATTTTGGCGCCAAGGCAGCCTTAAGTTATTCAGTTAAGCTCCAAGAATCAGTTATTTTAATTTTGGAGGTAATAGAATGTTATCCTATTTATCAAATATGTGATGGTAAGTACTCATTAAAATTAATTTTACTTATAAAAATTATATTTTACCTGCGACCTTGACCTTTGACCTACTTCACCATAACTTTTGAGCCATTTGGGATAGAGCCTTCATATATGGCATGTAGGCTGCTTGTGACAAGGGCTTCCCACACATACAACATTTTTGACCTGTGACCTTGACCTTTGACCTTTTTTGTCATAACTTTTGAACCATTTAACATAGAGCCTTCATAATTGGCATGTAGGTTCCTTGTGACAAGATCTTCCATCTCATGCAAAAAAATTTTGCCCTTGACCTGTGACCTACTTAATCATAACTTGAACCATTTGAGATGGAGCCTTCATATTTGGCATGTATATTCCTTTTGAGAGGGGCTTCCCACCCATACAAAAAGTTTGACCTTGACCTACTTTATCATAACTTTTGACCCATTTGAGATAGATCCTTCATATTTGGCATGTATGCTCCTTCTGACAAGGCACCATACTATATTACCTACCATTTCATTTCTTAAGTGTGGATCAGGTGAGCGTTCCAGGGCATCATTATATCAAGGTTTGGATTTAACAAAATTTACATTTTAAACAAATAAAGACTCAGCATTTTTTTCCTGGGATTCTCACTAAGTTTTTGGGGCCAACCTGAACAATTGTTATAAAATGGTATTAATTTCAGCATGGACTGCTTTACCTATATATACATGTATTTATGAACAGGGTGTTCTGAGAAAGGCCAAAAAGGTTGCCTGCACAGACTATATGAAGGAGTGTAAATAGTGCTAGAAGTAATGCTTATCATTGAAGAGAACTTTGTGCTTTGGGTCTGTTCAGTAGCAGTAAAACCCATCACTGGATAAAGAGGAGGACTGGAAACATTTTAGGATATCTTTTCTAATCAAGTATTTCTACCCTAAAGCATGTTGCGGGTACTTTCAACAATCAGGTGATTCTGACAAATACCACATCACATCAATGGACTTGTGGTCACAGCATTGTTTGTAAACAACCTACAACTTGCTATTTTGAAATTAAACTTGACAAAATATGTTCCTATCATTTTAATTAAGTAGTTCCAGTTCCTTTGTACATCTTAACCGCAAACAATGACAAGAAAAAACACTTTAACATGCCGTCAGAAAGTCTACCTCATTGGGACCCCAATTTCCCTCATCTGAGAAGCAAATCTCCCTCATGGTCAACATAAAATTATCACAGGTATGACAATGCAGAGATCATTCCAGACCATTTTGGATACACAATGTTTAGACGGGACAGAGGGTCCAGAGGGGGAGGGGTTTTCATCCTTGTGCGGGATCAGTTCATTGCAACACAGGTACATGAATGGGAAACCAAGTGTGAGATAGTGTGGATTAAACTCCAATTAGCCGGTTCAGTCCCCCTTCATATTGCAGCATATTATAAACCAAATGAGTCAGACCCTTTGAGTTTTGAAGAGTTCAAGAAGTCTGTGGCCATGGTGAACTCTCACAAAGGTCATATCTGGATCTTGGGAGATTTTAATTATCCCAAGTTTACTTGGACAGACAATACTCCCACAATATCCCCTGACTGTAAATACCCAAGCCAGTATGAAGACTTTGTTGAGCTGCTAGATGACTTTAGTCTTTCACAGATGGTGACTCGCCCAACAAGGTATGAGAATATCCTGGATCTATTTCTAATAGATAATCCAACCTTGGTGAAGTCTGTGGAAAACAAACCTGGCATAGCAGACCATGATGCCGTCCTGTCAGAGGTTTTCATCAAACCACAGATAAACAAGCTGAAACCTAGACTGATTTCTATGTACAGCAAAGCTGACTGGGAAGGGCTTGAGAATCACTTGCTAGTCCAGGAGTCTTTCTTGGCTTCATGTGAAAGTAAGTCTGTTAACTTACTTTGGGAGCAGTTCAGGGACGCCTTGCAAGTAGGTATCGAGAAATATGTCCCCCAGCGTACGGTGAGTACAAAACCGTCACTGCCATGGGTGACCCAAGAAATCAAGCGACTCATGCGTAAAAGGGACAGCCTTTATGATAAATACAAAAAGCACAGGCGGCCCACAGATAGGCATGCATATGTTGAGGCCAGACATACAACCAAGCAGAAGCTTAAGCAAGCCCATAACAAGTACATTGAGGGAATTTTGGGTCTTACAGATTCTGACAGTAGAACTGACTCAAGTGATCAACCCACTCCTGATCCATGCAATAATACCTATGCTTCAAAGAAACTGTACTCTCTTCTGAAAAATTCCAAGAAAGATTCCAAAGGTACAGCACCCCTTCAAAAGGATGGTAAGTTCTACACCGAGACAGTGGATAAAGCAAATATTCTTAACGACCAATTTCAGTCAGTTTTCACCCCAAAATCTCCTCTGAAGCTAAGCCAATTGTCCAATATGGCAGTGCAAAACTATGTAGATAGTGGCAAAATTGATCCATCACAGGTACCAAAAGAATGTCTTAGCCCTACACCACAAATGTCCAATATCTCTGTCTCACTCAATGGAATTCTTAAACTTCTAAAAGATCTTAACCCTCACAAAGCGGCTGGACCTGACCAGTTGAAGCCTCTAGTCCTCCAAAAGCTCAGAGATGTGATAGCACCAGTCCTTCAAGTTATATTCCAGAAGTCTCTTGACACTGGGAAGGTACCGAAGGATTGGACCTCTGCCTTTGTCTGTCCACTCTTCAAGAAAGGAGACACAAGTCTGGCTTCAAACTACAGGCCTATCTCGCTAACTAGCATTCTCTGTAAAGTTCTAGAACATATAGTTTCTACGAACGTGGTCTCTCACATGGACAAGCATAACTTACTGTATGACTTGCAGCATGGGTTTCGCAGCAAACGGTCTTGCGAAACCCAACTTGTCACTCTTCTTGAAGACCTGATGAGGAACTCTACAGCAGGTAGTCAGACTGACCTTATCTTGCTTGATTTTTCTAAAGCTTTTGACAAGGTCAGTCATCAGAAACTACTGCTGAAACTCCACAAATATGGAATCAGAGGACCAATACTTTGTAACTTACTTGGATTCAGGCATTTCTGTCCAAGCGTACACAGACGGTTGTTTTGGAAAATGAACACTCTAACACTATCCCAGTAACTTCAGGAGTACCTCAAGGATCTGTCCTTGGTCCAATTCTATTCCTGATATACATCAATGATCTCCCTGACACGCCAAAATCTAAGGTACGGTTGTTTGCTGATGACACCGCCATCTACTTGGCTGTTATCAGCCTGAGAGATGTACAAATCCTACAACAAGACCTGGATCATCTCCATAAATGGGAACTCCAGTGGGATGTGGAGTTTAACCCAGGTAAATGTGTTGTCATACATGTAACAAGGGCGATAACTCCAGTCCCAAGCCAGTACTTCCTACACAGCCAGCTTCTGGAATCAGTTTCAAGCTCCAAGTATTTGGGGGTGGAGATCAGCAGCAACCTGTCCTTCAACAAGCATATACAGAACATAACCACATCAGCAAGTCGGTCACTGGCCTTTCTTAGGAGAAATATCCGAACCCAAAACCCAGCTCTGAGGGAGATGGCATACAAGACACTGGTCCGTCCACTGGTGGAATATTCCTCCCCAGTTTGGAGCCCTTACACCCAAACAAACATTGATAAGCTTGAGATGGTGCAGCGTCGAGCTGCTAGGTGGACACTTCACAATTACTCCACTTATGCAAGTGTTACAGATTTGCTCCAATCCCTTGGCTGGAGATCTCTTGAGCAGAGAAGATCCGACTCCCGACTATGCCTGTTTTACAAGATTGTTCACGGCCTTGTAGCTGTTGACTTGCCACCGTATGTTGTGCACCCTATGAGAATCCTCAAAAACTCTCACCCGATGTCTTTCCGCCAAATTCAGACTACAGTTGATTACTATAAATACTCTTTCTACCCCCTCGCAATCGTGCAATGGAACCAGCTGCCGTCAAGTATCACATTACTGCCCTCATTTGATTCCTTCAAGAGGGCAGTATGCACATTCAGCCATTCAATGCCCTAAATGCCAGCGCGTTGTTTTTAATCTTTTATTCTGCACTTTCAGTCTTTATCGGACTTTTAACATTTTAACTCTGTTATCTTTATTCCATCTCTACTAACACTTCTTAAGGAAACTTTTATTTTTATACCCGCTTTTTCAAAGAAAAATCGGGTATATTGTTTTCCGGCGTCAGTCCCGTCTGTCCGTCCGTCTGTCCGTCCGTCAGGTTTCTTGTGATTGGATCTCCTCTGCAACCACTGAAGTTACACTTATGAAACTTTGCATGTGGATAGTACATGGAATGTAGATGGCAGTGGGCAACTTTTTTGTGACCTTGACCTCAACATGACCCGAAGGTCAAAGGTCAAAAATTATGATTTGCCGTATCTCCTAAACTATTGGAGTTACACTTCTGAAACTTTGCTTATTGGATGGTCCTTGGAATATAGAATATGTCAGGTTACTTTTGGTGTGACCTTGACCCCAAGGTCAAAGGTAAAAAAGTATGATTTTGCCATATCTTCTAAACTATTAGAGTTACACTTCTGAAACTTTGGTTATTGGATGGCCCTTGGAATATAGAATAAATTTGGATACTTTTGGTGTGACCTTGACCTCAACATGACCCCAAGGTCAAAGGTCAAAAATTATGATTTGCCATATCTCCTTAACTATGGGAGTTACACTTCTGAAACTTTGCTTATTGGATGGTCCTTGGAATATAGAATATGTCAGGTTACTTTTGGTGTGACCTTGACCCCAAGGTCAAAGGTCTAAAAGTATGATTTTGCCATATCTTCTAAACTATTAGTGTTACACTTCTGAAACTTTGGTTATTGGATGGCCCTTGGAATATAGAATAAATTTGGATACTTTTGGTGTAACCTTGACCTCAACATGACCCCAAGGTCAAAGGTCAAAAACTATGATTTGCCATATCTCCTAAACTATTAGAGTTACACTTCTGAAACTTTGCTTATTGGATGGCCCTTGGAATAAAGAATATTTTGGGCTACTTTTGGTGTGACCTCGACCCCAAGGTCAAAGGTCAAAAAGTGTGACTTTGCCATATCTTCTAAACTATTGGAGTTACACTTTTGAAACTTGATTATTGGATGGCTGTTGGAATATAGAATAAATTGGGATACTTTAGGTAGACCTCAACATAACCCCAAGGTCAAAGGTCAAAAAGTATGACTTTGCCATATCTTCTAAACTATAAGAGTTACACTTCTGAAACTTTGCTTATCAGTTAGAATGTTCTTTGCAACTTTTTTTAACTTACATGTAGTTTTGGCTAGCTAACACAGTCATTAGTGTTATTAATAGAAAAAGCGGGTATTTGCGATGGTATACCATCGACTGCAGATCTAGTTAATACATATTTCTACTAACATCGCACAGACGCGCACCTGCACGTAATCCCCGCGAGGGGGTGATGCAGTATGAAAAGATAGATAGATCTTCATATACTGCAGCAACCGTTTGAGAGTGTTGTGTGCAGTTTAAAGAACTTGAACCAGACCGTTCGGAATACAATGTTTAAATAATGTTGTCTTGACGTAAGTTCAACATAGGGTGTCTATTCGGAGAGTAGGTTTACCAGGGTTTTCATTGCCAGAGCGGGGATAGTGTATCTGAGTAAATACGGTGTATAACACGTCTGTTCAACAATTCACATGAAGATTTAGCGGGTAGTGGGGGGCTATATAGCCCTTTCAAGATTTTCACATATATCGAGCCGATCGTTGGGGTTGGCAAAATGGGAGAACCAGGAGAAAATCAGGCAGAACTTGTCTTTCACACATGTTTTTTAAACGGGATGCGAACCACCAATTAAGCGAGTGGAACTCAGAGAAAAAACAAACAGAACCTGTCTCCTAGAGACTCTCTTTCCACAAGTGAACTGTGCGGGGCGCGAACCACAGCGATGAGCGACCTATTGAGAAAGAGTCAGCGCTCCTAACCACCAGGCCACCGAGACCCGTTGAAAACAATGAATAGGTACAATGCAATGACAATGGCATGTTAAAGTGATGTTACATGTATTATAGAAACAGTACTCGTATTCATCTTTATTAAATTTGAAATACAGAGAAAAAAATCAGATTTTATCCAGTGTTTTATTCTGTTGCAAAGATAGTTCTTTGAATAAAGTCTAAAAATCAGGAATAATGAACAACATACTTACAAATATACAAACATACAAGTAATTGTTTTAAGGTAGTATTATGTCGAGGATTGTACATTGCCCCGCCCATCGGGGCTATTGAAGAAATAGACTGGGCTTTATGGTGCTTCCACGCAGAGCTGAAACCGACCGCTTAGAAGGGCTGGGGCAGCCCAGGCAAAGTGGTGCGAATCAGGTCGTCCATCCATATAAACTTGGAAGCAACGCCTCCAGAATAGCATAAACAGTGTTAACGGGGACATTAAACCTCGAATGGAACAAACAAACCATACAATAATGTACGGATCGTTTAACTTAACATAATTGATGTTGACGGATGCACTTTTTCAGTGACATTTAATTGTTTCTGATTGATACACGGAAAATAAGGCCTTGGTATTATGGTGCTTTCCAGTAAAAGTTTTGAAAACAGAGAGATTCTACTTTTCAATAACAAATAAAGTTCATGTTCCAACAAAATTGTCAAAAAAAGAACACAAAATGTATAAATATAATATATATCTGAAATAAAAAAATAAAATTAATAGGCATAATTAAATAAAAAAAGAATAAATAAATAAAATAAAATCACCTCTTTCTATATTTCCTTTATTTCCAAAGATAGAACATTTATCGGGTGGGGCATACTTACCATTGCAATAAAATCGCAAGTTATAAGTCCAGAGAGGAACCTTGGCTGTTCCAGATATGTTATATATTGCATTTAAATACAATTTTCTAATGTTTATCAGTATATATAAGTGCTTTTTGGTATTTATATGTGCTTTCCTGTATTTTGGTTTGCTTTCCGGTATATTGGTGCTTTCCGGTAAATGTATGCACCGAAGACAGTAGGCTAATCCCTTTATACAAAGGTCTAAAGGGTGCTGCCATCATTCCAACAGATGACCTTGTTCCCCCAGCTAGACACTGTAGAAATCACCATTCGTTGGCATTTCAGACCCTTTCTGCAAGAACTGACATTTATAAAGAGCCGTTCTTCCCCAGAAAAATTAGAGATTGGAATGCCCTTCCTGATTTGATTATTTCGACAGCTGAAGGTGCTGATGATTGTGTAGCTAAATTTACCACTTTGGTTAGATCTGGGACTAACTTCCCACATCACAGGTCCTGGTGTATGAATGTCATTTGATGTGTCACCAGTAACAATTCTGATTCAGACATCATGGATCAGATTTCACGGAAATGCCGAAGAAAGCATATTTTTATGCCCTGTACTTCTGGAGGGGCATAATGCTTTTTTCTGGAGGTTTATGCGTCAATCCATCCACACTTATGCATTACGCTTTTTGATGCATTCACCTTATTTGCATTATCTGCTGGTTCCTAGTCTGAAAATTATCTGTGTTGGGGAAAACAGGTAACCAGACCCCACTGATGTTACGTGTTTTTTTTTTCAATATTGATGAAGTGTAAGCTGGGAGCCAGCAAATAAGCCAGCCACTAACCTTACTAGACCTGACCAGCTTTTCACTAGACATTGTCCATCGGTATTGGGTTAATGTCGAACCCTGACATATGCAAGGTTTTTGAAATTTCATATACAGATTCCTCATGAAAATCAGTGGACATATTTTTTCTTGTCAGGATTATGCCTCTTTCCTGAATTATGTCCCTTTGAAATAAATTGGATGGACTCTTGTCAGCAAATTATCTCAAAAACTATTTAAGCTAAGAGCCTTGAATTTTTTGTGTGTAGATTGCTAGTGATGTGTAGATGACTTGATTAACTTTTGAAGAGATTCCGAAGAATACTTCAGGAGTTATTGCCCATTGTAACTTTGGGCATTTGTATAATCCATGCTTTGTGATGCATACCATAAGTTTAGAACCACTTATACAAGGGTTTTGAAATTTCATATATGCATTCCTCATAAAAAATCAGCTGACAACTCTTTTTAGCTCACCGTCACTTTTTGTCCGTCGTGCGTCAGTCCGTGCGTGCGTGCGTGAACGACATCTCCTCCTAAACCACTGATCGGATTTTGATCAAACTTCACAGGAATGATCCTTAGGTGGTCCCCCTTCAAAATTGTTCAAATGGTTCCGGTCCGTTGCACATCTAGGTCACAGGAGCCAAAAATAGATTTTTTTAACTGAAAACTTAAAAAATCTTCTTCTCTGAAACCACAAGGCCCAGGTCTTTGATATTTGGTATGTAGCTTCATCTAGTGGACCCCTACCAAGATTGTTAAAATTACAGTGCTGGGGCCAAAAATGCCCCCGCCTGGGTCCCTTTGGTTTTACATATGATTATATAGGGAAAATCTTTAAAAATCTTCTTCTCTGAAACCGCAAGGCCCAGGTCTTTGATATTTGGTATGAAGCTTCATCTAGTGCACCTCTACCAAGATTGTTCAAATTATAGTGCTGGGGCCAAAAATGCCCCCGCCCCGGGGCCCTTTGGTTTTACATGGGCTTATATAGGGAAAATCTTGAAAAATCTTCTTCTCTGAAACCGCAAGGCCCAGGTCTTTGATATTTGGTATGAAGCTTCATCTAGTGCACCCCTACCAGACTAGTTCAAATTATAGTGCTGGGGCCAAAAATGCCCCCGCCCCGGGGCCCTTTGGTATTACATGGGCTTATATAGGGAAAATCTTTAAAATTCTTCTTCTCTGAAACTGCAAGGCCCAGGTCTTTGCTATTTGGTATGAACCTTCATCAAGTGGACCCCTACCAAGATTGTTCAAATTATAGTGCCGGGGCTAAAAATGCCCCCGCCAGGGTGCTCTTTGGTTTTACATAGGCTTATATAGGGAAAATCTTTAAAAAGCTTCTTCTCTGAAACCACAAGGCCTAGGACTTTGATATTTGGTATGAAGCTTCAGCTAGTGGACCTCTACCAAGATTATTCAAATTATAGCCCTGAGACCAAAAATGCCCCCGCCTTGTGGCCCTTTGGTTTTACATAGACTTAAATAGGGAAAATCTTGAAAAATCTTCTTCTATGAAACCACAAGGCCTAGGTATTTGATATTTGGTATGAAGCTTCATCTAGTGGACCTCTACCAAGATTGTTCAAATTATAGACATGAGACCAAAAATGCCCCCGCCTCGGGGCCCTTTGGTTTTACATAGATTATATGGGGAAAACCTTTAAAAATCTTCTTCTGTGAAACCACAAGTCCTAGGTCTTTGATATTTGGTGTGAAATTTCATCTAATGGACCTCTATCAAGATTGTTCAAATTATAGCCCTGGGGCCAAAAATGCCCCCACCCCGAGATTCTTTGGTTTTACATTGATGTTTGGTATGAAGCTTCATCTAAAGGACCCCTACCAAGATTATTCAAATTACAGTGCTGGGGCCTTTACATAGACTTATAAAGAGAAATCTTTAAAAATCTTCTTCTCTGAAACTGCAAGGCCCAGGTCTTTGATATTTGGTATGGAGCTTCTTCTAGTGGACCTCTACCAAGATTGTTCAAATTATAGCCCTGGGGCAACAAATGCCCCCGCCCCGGGGCCCTTTGGTTTTACATAGACTTATATAGCCCCGGGGCCATTTGGTTTTGCATAGGCTTATGAAGGAAATATCTTTAAAAAAAAGTCTTCTTCTCTGAAACCGCAAGGCCCAGGTCTTTGATATTCGGTGTGTAGCTTCATCTAGTGGACCTTTGCCAAGATTGTTCAAATTATAGCCTTTGTTGATGTTTGGTTTGAAGCTCCACCTTTAAGACCTCTCTCAACATTATGCACATTAAAGCCCTGAGGCCAATAATGGCCCTCCATGGGGCCCACTTGTTACACTATGGATCAGGTGAGCGATCCAGGGCCATCATGGCCCTCTTGTTTGGCTCACCTGAGCATGATGTGCTCACGGTGAGCTATTGTTTTCACTTTTTGTCCATCCGTCCATCTGTCAACAATTTCTTCAAATGACATCTCCGAAACATCAGTGCCAGTTTTAAAATAACTTCACATGAATATTCCTTGGGTGACCCTCTACCAAAATTGCTAAAATGGTTCCACTCCGCTGGACAAAATGGCCACTAGAGCTGAAAATAGGAAAACCTTTAAATGACATTGCCTAGGCTAATGGTGCGATTTCAAAATAATTTCACAGGAATTTTCCTTGGATGACCCCCTAACAAAAATTCTAAAATGGTTCCACTCTGCTGAACAAAATGGCCAACAGAGCTAATAATAGAAAAACCTTTAAACAACATCTCCTCCTAGGCTAATGGTCTGATTTCAAAATAATTTCACAAGAATATTTCTTGGGTAACCCTCTACCAAAATTGCTAAAACGGTTCCACTCCTCTGAACAAAATGGCCACTAGAGCTAAAAATAGAAAAAACCTTTAAACAACTTTTCCTCCTAGGCTAATGGTCCCATTTCAAAACTTGAGATAGAGCCTTGGTATTTGGTTCCTTGTGACCGGGGCTTTCCACTCACACTGACCTGTTGACCTGTGACATACTTTATTAATTTTCATAACTTTTGAACCATTGGAGATAGATCCTTCATGTTTGGCATGTATGTTCCTTGCAACAAGGGCTTCCCAGCCATACAAAAATTTTGATCTGTGACCTTGACAGTTGATCTACTTTGTCATAACTTTTGAACCATTTAAGATAGAGCCTTCATATTTGGCTTCCCACTCATGCAAAAATTTTGACCTGTGACCTTGACCTTGATCTGTGACCTACTTTATCATAACTTTTGATCAGTTCCTGATAGAGCCTTCATATTTGTTATGTAAGTTCGTCTTGACAAGGGCTTCCCACTCACACAAAAAATTTTAACCTGTGACCTTGACCTTCGGCCTATTTTGTCATAACTTTTGAACCATTTGAGATAGAACCTTCATATTTTGCATATATATTCCTGGTGACCATACAAAAATTTTGACCTTTGACCTACTTTCCATAACTTTTGAATCATTTGAGATAGAACCTTCATATTTGGCATGAAGGTTCCTTTTGACAAGGTCTTCCCACTCATAAATAAATGATCTCTGACCTTGACCTACTTTATCATAACTTTTTAACCATTTGCGTTTGGCATGTAGGTTTCTTTCAACAAGTCTAGCCTCTACCACCCAGTTACCAGAACTAAAAAATATACAACCCTTAAAATGAAGTCTACTCCTAAATATTTGGAATAATTTCACAGAAATGTTTCTTTGGTCACTGTCAACCTAAATTGCTCAAACCATCCACTCCACCTTATATTACCTACTATTTTATTTCTACAATCAGAATCAGGTGAGCGATCCAGGGCTATCATGGCCCTCTTGTTGTTTTCTTAATCAGTACTCCTTTAAAATTTCTCGTTACTCTTTTTAGCTCACCTGTCCCGTAGTGACAAGGTGAGCTTTTGTGATCACTTTTTGTCCGTCGTGCGTGCGTCCGTCTGTCAGTGCGGCCGTAAACAATTTAAAATAAGTATATCTCTAATACTCCATGGTCAATCTTGATCAAATTTCATGAGAAGCATCATCAGGTAGGGGAAAAGGCTGGATAAGGTTTTTGGGCTGATCAGATTGCAATTCTGGTTGCTATGGCAACATATAGCTCCCATAGACTTACTATGGGAAAAAATTAAAATATCTTCTTCTCTGAAACCACAAGGCCCAGAGCTTAGATATTAAGGATGTTGCAACGGCCAGTGGTCACCTACATAATTCCTGCCAATCATGCCCCTGGGGTCCAAATTGGCCACGCCCCGGGGCCCCTTCGCTCCCATAGACTCATAGTGGAACAAAAAGCTTCAAAAATCTTCTTCTCGGAAACCACAGGGCCCAGAGCTTAGATATTTAGCATGTAGCAATGGCAAGTGGTCACCTACTTAATTCCTGCCAATCATGCCCCTGGGGTCCAAACGGGCCACGCCCCGGGGCCCTTTAGCTCCTATAGACTCATATTGGAAAAAAGCTTCAAAAATCTTCTTCTCTGAAACCACAGGGCCCAGAGCTGAGATATTTGACATGTAGCAACGGCAAATGGTCTCCTACATAATTCCTGCCAATCATGCCCCTGGGGTCCAAATTGGCCACACCCCGGGGACCCTTAGCTCCCATAGACTCATAATGGAAAAAAAGCTTCAAAAATCTTCTTCTCTGAAACCACAGGGCCCAGAGCTAAGATATTTAGCATGTAGCAACGGCCAGTGGTCACCTACATAATTCCTGCCAATCATGCCCCTGAGTTTTAAATGGGCGACGCCCTGGGGCCCCTTCGCTCCCATAGACTCATAATGGAACAAAAAGCTTCAAAAATCTTCTCGGAAACCACAGGGCCCAGAGCTTAGATATTTAGCATGTAGCAACGGCAAGTGGTCACCTACTTAATTCCTGCCAATCATGCCCCTGGGGTCCAAACGGGCCACACTCCGGGGTCCTTTAGCTCCTATAGACTCATAATGGAAAAAAAAAACTTCAAAAATCTTCTTCTCTGAAACCACAGGGCCCAGAGCTGAGATATTTGGCATGTAGCAAGGGAAGTGGTCACCTACATAAATCCTGCCAATCATGCCCCTAGGGTCCAAAGGGCCACGCCCCGGGGTCCCTTAGCTCCCATAAACTCATAATTGAAAAAAAAAGCTTCAAAAATCTTCTTCTCTGAAACCACAGGGCCTAGAGTTTAGATATTTAGCATGAAGCAACGGCAATTGCAATTGGTCACCTACATAATTCCTGCCAATCATGCCCCTGGGTTCCAAATGGGCCACGCGGTGGGGCTCCTTTGCTCCCATAGACTCATAATGGAAAAAAGCTTCAAAAATTTTCTTCTCTGAAACCACAGCGCCCAGAGCTTAGATATTTAGCATGTAGCAACGGCAAGTGATCATCTACATAATTCCTGCCAATCATGCCCCAGGGGTCCAAAAGGGCCATGCCCCGGGGCCCCTTAGCTCCTATAGACTCATAATGGAAAAAAAAAAGATTCAACAATCTTCTTCTCTGAAACCACAGGGCCCAGAGCTTAGATATTTAGGATGTAGCAATGGCAAGTGGTCACCTACATAAATCCTGCCAACCATGCCCGTGGGGTCCAAATGGGCCACGCCCCGGGGCCCCTTAGCTCCCATAGACACATAATGAAAAAAAGCTTCAAAAATCTTTCTTCTCTGAAACCACAGGGCCCAGAGCTTAGATATTTAGCATGAAGCAATGACAAGTGGTCACCTACATAAATCCTGCCAATCATGCCCCTGGGGTCCAAATGGGCCACACCCTGGGCCCAGAGCTTAGATATTTAGCATGAAGCAATGACAAGTGGTCGCCTACATGAATCCTGCCAATCATGCCCCTGGGGTCCAAATCCTGTGGCCCCTTAACTCCAACAAACTTATAATGGAAAAAAAGCTTCAAACATCTTCTTTGAAACCATGAAGTACAGATCTTAGATATTTAGTATATAGCAACACAAAATGGTCGCCTACATAAATCCTGCCAACCATGCCCTTTGGGTCAAAATTGGCCAAGCCCCAGGGCTCATTAGCTCCTACAGACTTATACTGGAAAAAACGTAAAAAAAAAATCTTTTTGTCCATAACCATAAGGCACAGATTTTGTTTGATTTGAGGTTTCACATCCCCGTCAACACTGTATAGGTCATTTTGGAGATGTCTCTTCCAATTTTGTGGTACTTTTACCCGACATTGAGATGAAATTACATCTCAAGCCCTGTTGCCCAATGAAACCAGTAGGGTTTATAAGCATGGACACCACTTTGCCTGAGCTTAGATATTTAGTATGTAGCAATGTCAAGTTGTCTCCTACACTAATGATTTTCTGGTACACAGGTGAGCGATATAGGGCCATTGGGCCCTCTTTTTTTTTTAACCCTTTACCAGTCAGGGATTTTGTGAATTTCGCTGATTTTCACAGTGTTGCACCTGACAGCAACTTCAACTAGCCATTGTTTCATAATGGATGGTCTGTTTTACACCAAACTCAGTATGAATGTTCATTAGGCAGTAGCATTTCAAATGCAACCTTTCATGACTTGATCATTGTTGTCATGGTAAAGAGGGGACATCTCAAAGATGGCAAAAAGTGTGTTTTCACATGAATTTTTGACCACATTTTGATCTTCACACAGCTGTCAATGCAACAATTAGGGTGTTTGGCACTGGCTATTTTCATTGTTTGCAGCATGTTTTATCAGCATCAATTTTCAGGCATTTTTGACCCCAGACACCCTCAGATATAAATTTAAGCAGCCGGAAATTTTTCGGGACATTGAAATCCTTAATCCCCCCAGAATATTTTTAGTGGGGAGTTGAGCGAAAAAACAGGTCACCTTTTTGCCCAACAAATCCTAAAGCAAACATAACTATCCAGGGGTAGAAATGCAGATTTTAGGTGCTTCTGGGGCTTAAAATGGGGGTGGGGGGGGGTGCAGACACGTAAAAACACGTATCTGAGTGGTAAAGGGTTTTTGAATTTTTGTCCGAAATGCATTAATTATATCTGAAATATTGTTTCTTGCAATAAAATGATGAAAAAAACATTGTTTTGGTCAATTGGGATTTTTCTTCATTAACCCTTTACCACTCAGGGATTTTGTGAATTTTGCTGATTTTCACAGTGTTGCATCTGACAGCAACTTCAACTAGAATACTGTCGATGGCACGCCATCGCAAATCCCCATGCTTTCTACAGAGGGGCCAAGTACCGAAAACCCCTCACCCTGGGCCCTAATTTGACTCCATGGTCAAAATATTACCTGTATTATATTCTACTAATCATGCCCTTCAATTTCATATGCCACATGACTATGTTCCAAAAAACTTAAATTTTGACCCTTTGACCCCTCTCCCAGGGCCCCAATCTGACCCCAGGGTCAAAATTTTACTTGTAGTTTATTCTACCCATTATCCCCTTCGCATAGATATGCAACATGACTATGTTCTGAAAAACTTTAATTTTGACCCCCCCCCCCCCCCAAGTCCGACCCCAAGGGCGTGACCTAGGGGTCACAGCCAAAATCCCGTTCAATATGTTTTACTTTTTTCATAACTAAGTACATGTGCAAAGTTTGGCATCAAAATCTTCAAAATTGACTTTGTAATTGAATTTTATTGATATTTGACCTTTTGACCCCTCCCCAGGGCCCCTGGGGGCGGGGATAAAAAAAAATGTGCTCTTGCGCAAGCCATTCATGTAAGCAACTCGCATACCAAATTTGGTTGAATTCCGGCTAACGGTTTAGGAGGAGATAGCCGGACAGACAGACGGACATACAGACAGAGGGACAGACGGACGGAGGCGATTGCAATATCCCCACTTTTTTTTAAAAACGTGGGGATAACTAGCCATTGTTTCATAATTGATGGTCTGTTTTACACCAAACTCTGTATGAATGTTCATTGGGCAGTAGCATTTCAAATGCAACCTTTCATGACTTGATCATTGTTGTCATGGTAAAGAGGGGGCATCTCAAAGTTGGCAAAAAGTGTGTTTTCACATGAATTTTTGACCACATTTTGATCTTCACACAGCTGTCAATGCAACAATTAGGGTGTTTGGCACTGGCCATTTTCATTGTTTGCAGCATGTTTTATGGTCTGTTTTACACCAAACTCTGTATTTATGTTCATTGGGCAGTAGTTTCCGTATGACCTTAGCTGTTGGTGGGACGTAAAACTCCAACACTCACTCACTCACTCATTGGGCAGTAGCATTTCAAATGCAACCTTTCATGACTTGATCATTGTTGTCATGGTAAAGAGCGGGCATCTCAAAGTTGGCAAAAAGTGTGTTTTCGCATGAATTTTTGACCACATTTTGATCTTCACACAGCTGTCAATGCAACAATTAGGCAGTTTGGCACTGGCCATTTTCATTGTTTGCAGCATGTTTTATCAGCATCAATTGTCAGGCATTTTTGACCCCAGACACCCTCAAATATAAATTTTAGCGGCCAGATGGGCCATACACCCAAAATTTTTCGGGATGTGAGTTGGGGCAATGCCCCCCCCCCACCCCCCCCCTCCCCACTTCAACCCCCCCCCCCAAAATATTTTTAGTTGGGAGTCGCGCAAAAAAAAACAGGTCACTTTTTTGCCCAACAAATCCTAAAGCAAACATAACTATCCAGGGGTAGAAATGCAGATTTTAGGTGCTTCTGGGGCTTAAAATGGGGAGGGGTGCAGACACGTAAAAACACGTATCTGAGTGGTAAAGTGTTAACTGAAATCTGGGAACATACTGAATTTTAGTCCAAAATGCATTAATTATATCTGAAATATTGTTTCTTGCAATAAAATGATGAAAAAAAATTATTTTGGTCAGTTGGGATTTTCTTCATTAACTGAAATCTGGGAACATACTGAATTTTAGTCCAAAATGCATTAATTATATCTGAAATATTGTTTCTTGCATGATGAAAAAACATTATTTTGGTCAGTTGGGATATTCTTCATTAACCCTTTACCACTCAGGGATTTTGTGAATTTCGCTGATTTTCACAGTGTTGCACCTGACAGCAACTTCAACTAGCCATTGTTTCATAATGGATGGTCTGTTTTACACCAAACTCTGTATGAATGTTCATTGGGCAGTAGTTTCTCCAGACGTTTGGATGAGTCTTTAAACCAAGTTCCCGTCTCCGTATGACCTTAGCTGTTGGTGGGACGTAAAACACCAACACTCACTCACTCACTCATTGGGCAGTAGCATTTCAAATGCAACCTTTCATGACTTGATCATTGTTGTCATGGTAAAGAGCGGGCATCTCAAAGTTGGCAAAAAGTGTGTTTTCGCATAAATTTTTGACCACATTTTGATCTTCACACAGCTGTCAATGCAACAATTAGGGTGTTTGGCACTGGCCATTTTCATTGTTTGCAGCATGTTTTATCAGTATCAATTTTCAGGCATTTTTGACCCCAGACACCCTCAGATATAAATTTTAGCGGCCGGTTGGGCCATACACCCAAAATTTTTCGGGATGTGAGGGCGGGCGTTGCCCCCAATTCAATCCCCCCCAGAATTTTTTTAGTGGGGAGTCGCGCGAAAAAGCAGGTCACTTTTTTGCCCAACAAATCTTAAAGCAAACATAACTATCCAGGGTAGAAATGCAGATTTTAGGTGCTTCTGGGGCTTAAAATGTGGGGTGGGGGGGGGTGCAGACACATAAAAACACGTATCTGAGTGGTAAAGGGTTAAATAAATGAGTACTGTACTTTTTGGGGAACAAAGTACATTTGTATATAAAGTCCTGATAGCTCATTTACTGATTTGCACAGTTATTATGCGGAATTTGAACTGGTATTTTATTATTAATCATAAATCAAAGCACTGAAGGCACTGATAGGTTCTGAGCTGGGAAAGTGGTCCTGAGTGGAGAATTGGGCTGCTCTTTTCAATCCTTAAATTCCTGTATCTTAACCCTTATCTTGCTGAATATTCAGTTTAGCCACACCCATTTCTGACTTTGAACCAATCAGATTACGTGATGTAATTTATACTTACATGTACAAATCCATAAACTGAATGTCAAACAGTGTAGATCCTGATCAGATGGCTTCTTCAGAAGCCATCTGATCTGGATCTACACTGTTTCCAAAGATAGGGGTTGTTGTGAACAGCAGAATAAGAGTTAAGATTTTTCCACCATTTTTCAAAGGGAGACAACTTTCGGGACCTTTCTGTTCGCTTTTCTATAGGCTCAGTCCCACCAAAAAAGGGGACTACACTTAAAAGGAGCAAATTCTTTCCTTTAAAAGTTGGCCCCAAGTGACATGGGAGACAATATTACTTTTGCAGGAGTTGCCTCCCCTGATGCATCCATTGCCCTTAAGCAAACATTTTAGACCCTGGTCACTGATCAGACAGCACATTCTTTGCCATCTGATCTGAGTCTTAACTGTTTTCCAATGTCCCAGCACATGTGACTAGGCCATGTTTTACAATAAGCTTTCTTTTACACACCACTCTGACATCACAATGATAAGAATAGCATTGCTGTTTCTATAAATAACCTCTACCTGGATTTCCTACAGATCAGTGATTGTCACATGGATGTCAGCTCTGAAGAGCTTCTGCGCTCAGTAACTTTGGGTTGATTGAGAAACAATCAACACAAAAATGCCTTAACCCTTCTCTTGCTGAATATTCAGTTTAGCCACACCCATTTCTGATTTTGAACCAATCAGGTAACTTGATGTAATTTATTCCTACAAATTCATAAACTGAATGTCAAACAGTGTAGATCCTGATCAGATGGCTTCTTCAGAAGCCATCTGATCTGGATCTACATTGTTTCCAAAGAGTGATATAATATATTTGTTAATTTCACAAACTACCGGTACATGCAAAAAGTGTAGATCCTGATCAGATGATGGCTTGAAGAAATAGATGGGCTGCATGATGCTTCCATGCAGAGCTGAAACCGACCGCACACGAGTACTGGTAAACCACTTAGAGGATCTAAGCCTGTCCAGGCAAAGCGCAGCGAGTCTGACCATCCATGCTTATAATCTCTATTGGTTTCATTGGGCGGCAGGGCTTGAGATGTCATTTCATTTTAATGTCGGGTAAAAGTCCCACAAAATTGGAAGCAACGTCTCCAATATGACCTTTACAGTGTTGACGAGGATGTTAAACCTCAAATCAAACAAACAATTCCTGATCGGATGGCTGAAAAAGCCATCTGATCTGGATCTACACTGTTTGGGGAGGTAGCAGTTGCCGTGAACAACCGGATAAGGGTTAACCCTTATCTTGCTATTCACGACAACCCCTATCTTTGCAAACAGTGAAGATCCAGATCAGATGGCTTCTGAAGAAGCCATCTGATCAGGATCTACACTGTTTGGCATTCTGTTTATGAATTTGTAGCAATAAATTACATGAAGTAATTTGATTGGTTCAAAGTCAGAAATGGGTGTGGCTAAACTGAATATTCAGCAAGAGAAGGGTTAATACAAATGGACATTTTTTCTTGGTGTTTTACAGGTTCGTAGAGTTCCGATGAAGAAGAAGTGGAAAACCATGTTTAAATTTGGTGTGACGGTGGTCATTCTTGTCGCTGTTTACATGTACTTTGCAATAAATTACGTGGGCAAAGATGATGACGGTGACCTCGGTTCAAGGTCTGTGGTGATTGTTGACAAAGATGGTGTTTCTGTATTAAAGACTTTAAATGACAACGGGGAAGGATTCCCAGATCGGCAGAAAAATTACGCACAGAAACCTTCAGATCGTCAGTAAGTAAGGACTTTAACCCATTCAGTACCAGAAACCCATAAAGGGGTACCTTGGATGCGGCGTCTGATCAGGGCCTACACTGTTTGCAAAATGTTCAGCCATTTTCCTAATCGATTTTGAAGAAAACACTGCCTGACACCGCTAAATTTTGAAATGGACTCGTGCTATATATAAGCAGGAAGATTCCATTTGGTACAAAAGGGGTTAATATTCCCCCAAAAATATAGGAACAGATGCCCAGGCAAAGCCACAATGAGTCTACCAATGGCAATTCCTGAATATTAGAATAATAACAACATTTAATTTCTTGCACACCAGGCAAGGTAATCTGCGATTTTATCCTGGGATAGAAATTTATGTTCTGACCCTGGTGTTCTGACCCCAAATCGAATATAATCGCGTGCTTGATAAATGCACTGGTTGATTACGACCTCGTATGTGTTGTCCTTAAGGTTGACGTCATGCACGTTACGTGACGTCACTAAACATTCCTGCAGTGTCAATACAATATGGCAGACGTTGGTAACCGAAGTGACTGCAGAATAGCCTTGTGATGCCGGACAGTGACCCTTGGGACGGATTTTTCTATCCACCCCTCACGTCCATATTGGATTCTTTTTCTTGCATACCTTCCATTTCTTAAAGCGGATTTTTTATGCTGCAGTCACGTCGGTTACCAACGTCCGCCATATTGTGTTGACACTGCAGGAATGTTTAGTGACGTTGCTGTGACGTCAACCTTAACGACGGCGCATCCTGGGTCGTAATCAACCAGCGCATTTATCAAACACGCGATTTTGGGTCGGAACACAAGGGTCAGAACACAAATTTCTATCCCAGGGTAAAATCACAGATTTCCTTGTCTGGTGTGCAAGAATCTTATAGTACAGAATATAGACTTTTTAGGGCCACCACTGAGCACAAACACAACAGCCGTGACTTCCAAAAAACCCACAAAGATTACAGCCTACCAATGGCATCTAATTGAATAATCAGTAAGGCTGACACGATTAATCATATAATCGATTAATCAATCGATAAATTCTACAAAAATGATTCTCATTTCTGATTTGCTTTTAATCGATTACTTCATAGGTACGACCGGCCCCGATAGCTCAGTTGGTAGAGTATGCGCTCCGGGGAATGGGCGGTCACGGGTTCGATCCCGGGCCGCAACATACCAAAGTTGTTAAAAATGGTTCTAGCTGCTCCTCGCTTGGCACTCAGATTTACGGGGTAGAGCTAGGACTGGTCGACCCAGTGTCAGGATAATGTGACTGGGTGTGGTATCATGTAATGTGTCTGGGACATGATACTTCAGTGAGGCAGCACTATAAAAGTGAGCATTGAGCTCCCTGTCGCAACCAGACACCGTCGTGATATGATGAAAAATTGTTGAAAGCGACGTTAAACCCTAATTCACAAACACACACTTCATAGGTACAATTTACTGCCCAAAGTTATGCCTAAAATAGAGGGATGAGTGGCAAACAGTGCAGACCCAGATGAGACGCAGCATTCTGCGGCTTCTCATCTGGGTCTACACTGTTTGCTCAGGCCTGTCTGTTCAAATATACATATGGTAGTGGGCAACATATGGTAAGAGTCATGCTCAGACAGAAAGCCAGACAGGTAAAATTATGACAAAAACCTTAGCGATTACTAATCGATTATCGATCGCAATGGCATGACTGATAATCGATTATCTTTTCAGCTCCGATTAGCCAGCCCTAATGATCAGACTCGAGTAAAGGGAGCAGTCTGATCATGGCTGTCACAGTTTTTGTCATTCTACCAATACCATACAGCAAGACTGACAACTTGATAATTATAATTGAAGTTCATGTGCTCAAACACTTTGGACCATGAAAATTTGTTCAAGTCAGGATTACTTCCAGCCACATTTTGTTGGTTTGTTTTGGAGTTTAACAGCCCAGTCAACACTATTTAGGTCATTTTCAGCCAGAAAGTTTACCTTTCCACACTTTACCTGGGCAGGCTTATACATACATGTAAGCTATTGACCAGTACAGTGCACATTCTTTCACCAGAAACTGACAACTGCCCTTCTTGAATCAGCTGAAGGGAGAGAATGACCGTAGAAAAAATTTCATGATCAATCTCCATGAAAGAATGTTGCCGACCCAGACAGGTATGGATTCCGTGTCCTTCTGATCACCAGTCAGACGCGCATCCGACTGAACTACCGAGGCTGGCAGTTCCAGCCGTAAGGGCCTTAGAATAAGCTACATGGAGAATTGGGAGAAATAGTCTCCTTACTGGCTCAAGCTTCTGTGATTTTTTAGCTGAGAGAGATGCCAAAATGAGTCTGCTAAGACCCAGTCAACATGATTTTAAGTCATTTTTGAGCCGGTCAGTTTACCTATCCCTTTTTCCTGGGCAGGCTTATACATAAGTGGTTAACCAGCACAGTGCACATTTTTTCTCCAGAAACTGACGACTTCTTTTCTTGAATAAGCAGAAGGGCGAGAATGACTGCATAAAAGATTTCATGATCAATATCCACGAAAGAATGTTGTCGACCCCGGCAGGTATCGAACCCGCGTCATTCTGATCACCAGTCAGACACGCATCTGACTGAGCTACCGAGGCCGGCAGTTCCAGCCACATGGAGCTTAGAACATGCTACAGGGAGAATTGGGAGAAATAGTCTCCCTACTGGCTCAAGCTTTTGTGATTTTATTGTCCCGCCTGCTATTAGCATGGTGCGATATAGGCGCCTGGTTTCCATCCCTTTGTTCGTCGTCCGTTTGTCAAGGTGTCAACATTTGCGACCACCCTAGCATTCACCCTAATGGTCAAGTTTATTTCTCAAGAACTATAAGAGCTTCATTAATGATACTTGGTACAAACTTGTATCTGGGGGATGACAACTTAAGTGCAAGCATCCATATTTGACCTCGACCTACATTTTATGGTTCACTGACTTTGTAAAATATTGCGTCCACCTATCGTTCACCCAAATGGCCAAGTTTAGTTCTCAAGAACTATAAGGGCTTCATTAATGATACTTTGTACAAACTTGTATCTGTGGATGGCAACTTCAATGCAAGCATCCATATTTGATCTTGACCTACATTTTATGGTTCACTGACTTTGTAAAATATTGTGACCACCCTAGCATTCACCCTAATGATCAAGTTTATTTCTCAAGGACTATGAGAGCTTCATTAATGATACTGTGTACAAACTTGTATCTGGGATGGCAACTTAAATGCAAGCATCCATATTTGTCCTTGACCTACATTTTATGGTTCACTGACTTTGTAAAATATTGCGACCACCCTAGCGCTCACCCTAATGGTCAAGTTTATTTCTCAAGAAATATAAGAGCTTCATTAATAATACTTGGTACAGACTTGTATCTGGGGGTGGCAACTTTACTGACTGTAAAATATTGCGACCACCCTAGCATTCACCCTAATGGTCAAGTTTATTTCTCAAGAACTATAAGAGTTTCATTAATGATACTTGGTACAAACCTCTATCTGGGGATGGCAAATTAAGTGCAAGCATCCATATTTGACCTTGACCTACATTTTATGGTTCACTGACTTCGTAAAATATTGCGACCACCCTAGCGTTCACCCTAATGGTCAAGTTAATACCCAAGAACTATAAGAGCTTCATAAATGATACTTGATACAGACTTGTTGCTGGGGATGGCAACTTAAATGCTAGCATCCATATTTGAGCTTGACCTACATTTTATGGTTCACTGACTTTGTAAAATATTGCGACCACCCTAGCGCTCACCCTAATGGTCAAGTTTATTTCTCAAGAAATATAAGAGCTTCATTAATAATACTTGGTATAGACTTGTATCTGGGGGTGGCAACTTAAATGCAAGCATCCATATTTGGCTTGGCCTACATTTTATGGTGCATTGACTTCGTAAAATATTGCAACCACCCTAGCGTTCACCCAAATGGTCAAGTTAATTTCTCAAGAACTATAGGACCTTTATTAATGGTGCTTGGTACAAACTTGTATCTGGAGATGGAAACGTAATTGCAAGCATCCATATTTGACCTTGACCTACATTTTATGCTTCGCAGACTTTGTAAAATATTGTATCCACCCTAGTGTTCACCCAATGGTTAAGTTCATTTCTCAAAAATTATTAGAGCTTCACTAACGATATTTAGTACAAGCTTGCATTTAAGAATGGCAACTTCTATGCAAGCATCTATGTTCGACCTTGGCCTAGATGTCATGGTTCTGTGCCTTTGTGCCCCCCACAGGCGCGACATAGCCTTCAGCAGAATTCTTGTTATAGCTGAGAGAGAAGCCAAAATGAGTAAATAGAGGATCTTTCATGAGTGTTCATGTATTATTGAATTTATTAAAGGAGTTGAGGAAAAGGGATAAAATGCAAGGCTTTGCTGAGCATTTTATCCCTTTTCTTCAACAAGTTTAATAAATTCTTGATAACGAGGATCTTACATGACTGTTCCTGTATTATTGAATTTATAAAAAGGAGTTGAGGAAAAAGGATAAAATGCGAGGCTTTGCCTCGCATTTTATCTCTTTACCTCAACGAGTTTAAGAAATTTAATATATAGAGGATCTTACATGAGTGTTCATGTATTATTGAATTTATTTAACGAGTTGAGGAAAAGGGATCCTTTTCCTCAAAGAGAGGAAAAGGGATCCTTTTCCTCAAAGAGTTTAATAAATTTAATATTACATAAGCAGGAATGCAAGATTCTTTTTATCATGTATGATATTTAAAATGCATTTTATTCATGATTTGTTTACAAAAAATGTCAGTTTTCTGCCATTAGTAAATGCGACGTCATTAAGGACGTTGTACGTAACATTACGGTGCGTATCCAAGTAATTTGCATATTTTATCCACTAGTAGTAAGGCTGAAACGTGTGAATAAAAAATATTTTATAGACATTGTGAAGTTGTTCTCTTAACTTCTTTCATCATGTTAACTATATAGGAAAACAAAAAATTCCAAAACCGTAATCATTTCCATTTTTTTTTTCAGGAAGTCCCATCATTGGGGTAAAGGTTTACATATCTCTGTTGTGGCGTGTGGAGATCGTCTTGAAGAAACCATTGTGATGTTAAAATCAGCGGTACTTTTCTCAAAGTCTCCTCTAGTCTTCCATATATTTGCAGAAGATGACTTACAACAGTCATTTAAGGACCAGGTCAGTATTTAAAAAAAATGGCAAATGGAAATTATAATTGTATACGTAATAGTAAAGCAAGTTCCCTCACATAGAAAAAAAATAAATGTTTACCCGGTTATACGGGAAACATTCGAATACAAGAAATGCTTTGTAAATATGTTCTATAAAAACTTAACTCTTAAGACGCTGAGAAAACGTACATCTGAAAATGTTATCTGCTTTTGTCGTCTGCTGAATCTTTTTGCAAACTTTTTTGCAAACAGTGTGGACCCAGATCAGACTGCTCCTAGAGGAGCAGTCTGATCTGGGTCCACACTGTTTGCAAAAAAATGACTTTTAAAGTAACCAGCAGACGACAAAGCAGACGACAGATGTCGTGATTGGCATTTTATTGGTTAAAAAGAACAGAACTAAACATTGCAGAGTGTACATATTTTTCTGGACTAGACTCAGCAGTTTCTGCTAATTAGGCCTCATCAGTGACCCTCAGATATCTTTGTATCGGTATATTTAGGATAATTTTAGGATATTTTTTTCTCATTTTGTCTGAAAATGTTTGTTGTGTGTACCCATTAGAATCAACACAGTCCTAATCGGTACAAACAATATACAGAGGACCCTACTTTAACAACAGTATTTGTTCCCTAACAGTTTGCCATTTAGACACATACAAACACTACGTCATCACTCAATAATAGTATTTGCCGGGACTTACCGGTGGTGGGCAAAAAATGTCTTTGGCCGTTTGTCGCTATTGTAAATGCGATGTTATTTTCTATAAAATTGTATTTTGTTTGGAATCGAAACGACAAAGTTGACCTTTAAACTTTTACAATAGACATGTCTTAGCTAGTAATTATTGGTTTCTAGAATATTTGAGGATGTTTTTATGATAATTACCTGTTAAACTTAGGCAGGTAATGAGGCTGGATGGTCTTAATTATTTGTAATAAAAAAGCGCAAAACGAATGAGGGGGGGGGGGGTGGGTTTGGTTTTACGGCCCTTTCAAGATTATTTCACTCATATCGAGATCACTAATCAGAGGTGGGCGAAAACCGGAGTACCCGGAGAAAAACCACCTGACCTTCCATTGCAGAACTTGGCGTCTCACATGTGACCCGAGCGAGGCTCGAACCACAGCGGTGAGAGACCTAATGATCAAGAGTCAGCGCTCTTAACCACTAGGCCACGGAGGCCCGTAACAAAACGAATGACTAAAATGTGGATGTTGCAAAACGAATGACTAAAATGTGGATGTTGCAGGAATGAAGTCTGGAATAAATTTATCTACTCATTTATTAAATAAGTGTAATTTGATTGATTTTCTGTAACAGTCAACTAAAATATGCCCACAATATTAAACCTATTTACAATGTGTTTATATGGAACCAGCAGCTTTTTTTTCCAACCATGAAAGATCGTTATCAAAAGGCAAAGGAGTTTTGCGCATGCGCAGTGACAAGTAAACAAGGTCACGTGTCAAAACATTGGATCCGTCTATAATGAACCTGCCACTGCAAATATCCGAATAAGGAGTAATATAACAGGTAATAAAGGAGCTGTTTACCTTACTTCAAGAAACAAAAGTTGTAGATATTTGTTAGAATCGCCTCGTAGAGAAACAAAAGTTGTAGATATTTGTTAGAATCGCCTCGTAGAGAAACAAAGTTGTAGATATTTGTTAGAATTGCCTCGTAGAGAAACAAAAGTTGTAGATATTTGTTAGAATTGCCTCGTAGAGAAACAAAAGTTGTAGATATTTGTTAGAATCGCCTCGTAGAGAAACAAAGTTGTAGATATTTGTTAGAATTGCCTCATAGAGAAACAAAAGTTGTAGATATTTGTTAGAATAGCCTTGTAGACAAAACAAAGGTTGTAGGTATTTGTTAGAATTGCCTCGTAGAGAAACAAAAGTTGTAGATATTTGTTAGAATTGCCTCGTAGAGAAACAAAAGTTGTAGGTAATTGTTAGAATAGCCTCGTAGAGAAACAAAAGTTGTAGATATTTGTTAGCATCGCCTCATAGAGAAACAACAGTTGTAGATATTTGTTAGAATTGCCTCGTAGAGAAACAAAAGTTGTAGATATTTGTTAGAATTGCCTCGTACAGAAACAAAAGTTGCAGATATTTGTTAGAATCTCCTCGTAGAGAAACAAAAGATGTAGATATTTGTTAGAATCGCCTCGTAGAGAAACAAAAGTTGTAGATATTTGTTAGAATCGCCTCGTAGCGAGGCGATTCTAACAAATATTGACAACTTTTGCCGGCGATTCGATTTCTAACAAATATCTACAACTTTTGTTTTGTTTAGTATTGATTATAAGATTCTTGTGTATTTCAATTAATCCATCTCATCTTGAGCTAAGAATTCGTTCCATTGATTTTGTTTGATTTGGTGTTTAACGTCCCCGACAACACTGTAAAGGTCATTTCATAGACGTTGCTTCCAATTTTGTGGGACTTTTACCCGACATTGAGATGAAATGACATCTCAAGCCCTGTCGCCCAGTGAAACCAATAGGGTTTATTAGCATGGACGGTCCACCTCGCACTGCGGTTCCTGGACAGGCTTAGATCCTCTTAGCCGTTTACCAGTACTAGTGTGCGGGCCGGATTCAGCTCTGCGTGGAAGCATCATGCAGCCCATATATTTCTTCAGGGGGGCCGAAAATATAACCGGTTATAAAGGATCTGTTTACCTTACTTCAAGAAACAAAAGTTTTAGATATTTGTTAGAATCGCCTCGTAGAGAAACAAAAGTTGTAGATATTTGTTAGAATCGCCTCGTAGAGAAACAAAAGTTGTAGATATTTGTTAGAATTGCCTGGTAGAGAAACAAAAGTTGTAGATATTTATTAGAATCGCCTCGTAGTGAGGTTTTTCTAACAAATATCGACAACTTTTGCCGTGGATTTGATTTCTAACAAATATCTACAACTTTTGTTTAGTATTGATTATAAGATTCTTGTGTATTTCAATTAATCCGTCTCATCTTGAGCTAAGAATTCGTTCCATTGAAATGGTTGTTGTAACGAGTTTTGTTGTAATACCAAATGCCGGTGTAAAGAGGGATGACTTTAATTTTACTTTATCAGTTACCCTCTATTTAAACTGCATTGTAGCACGTTGACCTGATAAAGATATGCTATCTCAGGACAAGTGAGCTTTATCAGGTCAATGTGACATTGCACTTTTATGAATGAACCGGGCTACCGGGCTACAAGAAAAAATGGAAAAATTGTTATTATTATTAGACAAAATGGGAAAATTACTTGAAAATAAAGTGATAGGAAAAAATATGGTCAGCTGATACAAAATATATCGATCTGCGGAATGTTCCGACGCACTGAGGACCATCGATAACTGATCGTAAATTGCTAATTTAAGAGTGTTCAAGGGGGTAAACTGATAAATAGAATACCAGGTGAGTGTCATCTGATATTAAGTTTATCAGGCTCGGCTTCGAGAACGCATGTAGAATCGTTCGGCAAGCCTCGCTGATAAATAGAATACCAGGTGAGTGTCATCTGATATTAAGTTTATCAGGCTCGGCTTCGAGAACGCATGTAGAATCGTTCGGCAAGCAGCTGGTGTTGTGCCGTGTGGCGGCCGTAAAACGTCTCCCCGTACATCAACCATAGTGCAGTTTATATTTTACTTTTGGTCCTTTGAGATCAGCGTGAATATTCTGAGAAATCAGAAATAAATTATTGGTTTGGACTCGTGTTCTGGGCGGGTTTTTGATTGTTTGGACCCCATTTTGGTTTGCATCGGTCTTTGGATCGACTGCCTATTCGAAATTCACAAAAATTGCAGTATGATTCCACTGGCTTTCTTTTCCGGATCATTACAGGGATACTGATGAGGCTTTATTAGCCGAAACTACGTAGTCTGACCCATCTTCTTTCTTATGAATGTTTTCATTGCTCTTAAAGGAACTCATTTTTGATTTTTAATTGATATCAAAAGACACTCACCTGGTATTCTCTATTTATGGATCAGTGATATCCCTTAATAAGTCTATTAACAAGTCTGTGTAATGACCCCACCCAAACCCCCAATTTATATAGAGAAAACTGGCGTTTATGGTGGTGTACATTATTATTTTTCTTATTTCTTCTCCTAGAAATAGGTTGTTGGTACTCTTTAGAACCGCCTCAATCAGGCCTCATATTTTTCAGGCATTTGCAGGATTTCAGGCTTTTAGATTTTGGTGTTTCCTCCTGTATCATTTTGTTTGTTTGTTTGATTTGAGGTTTAATGTTCCTGTCAACACTGTAAAGGTCATTTTGGAGACGCTGCTTCCACTTTGTGGGACTTTAAAAATCCTGACAATTTGGACATCTTGAGGACTTGCTGTAATTCTCCTGAAATTTTAACAAAGTTGTTTCACAATCCAACAAGAAATCCTTAAGGTGCAGATGGAATGGCAAACAGTGTAGACCCTGATCAAGACTGCTCCTTCAGGAGCAGTCTGATCTGGGTCTTCACTGTTTGCTATAAGGCCGGTCTATCCCAATACTTAGGACCATTTCGGTAGTTTGTTTAAAATGACTATTTAAGATCTCAAAATTAGGCCTTTCAGGTATTGTTAAGCTTGGTCAGTATGAGGCCTACTCAATGAGGCGGTTCTAACAAGCACCCACAACCTATGTTCAGAGTACAAATAAGGAAAATTTTACAAATTTTTATCAGAAAAATGACCGTCTTGGAGGTTTGAAAGAATGCATTATGTCAAACGGATGTGTTATCACAATGACTAACATATTCAACACTATTTTAGGTCATATGTTTACAAAATGACCTAAATAGTGTTGAAGGGGATGTAAAACCTCAACTCAAATTAGCAAACACCCTGCACGCTGGGACAATATTTTTAAATATATTTCTTATTTTTCCCAGAAAACAGGATATGACATATGCAAATTTTTTCCCAGAAAGCAGGACTTGACATCTAGTGCAAATTGTCTTAATTTGCATGAGATGTCAAGTCTCCATAAGAGACAATTTGCATGAGATGTCAAGTCTCCATAAGAGACAATTTGCATGAGATGTCAAGTCTCCATAAGAGACAATTTGCATGAGATGTCAAGTCTGCATAAGAGACAATTTGCGTGAGATGTCAAGTTCTGTTTTCTGGGAAAAATAAGAAATATATCTTCTTATTTTTCCCAGAAAAAAAGTATTTGACACTATGTCTTCTGTTAAATTAGCCCAGAGTGTGGAAAAGGTTAACTTACACAATTTCAACTTTGGACTATAAAGAGGTTGGGATGGGTGTTGTAACAGACAAAGTAGCCCAAATGCAACTGCCCCAGATCTTTGGCCTTCTGATCTGTAGCATAGTGGGTAAGAGCGCTGTCTCTTAATTATCAGGTCTCGCACTGCTGTTGGTTTGGTTTAAACAGTATTTATTTGTCAAGAATAATGTACAGGTACAATCAATTACAACAGCAACTAACAGGTTTTGACAGTAAGCTTTTGCTTATATCAAAGCCATCTCCTGTGATTCATGGAAGTATCTACGAAAATATCAATGGTGGAGAGAGAGAGAAACAGAGAGAGAGAGAGAGAGCTCAGGCATGATGCCAAGTTCTCCAATGGAAAGACAGATGGTTTTCCTGTGGGTGCGCCTGTTTCTGCCCACCTCTGATTAATGATTGATTCAAAATAATCTTGAAAGGGTCATAAAACCAAAACCAGAAAAAAAAATAACCTAGGTGCATTCCCTTTCAGCTTGAATTTTGGCCGCGGGTGTACAGACAGAAAGTGGAATACCATATATATAATCTCACATTCCCACAAACGCCAAAAGTTGACCAGTGGAAGAAACTGTTTAAACCATGTGCTGCTCAAAGACTTTTCATTCCTGTAAGTTGTTCAATACACATTTCCCTCACCTTCACAGAGTTTTTGGTATGTTGCTATAGTGATGGATTTATTTATAGGAATGAATTTCATTTTTGTGGATTTTATCCGTGTGAAAACTCGGATTTTATCCGTGTGAAAACTCCAGCGAATCACTCACAAACTGCATAAAGCTTCGGGCTTCGGGCTTTATGCAGTTTGTGAGTGATTTGCCAGAATTTAAACATCAATCAAATCTACAAAAATGATAATTACTTCCTTATAAAGCCAACTTTGTCATCGAAATGTTTAAAAATGACAACAAAATGGTGCATTTTAGGCTCGATTTTAGGAATTCCATCCAAAGTGTAAGAGTGAACTTACCAACGCCACGGCAGAAAGATTATTCAATTAGAAGCTGCCATCTTTGAAAGAAATCCATGCGAAAAAATGTCAAGTCTTTAAATTCCGTTTATTCGTTTTCCAACATTTACGTTTTCAGCAGATTCCAATTTTTAATTTAACGATATTGACTTCACTTCATATATACAATGACGTAACACACAGGTTTTAAACATGCCCTTTGACGTCACGCTATATTACTGTCTGTGTCTGTGTGAAGTAGAAACCCAAGCGAAAAAAGTTTCAAGCCTTTAAATTCCATTTATTTGTCATCTAACATTTAGGTTTTCAAAAGTTCTCAAACTTTAAATCGAACGCGGTTGACATGATGTAACGCACAGGTTCTAAACATGGTCTTTGGCACATACCTGCCAACATTCCCAATTTGGGCGTGACTCTCACGATTTATTGTGTGTCTCCCCCCCCCCCCCCCCCCCCTCAGGGTAGGTAAATAAACAAAACTATCCAACTTGTCTATAATCTATCTATCGACAAACTACGTTTGGTCCTCAGAATAATCAGATATCGAGGCATCCCTACGTTACAAAAATATTTCAGAAATATGATTTAGCCATTTAATTTCTTCGTTACATAATAATAATCTTCCATAATAACGATCTTTTTCATTTTTTTTTTCATTTTACAAGGCACACAAAATGCTGTGTGGTGACCGATGTCCCATCTTGCAAATAAAATGGTTATTTTATTTATGGATCTATGAAAACCTAAAACATTAGCAAAATCTCTCAAATTATTGAGTAATTATCCATTTTAGAATAAAATTTAATATGTTCAGTTTTTAAGAAGATTTGATGAAGTTCTGTGGTAAATGAATCATTGTATCTGACTTGTAAAGCGACCTTTAAAACAAAGTAACATATATTCGGACAGTACACAGTTTCATACATTTCACCCCTGCTAAAAATCCTCATTTGTTATGCTAGGTGGGTAAGCTAGCACTTTTTTTTTAATGGGTGCTTGCTCCGGTTAAAACTTTAAATTTGTTGGTGGTGGGGTTCAGTTTATTTTTATACCCCCGGCATACGAAGTATGCTATGGGGGTATATAGTTTTCCGTGTTTCCATCCGTCCGTCCGCAGGAACAGATGTATACTTGTGTGTTTAAAAAGTTTGGACACTTCAAATTAAGACACACAAGGGTACTTTGTAGGGATGAAGACACACAAGTATACATCCGTAAAGACGTCCGTCCATCCGTCCGTCCGTCCATCCGTTAACATTTTGGTTAAAGTTTTGCGTTAAAGTTTCTAAGAGATTGTATCTTCTGAATCCTTTGACAGATTTAGTTGATTCTTACACTGAAGTTACATACTGCTCTAAAGATTTCATTGATGCATGTCCCACCCCCCACAGTGACCTTGAAGTCAAGGTCACAGACTTAGAAATTTCACATTTTGGTTAAAGTTTTGCGTTAAAGTTTCTAAGAGATTGTATCTTCTGAATCCTTTAATAGATTTAGTTGATTCTTACACTGAAGTTACATACTGTTCTAAAGATTTCATTGATGCATGTCCCACCCCCCACAGTGACCGTCAAGGTCACAGACTTAGAAATTTTACATTTTGGTTAAAGTTTTGCGTTAAAGTTTCTAAGAGCTTGTATCTTCTGTACTCTTTGATAGATTTAGTTGATACTTACACTGCAGTTACATACTGGTCTAAAGATTTCATTGATGCATGTCCCACCCCCACAATGACCTTGAGGTCAAGGTCACAGACTTAGAAATTTTACGTTTGGTTAAAGTTTTCTGACAAAGTTTATAGATGCCTTTATGTTCTAAACTCTAAGACAAATTCAGTTGATACTTGCATCAATGTTGCATACCAGTCCAAAGATTTTGAGATGCATGTCGCTTCCCCACCCACAGTGACCTAGACCTCAGGGTCATGGACTTAGAAAGTTTACATTTGGTTAAACTTTTATGACAAAGTTTATAGATGCCTGTTACATAATTGTCTAAATTCTAAGACAAATTCAATTGATACTTGCTTCAGTTCAAAGATTTCATTGATTCATACCCCACCCTGCTGCTTCAGTAACATTGATGCCCCCACCGCTTCAGTAACTTTGATGCTCTCACTCCCTTGGTCCATTTAGAAAGATTGTTTGGTTTAGATTTTATAAGCACATTATAGATTCTTCTAGCTTCTTGACTTCTTCATTCATGTTACATACAAGCTCTAAAGATATATCAGAGGGTGGCACTGGCCGGGGGTATACGTGACCGACAGGTCGCTTTCTCTAGTTTTATGGGTGGTTTGTCTTTGAAAAAGGTGGCACCCATCCCCACCCCATACAGTTGATTCTGGAAAAGCCCTTAGCATTTTTAGGGAAAAAATCTCACTCTTTCAAATTTTTCCTGAAAATTCCCCGCGAGCCAAATACTAAAAAAGGTGAAAAATGGTCTGTCGTGCGCAGTCTCACTCTTTGGATTTTCTCAAAGTTGGCGGGTATGCTTTGGTATAACGTTATTTTACTACCTGTCGCTGTGTGAAATAGTTCTGAGATTATTGCTCATGGAATTTATGGAAGTATTAAAGTTATATTTCAATCAATCAAATTGCTTGAAATGTACATAATAATTATATCATGAATATTGTTGTGTTTCAGTCATTGTTAGCGGATGTTGATTCCATTCTATATGTTGACACAGACATTTTGTTCCTGTCTCCCGTTGATGAAATCTGGTCATTCTTTTCCAAGTTTAACTCTAGTCAGCTGGCCGCCGTGGCAACAGAACATGATGATCCA
The DNA here is from genome assembly GCA_963580285.1 of Lucinisca nassula. Classification (NCBI taxonomy): domain Eukaryota; kingdom Metazoa; phylum Mollusca; class Bivalvia; order Lucinida; family Lucinidae; genus Lucinisca; species Lucinisca nassula. The sequence goes on along the minus strand of OY757021.1, from coordinate 8,724,118 downwards.
GCTATTGGCTGGTACAATAGATTTGCAAGGCACCCTTTTTATGGGGAAATGGGTAAGATAAATGTATAGAGGATCTCAACTTGTGTCATTTTAACCCTTGTGACGTCGAGAAAAATTACATCGGAAAATGTCGTCTGCTTATGTCGTCTGCTGAAACTTTTTGCAAACAGTTTGAAAATATTTTTTCATACAGGCAAATAGTGTGGACCCAGATCAGACTGCTCCTAGTGGAGCAGTCTGATCTGGGTCTCCACTGTTTGCAAAAATGACTTTTAAAGTATCCGGCAGATGACAAAGCAGGCCACAATGGTCGTGATTGACATTTTATGGGTTAAAATAAAATGAGCCTTATTTCATGTTTGAAACATGCATTGTGGGTACGGTAATTGTAAAATATGCTTCAATGAGGTAATTTTAATAAGTACTCATAACAATAGTGTATCTCGAGAAATAGTTTGTTAAAGGAATTGCAGTATTTAATTATTGATGATTTGGATTCAGTTTAAAATTGTCACTTGTCTTAGCATGAACATTAATTTAAATGGTCATAAAAGTTTCTTTGTTCAGCTCCAAATGTGCTTTTTGTCACAGTTGTACATATCATAGTTTATCAACGACCTTTGAGAGTTCAACGTTCAAGCGTGACAAGACTATTCCATGTTTTAGGGGATGCAGGTTTCGGATTTCTTTTTTCACAGGATTTTTAAATTATAAATATGTTTTTTGATAATGCCATTATGTAGAAGTCGTGGCCAAGTGGTAAATATGATGCTGTACGATCCTCAGTAAAACTATATCGCCCAATATAAAATCCCAGCTGAAGGCTATTTACCTAAAACGTGGACTTGTCCAAAATTAAAAGTGCAGTCAAGTCTCACTGCGTTTTGAACAACTATAACAGTAGCGGCAACATCTTTAAAAAAAATCACTTTATCAATATTTGTTGATATTTAATATTTTGCCTTTGGCAGAAAGCCAATTTGAAACAGTAATCGGCAGCACGTTGACATCATTTTGGTTTAAGCAAGATGGTATTCATCATGAGTATTGCTGCAGAGGAGATGACTGACTTAGAATGTCAAGCTTTCATTTTTAGCTCACCGTCACGTAGTGACGAGGTGAGCTTATGGGATCACTTTTCGTCCGTCGTGCGTCAGTGTGTCCGTGTGTCCTTAAACAATTTCTTTAAACGACATCTCCTCCTAAACCACTGATCGGATTTTGACCAAACTTCACAGGAATGATCCTTAGGTGGTCCCCTTTCAGAGTTGTTCAAATGGTTCCGGTCCGTTGCACATCTAGATCACAGGAGCCAAAAATTGATTTTTTCACCAAAAACTTAAAAAATCTTCTTCTCTGAAACCACAAGGCCCAGGTCTTTGATATTTGGTATGAAGCTTCATCTAGTGGACCCCTACCGAGATTGTTCAAATTATAGTGCTGGGGCCAAAAATGCCCCGCTCCGGGGCCCTTTGGTTTTACATGGGCTTATATAGTGAAAATCTTTAAAAATCTTCTTCTCTGAAACCCTAAGGCCCAGGTCTTTGATATTTGGTATGAAGCTTCATCTAGTGGACCCCTACCAAGATTGTTCAAATTATAGTGCTGGGGCAAAAAATGCCCCCGCTCCGGGGCCTTTGGTTTTACATGGGCTTATATAGGGAAAATCTTTAAAAATCTTCTTCTCTGAAATCGCAAGGCCAAGGTCTTTGATATTTGGTATGAAGCTTCATCTAGTGGACCCCTTCCAAGATTGTTCAAATTATAGTGCTGGAACCAAAAATGCCCCCGCTCCGGGCCCTTTGGTTTTACATGGGCTTATATAGGGAAAATCTTTAAAAATCTTCTTCTCTGAAACCGCAAGGCCAAGGTCTTTGATATTTGGTATGAAGCTTCATCTAGTGGACCCCTACAAAGATTGTTCAAATTATAGTGCTGGGGCCAAAAATGCCCCTGCTCCGGGGCCCTTTGGTTTTACATAGGCTTGTATAGGGAAAATCTTTAAAAGTCTTCTTCTCTTGAACCGCAAGGCCCAGGTCTTTGATATTTGGTATGAAGCTTCATCTAGTGGACCCCTACCAAGATTGTTCAAACTATAGTGCTGGGGCAAAAAATGCCCCCGCTCCGGGGCCCTTTGGTTTTACAACGGCTTATATAGGGAAGATCTTTAAAAATCTTCTTCTCTGAAACCGTAAAGCCCAGGTCTTTGATATTTGGTATGAAGCTTCATGTAGTGGACCCCTACCAAGATTGTTCAAATTATAGTGCTGGGGCCAAAAATGCCCCCGCCCCTGGGCCCTTTGGTTTTACAAGGGCTTATATAGGGAACATCTTTAAAAATTTTCTTCTCTGAAACCGTAAGGCCCATGTCTTTGATGTTTGGTTTGAAGCTTCACCCCACAAGGCCCAGGTCCAATTCCTCCCCCAACCCCCCCCCTACCAATATTGTTCAAATTATAGTGCTGGGGCCAAAAATGCCCCCACCCCGGGGCCTTTTGGTTTTACATGGGCTTATATAGGGAAAATCTTGAAAAATCTTCTTCTCTGAAACCGCTAGGCCCAGGTCTTTGATATTTGGTATGAAGCTTCACCTAGTGGACCCCTACCAAGATTGTTCAAATTATAGTGCTGGGGCCAAAAATGCCCCCGCCCCGGGTCCCCCTGGTTTTACATGGGCTTATATAGGGAAAATCTTTAAAAATATTCTTCTCTGAAACCGTAAGGCCCATGTCTTTGATATCTGGTATAAGCTTCACCCCACAAGGCCCAGGTCCCCCCTCCCCCATCCCCGGGGCCTTTTGGTTTTACATGGGCTTATATAGGGAAAATCTTTAACAATCTTCTTCTCTGAAACCACAAGGCCCATGTCTTTGATATTTGGTATGGAGCTTCATCTAGTGGACCCCTACCAAGATTGTTCAAATTATAGCCCCCACCCTGGGGCCCTTTGGTTTTACATAGACTTATATATAGAGATAATCTTTGAAAATCTTCTTCTCTGAAACAGCAAGGCCCAGGTCTTTGATATTTGGTATGAAGCTTCATCTAGTGGACCCCGGCCAAGATTGATCAAATCGTAGTGCTGGGGCCATAAATGCCCCTGCTCCGGGGCCCTTTGATTTTACATGGACTTATATAGGGAAAATCTTTAAAAATCTTCTTCTCTGAAACCACACGCCCAAGTCTTTGATATTTGGTATGAGGTTTCATCTAGTGGACCCCTACCAAGATTGTTCAAATTATAGTGCTGGGACCAAAAATGCCCCCGCCCCGGGCCCTTTGGTTTTACATGGGCTTATATAGGGAAAATCTTTAAAAATCTTCTTCTCTGAAAACACAATGCCCAGGTCTTTGATATTTGGTTTGAAGCTTCATCTAGTGGACCCCTACCAAGTTTGTTCAAATTCTAGTGCTGGTGCCAAAAATGCCCCCGCCCCTGGGCCCTTTGGTTTTACATAGACTTATATATGGAACATCTTGAAAAATCTTCTTCTCTGAAACAGCAAGGCCCAGGTCTTTGATATTTGGTATGAGGTTTCATCTAGTGGACCCCTACCAAGATTGTTCAAATTATAGTGCTGGGGCCAAAAATGCCCCCGCCCCGGGCCCTTTGGTTTTGCATGGGCTTATATAGGGAAAATCTTTAAAAATCTTCTTCTCTGAAAACGCAATGCCCAGGTCTTTGATATTTGGTTTGAAGCTTCATCTAGTGGACCCCTACCAAGATTGTTCAAATTCTAGTGCTGGTGCCAAAAATGCCCCCGCCCCGGGCCCTTTGGTTTTACATGGGCTTATATAGGGAAAATCTTTAAAAAATCTTCTTCTCTGAAAACGCAATGCCCAGGTCTTTGATATTTGGTTTGAAGCTTCATCTAGTGGACCCCTACCAAGATTGTTCAAATTCTAGTGCTGGTGCCAAAAATGCCCCCGCCCCGGGGCCTTTTGGATTTACATGGGCTTATATAGGGAAAATCTTTAAAAATCTTCTTCTCTGAAACCGCTAGGCCCAGGTCTTTGATATTTGGTTTGAAGCTTCACCTAGTGGTCCCCTGCCAAGATTGTTCAAATTATAGCCCTGGGGCTAAAAATGCTGCAGCTCCGGGGCCCTCTGGTTTTACATAGACTTATATAGGTAAAATCTTGAAAAATCTTCTTCTCTGAAACCACAAGGCCTAGGTCTTTGATATTTGGTAGGAAGCTTCATCTTGTCGACCTCTACCAAGATTGTTCAAATTGTAGCCCTGGGGACAAAAATGCCCCTGCTCTGGGGCCGTTCGGTATTACATAGACTTATATAGGGAAAATCTTTAAAAATCTTCTTCTCCGAAACCACAAGGCCCATGTGTTTGATATTTGGTATGGAGCTTCATCTAGTGGACCTCTACAAAGATTGTTCAAATTATAGCCCCCACCCCGGGGCCCTTTGGTTTTACATAGACTTATATATAGAGATAATCTTTGAAAATCTTCTTCTCTGAAACAGCAAGGCCCAGGTCTTTGATATTTGGTGTGAAGCTTCATCTAGTGGACCTCTATCAAGATTGTTTAAATTATGGCCCTGAGGCCAAAAATGCCCCCGCCCCGGGGCCATTTGGTTTTACATAGGCTAATGTAGGGAATATCTTTGAAAAATCTTCTTCTCTCAGGGTTTTCCCTCGAAGTTTTTATTTGGGGGACATTTGTCCCCCATAAACTTCATTTTAGGGGACAAATGAAAATTTTGGGGGACATGTCAGAAATTTTTATCCCTTCTGTTTTGATGTAAACTGTTCATTAAATGTTGCTTGGAGTGTTCCAATTCCGTTTTTAATTCCATATTGTTGATAAGCCAATGCAAAACCAACCTGATTATACACAACATGACAAAGATAGACATGTCATCCGGCACAATTTATCATACCAATGAAGCTAGGAGTACAAATCTAACCACTTAGAAAAGATCCGTGTTTTTTTTTACTAGAGGAGACTGCATCTGCACTCATTGAAGTTTCATTCTGTAAAAGACTTTGTCCCACTTCTTCCTGTGCGGAAGATGCAGTTGATTTTCCATGCGAAGATGCCGTATCTCCCCCAGAGGAAGAAAAAAACGATGTTGATCGCTTTTGGGCCACCATTTTCTGTCAACAAGTATTGGTTCCGTGCACACAACCAGTATCTCAACCAGCAAAGTTATGAGTCGGGAACCATATAAATTGATCAGTATCGCTCAGACGATTGTAAGGTGTGTCTATTAAGCGAATTCGGAATTGAACCAAATTGCACTCGGAAGCGTCGGATTGCGCCCATCGGGGCGCACAAAGAATCAAAATGCGGGACATTTGCATCGAAAATGCGGCAAAACGCAGAAATTTGTGCGCCAGGGAAAACCCTGTCTCTGAAACCCCAAGGCCAAGGTCTTTGATATTTGGTGTGTAGCTTCATCTAGTGGACCTTTGCCAAGATTGTTCAAATTATAGCCTTTGTTGATATTTGGTATGAAGCTTCACCATTTTAGACCTCCCTCAACTTTATGCACATTGTAGCCCTGGGGTCAATAATGGCCCTCCCTGAGGCCCACTTGTTACTCAGTCATATGGATCAGGTGAGCGATCCAGGGCCATCATGGTCCTCTTGTTTCTAAAAAATGATATAAAAAATTTGGTTGTCAGGTGCTGTAGAATTGTCCACCATTCTTTAACCCTTATCCTGGTGAATAAATTTATTTAGCCACACCCCTATCACTATCATCCAGTCAAATTTCTTGGATATAGTATATGCATTCACATTTGTTATTTGAACGACAAACAGTATAGGCCTGATCAGATGGCTTCTTCAAAGGTGTGGGTTGTGGTGTTCAACGGGATAAGGGTTCAATTTACAGATTGCTAAATACGGGTTAAACCCAATAAACACGACAACCCTTATCTTTGCAAACAGTATAGATCCAGATCAGTGAAGAAGCCATCTGATCAGGATCTATACAGTTTGCCATGCAGTTTGTGAATTGAATATACACAAAAATTCTGCAAATAAGACCCCCTAAAATTAATGCTAAATCTGTTTTAAAAAGTTTATTGAAAAGGTTTCAGTTATTCTTTCTTTGTGTTTTCTACACCCAGTGTCACCTAAGAAGGGACCACCTTTGGGACTGTTCAAAAGTGGTCTTAAAGACCACTTTTGAACAGTCCCAAAGGTGGTCTTAATATAGGAATTTTACTGTACTATATCCAGTAATTTGATTGGTGGATAATCAGGAATGGAAGCGGCTAAATTAATTTATTCAGCAGGATATGTGTTAAGAGCAGTTACTCAAATAGCTGTGTACATGTTTACCACTTTTCTAGGTATAAACTCTGGTGTGATGTTGATGAATCTGACCCGCCTGAGACAGTCATCATGGATGCCAGCCTTAGAAAACTATTATGAGGAATACAGGTTGAAAATAACATGGGGGGACCAAGATCTCATTAATATTTATTTCCATTTTTATCCACGTAAGTATAGATGTTGCTTATACTCACAGTTGACCATCGTACAGTATCTGAAATCGGAAGCTGCTGATACTGTACGCTCAAAAATCGTTAGCTGGTTTACACGATATTTATGAAAAACGCTAAAAATCAATAAAATTCGGTATTAACACCCGGAAAGGACACATGCTTGGGAAGGTAAGAGTCATCCCTTTTCAAATTTGCTTCGATTTGGAATAATAATGTACCCAGTTTTGCACAGTGAAATGATTTTGGTGCTGCATCAGTGATTTTTTTCATTCTCGCTCGCAGCAACCATTATTTTTTCACATTTTGTCTGTCTTATGGCCAGTTTAAACTTATTCTAAATAAGCGTAGACATAAAACAATCATTTATCAGCACATCTCAGTACCCATTTGCTAGTTCTGTCTGCCTCCCTTCAAAAAAAGTCCTCCTTTATCCAGGGCCTATCATTCTAGCGACTGTACGATTAGCTGCATCTGTACGCAATCATTAGCTGCACAAGTCGAAAAAAAATCTGTACGCTTAGCTGCAGCATTTAAAAAGTGAACGTGTGAAGGGTACTGACTTCACGCTATATAAAAGTTGTGGTCAATCGCTATGCCCGAGAAATTTGGACCATCATCAAAGGGAAATGGTATAAAAAGAGGTTCTGATAGATTCAACGTTTCTGTGATGATTAAAATAGTTCTAAAGTCACCTGTCTATTTTAACAGCTGTATAGGCAACATGAACACACGCCTGTATAATTCTGATCCCTTTGGATCCCACTTTTATATAGCAAAACAGGGGTTTACTTTGGGTGGTGGTGGGGGGGGGGGATCAAACATTATTTTCATTATTTCTTCACTAAAATATACGGTACTTCCCCGTTAACACATCTGGGACTGACAGGGACTGACAATGATGGACAAGGACACTTAAAATGTTAGAATATAAAATATAAATGCATGTTTTAGTGTTTTAATGAAACTATCTCGAAAGATATTTTCACTGGGTGAGATATAAGCAACATACGCCAATACTGCACGTGCGCACGTGCGGAACAATGACTTAAGAGATAAAAGGACGCGACGAGCTGGTTGTGATGTTTTGACCAGTAGTTCAATGTTAACATTATAAACATCATTTATTTTCTTCATCCGCATTTGGGTACGCATGGATGTTAATACATCAGCGTGTTGGCGCTTGAAGAAATAGATATGGCTGCATTATTCTTCTATGCAGAACTGAGACTATTGGTAAACTGCTAAGAGGTTCTACGCCTGCCCAGGAAAGTGGTGCGAAGTGACGCGGTTCTAAAGAGAACCAACCGTCTGTGTTATTTTACTCTCAAATTTACATTGTATGTGCATTTTAAAACAGCTTCATCAAGCTGGTTCTAATGAGTACACACACTCTAACAGGGGTCTGACATAGATTGCAGGTGCTCTTTAGAACAGCCTCCTTGAGTATTTTTGAACAGAAATACGCACGAAAATGAATGCCTAGTAAACCCTAATTTTCCGGATATAATGTGGAGGCTACAGGGATGCTCATTCCACGGACTTATTATCCAGATGGAACGATTTCATCCCATTAAGAATACTGTTCTTAAGATAAAGAATTTATTGCCGTTGGGAGCAAATTCTTGCATGGAAAATGCCACAAGCGACCAATCGTTGTTGAGAATTTGTAAATGATTCTTGAAGTAATTTGCCAAGGTGTGCGCATCTTTTCTTTCATTTTTGGCCCCAGGGTAATAATTTGAACATTCTTGGTAGATGTCCACTAGAGGAAGCTTCAACCCAAAAATACATGTATCGAAGACTTGGGCCATCTGGTTTCAACTAGGAGGATTTTTAAAGAGAGAAGACCACCCAAAGATCATTTATGCCAAGTTTGGTCAGAATTTGTTCAGTGGTTTAAGAGATGTCTTTTAAAGGCATTGTGAACGGGCGGATAGAAGTTTGGACGACGACGGCCGGTGGCTGATCATAACAGCTCCCCCGGAGCCTTCGGCTTAGGTAAGCCGGAAAGGAGTGACCAACATATTTGTTACATATTTGCGGTCATGGGGCATCTTAGTTGAGAAACAAGGGCCCCGTTACTTTGCAAATAAGTTAGTTTATACTAATTTATTTTATTTCGATTGCGATGAACGCTTCAAGCTTATTTAATTGCTGTCGAACGCTCGTTCCGGGTGTTTCACGCGCGCACAAGAGAGAGGTTTGTTTGTTTGATTTGAGGTTTAACGTCCCCGTCAACACTGTAAAGGTCATTCTGGAGACGTTGTTCCAATTCTGTGGGACTTTTACCCGACATCGAGATGAAATGACATCTCAAGCCCTGTCGCCCAATGAAACCAAAAGGGTTTATTAGCATGGATGGTCCGCCTCGCACCGCGGTTCCTGGACAGGCTTAGATTCTGCAAGCAGTTTACCAGTACTAGTGTGCGGGCCGGATTAGCTCTGCGTGGAAGCATCATCCAGCCCATATACTTCTTCAAGCCCCTATGGGCGGGCCACACGAGAGAGAGGTAGTGGCTTTGTTTTCAAATAGCACAATGCTATGGGGCGCCGTTTTACTATTTAATCCGTATTTATAGATATCCATAAATCGGATTATGGATATCCATAATTCGATTTATGGATATCCATTAATCAGCCGAATAATGGATATCCATAATTCGAATACGGGCCTCCGTGGCCTAGTGGATAAGAGCGCTGACTCTTAGTCATTAGGTCTCTCACCGCCGTAGGTTCGAGCCTCGCTCGGGCCACGTGTGAGACGCCAAGTTCTGCAACGGAAGGTCAGGTGGTTTTTCTCCGGGTACTCCGGTTTTCGCCCATCTCTGATTAACGATCGGCTCGATATGAGTGAAATAATCTTGAAAGGGCCGTAAAACCCAAACCAAAAAAAAAAAAAAAAAAAAAACCATAATTCGAATTATAAATATCCATAAATCGAATAATGGATATCCATAATTAGATTTATGGATATCATTAATTCAGATCGATTTATGGATATCCATAATTTGATTTATGGATATCCATAATTCGAATTATGGATATCCATAATTCGATTTATGGATATCTATTATTCCTCTGATTCATGGATATCCATAATTCGAATTATGGATATCCATAATTCGATTTATGGATATACATAATTCAGATCGATTTATGGATATCCATAATTCGAATTATGGATATCCATAAATCACCGCCAATGCTTTTGGTTTAATGATTTCTCCATAAGACAAGTGATTGTTTAATGTAAAAATCTTTAAGGTCTTCATCATCGCTGGAAGATGATGGCAAGTCAAAGGGACCTCCCTGCCATGCAGCCTTTTCAGCCCGAAAGGCTTCCAAAGCAACGGACGCCATACGCTGAACGCCCGCCACGTATGCAGTTAAATATCGGAACCAGCAGTAAGATCTGGACATTCCGGCCAACGCACCCTGTCCCTCGGAATCACCTCTACGAGGACTCCGCACCTAAGGACACTGAAAGTCGGACGTAAGATTATAATGAACCAAACAGGCAATCCGTGCATGCTTTCTGGAGAAAAGATGCACATGGTCGTTATACTGTAAGATTCCTATATTAAGACCACTTTTGAACAGTTCTAAAGGTGGTCCCTGACCAGGAGGACATTGTGTGCAGAATTCACGAAGAGAGAATAACTGCACCGTTCTAAATAAGCTTTTTAAAGCAGAATAAGTCTTAAATGTAGATGGTCTTAATAACGAGCATAGCGGCGGCTGCCGAAGGCAGCCGTCGACGTCCGCCGAAGGCGGACGTCGAGCGAGCTCGTATCTAGGTAACGCGTATCATCACAAGACACAATCTATGCAAGAAAGTTTGCTTGCGCCTCGGAACTGGCTTAAACCGGTTTTCAGGTTTCCATGTATTCCATTCAAACAATGTATGAAGTCGGGAACCAGAGCCTCAAAAAGCTTATGTAACCCGTATCCGTCACCGGATGAATAGTGTGTCGCAAGGCTGATTGGTGATTCGGTTAGTTGTAATAGCTAAAAAATCAACATTGGTATATCAGTCGGCGATAGGCAATGAATATATTTTTCTTATTTATGTGTTGGCATAAATTTGTACATTTTGTATTTATTTTTGTTGTTATTATTTATGAATAAATTAAAGTGACGTCACGAGGTCGAGTCATGACCTTAGGAATTCTCTACGCCGCCATATTTATTTCCGTCGTTATGTACTGGAAGCACTCGAAAAACAATGAATCTGATGATTTAATCGGGCAATCTACACGCAATCTACACGTAAGAGATTTTCAGGCTCAGGTGTGTGATTTTTTTCTATATATTGACCTAGCGAACTCGGCCCGAGCAACAACTTGGGAAGTTCAAGCTCATTGTAGGACATCCCTTGTCCTTGACAAACAACAACACCAATAATTCTTGGTCTTTTCGTCCCGCCCATCAGGGAGCGCGGTGCACCCATCAGGCGGAACTCAGAATCAGAATTGTTACTGGTGACACGTCAAATAACATTCATACACCAGAACTGAAACCGAGTGAACCTGAATACTGCCATAACTGGAGACCACTCCCAGGAAAAATGATTGGTAGGGCCTGAGATGTCATTTCATCGTAAGTTAATGTCTATTTATCTATTTATACTGCAGCAACCCCGTTAAGAGGACTATCATGCAGGTAAAGTTTGTTTGTTTGATTTGAGGTTTAACATACCCGTCAACACTGTAAAGGTCATTTTGGAGACGATGCTTCCAATTTTGTGGGACTTTTACCTGACATTGGGATGAAATGACATCTCAAGCCCTGTCGCCCAATGAAACCAATAGGGTTTATTAGCATGGACGGTCCGCCTCACACCTCGGTTCCTGGACAGGCTTAGCTCCTCTTAGGGGTTACAATTATTATAAATATTCATTCTTCCCCCTAGCAGTTTGGCAATGGAATAAACTTCCCCCTTGTGTTGTGCTTCTGCCTACACTGACTCAGTTCAGTGTGGCAGTCCGGTCACTTGACCACAAACTTCCATGAACACAACAATCCTGTTTTTAACTGATTTTAATCTCATCTGTTTTTAACACTTAAAGGTGCATTATTGAGCTATCTGGAAAAAATGCTTCCAAAAATAAAATACATATAGCCGGTATTTTTCTTCAGAACAATACAAATGAATGCATTTTATGCAAAAATGCGAACAATTGTGATGAAAGGTAAACGAGTTTGAGAGGGATTCCCTAACTAGGCTTCGAACACAGTTAGATCTATTTTTAGTTCGTGACAAAAATAGAATCCCCATATATGACGTTATGCGAAGTTCATTTTTGGCCTTGTTTGCTTAGGTCATGCCTGAATCGGAAAAAATATGATGCTGAATACCATGCCATAAGTAACGACATTCAGAGGCGATACTGTCGCCATGTATGCGTAAAGTGACAGATTTATTTTTAGAACAGAAATTCCGAACACATGTTCAGAGCGAAGGGTAAACACGAATGAAAACGACCATTTTCACAAAGTTCTGAAGCTGCATTTGGCTCCAAAAGTGGACACATGACAAAGGAGTATGCATTGAAGATAAAAACGAGAAAAAAAATTTTGAGACCCGGTAGCTCAATAATGCACCTTTAACACTATCATCTATTTTTTCACATCTCCTATCACACTTTTTAGTCTCACTTTTCATCTGTCATTTATTCTCACGACGCGCAATCATCCTCAGTGTTGCGCCGAGAGGGGGCCATGGGGCCATTTGCCTACCTAAAGTCATTAATGGCCCTTTCAACATTAAACATGGGGCCCGGATGACCCTCAGAAATCAACAACGTTGCTTATATTTTATTTACTGAAGCCCCTTTAAAATTTAAAATGACCCTTTGGAAAATGTCATAAGGGCCATTGGTGTCCCCCAAGCAATCGAGCCTAGGCACAACACTGCATCCTGCACGTAATCCTCGCGAGGGGGTGTTGCAGTACAACTAGATAGATAGATAGGGGTTTACCAGTACTAGTGTGTGGGCCGGATTCAGCTCTGCGTGGAAGCATCATGCAGCCCATATATTTCTTCAAGCCCCTTTTGTTTGCAATGGAGTTTAACTGCCAAGTCAACACATTTTGCACCGAATGGAATCTTCCTCCTTATATATCGTGTGTATATAGCACGAGTCTATTTCAAAGTTTAGGGGTATCAGGTGTTTTCTTCAAAATCTATTTGGAACTGCCTGAATGTTTTGCAAAAAATGTAGGCCCTGACAACTTTTTTTGTTTGTTTGATTTGAGGTTTAAAGTCCCCATCAACACTGTGAAGGTCATTTTGGAGACATTGCTTCCAATTTTGTGGGACTTTTACCCGACATTGAGATGGTTATGATATCTGCAGCCCAATGAGCTTTTTTTTCCGTGACGTACTTCCAGTTCTAAAAATAGAACGGGAAAAGCCCTGGAAGTCATCTGTCATATTGCTTCAAAGGCAGTGGGACAGATAAAGTGTTAATTACAGCGTAAAACAGTGGAATTCTTTTAAACTTTTCGGGAATTCTAATGTAAGATAAAGGGAGAAACACCGAAATGCTGCCAGATATGAAATTTCGCATTTCGAAAATGATATATTGTACATACGACCCAACAGGTCCCATCTCTCTCCTCTCTCTCTCTCTCTCAGCGCACCAACAATTAGCTAGCGCAGGCAAATGTAAATGCAGCTTGTCATTAAATGACGTCACGTCAACCGACATGTAGCGTGTCAACAACGTCGTGTCTGCACCAAACCAACTTCAAAGCCATGCAGTGAATTGGACATTGAAACGTCGATTAAACGTCAGAACGTTGCGTTGGCGATAATACGGCGTTGCTTAATAAATATCATTTGCCCAGTGCTCGGACCCATCAAGACTCAGTGGGATTGGAACATTAAATTCAAAACAAACGTAGAACACCCTTTCAGTGCATAAAAATGAAACACTCCTTCGCAAGTGCAAGACTTTACAGTAAAATCTGGTAGATTTGTAGATTGGTTCAACCTGCCTAGCCCTTAGGTCTACATTTACCCATTTGGTACCGGAAACCCCAAAAGGGTTAAATGACACACCGTGCAGGCCCAGATCAGACGCGGCAGAGTGTCTGATTGGGGCCTACACTGTTTGCAAAAAGTTTGGTCATTTTCCAAATAAATTTTGAAGAAAACACAACCTGACACCCCTAAATTTTGGAAATGACTCCTGCTATATATGAGGAAGATTCCATTTGGTATAAAAAGGCTATGGGCTTCTTGGATACAGGGATCAGTCAAACCACTCTCTCGTCTCAACGGTCACGTGGCATTGAAGCGAGTTAGAGTGGTTGTTGACGGCATGACGTCGAGCCAACGTTGACTCGACGCCCGTCTGTAAGTCCACTCATTTTTTTTTTTCCACTGTCAGTATGTTTACTTGTCTGCCTAACAGTCCCATCATTCGTCTGTTAGTCATTCAGTCAGTCAGTCTGTGTGTCATCTGTCTGTCTACTATCAGTTTGTCAGTCAAACCTCTCTCTCTCTCCCATGCCAACGGTCATGTGACAATGAAGTGAATTGGAGTGGGTGTCGACGGCATGGCGCCGAACCAACATTGACTCAACGCCCCTCCGTCAGTCCACTCATAAGTTTATTTCGACTGTCAGTATGGACATTTAAATTGCACATGTAGACAGATCGTTGGACAGATTTCTAAAGATAGATAGATAGATGATAGAGATAGATAGATAGATAGATAGATAGATAGATAGATAGATAGATAGATAGATAGATAGATAGATAGATAGCGAATAAAATGTAAGTTACGTAAATAACTAATTTTGTAAGTAAGCTTTCATGAATAACGGTATCTCAAGCCATTGACATGGGTCTTCACGAAAAGATTTTCGTCAATTAAAAACGGATTTAGGATAAATGAATTTCGGTAATAAAAGCGAAATATCATTCTTTCCTTCTCGAGGCATTATTTCAATGAAAACAGGTATATTTTCTCTCAAAATGTCTGAATATCGTTACCATTTTAAGTTCCGCAAATACATTTAAATAGCGATGGTCGTTTCAATTGACAGCCAGTACTTTGCGCATGTGCAAGAATGACAGCATAAACGGAATTCCTAAAACCTCCAATTAGCATGGACTCTCACCACTTTGCCTGGGCAGGCTTAAATCCTCTAAGTGGTTTACCAGTACTTGTGTTCGGGTTGGTTTCAGCTCTGCGTGGAAGCATCATACAGCCCATCTACTTCAAGGCCCGATGGATGGGGCCCTGATGAGACACTGTGTTCTGCGGCATCTGACCTAGGCCTGACAGGCTGTATTGTTTGGCAACTACCCGTTTTGGGGTTTCCTATACAATATGGGTTAAAAGACCAATTTCTGTATTTAGCTTTTAAATATTCTAACCTTCTCTTTTCACACTGCAGTACTTGTAAACCCATTTCATCAACTCCTACACCCTTCAACACTGGGTTTGCCGGAACCCCTCTTATGTCCCTCTCGGAGGGGTTAAGACGTATTGGAAGAAAGAAAGAAAGCATTGACTGGGCAGTGGCTAAAAATGACCTAAATGCAATACAACTGCTGCAGTGTTTTTAACCATTGCATGCAACTCTGTGTTGGCAGGGGGGGGGGGGGGGGGTTAAATTAAGAAATGCAATTTATTTTTCTGCAGTTCATGGAAGTATGAATGCAGTGGGTCCTGCAAAGTAAATGAACCCCGAAGGGGTTCATGTAAACTTTGCTAGCGACCCACTGTTGTTCATACTTTCATGAAAAGCAGAAAAATAAAGCTTTTTTTTATATTTACATTATTTGTCCCTCATCATTGAGCGAAAAAATGCTTGTAGGGCAAACGTTAAAAGCTAAAAAACATTTACACGCTGTTTTTCTACAAAGAGCGGAGCAGCGTTGACGTCATCAACGCCTGTAGAGAACAATGGTTTAAAATGACGTCACTAAAAATCATGTGATTCAATGTGTTCATGGAAGTATGAAAGCAATTTTTTTTCTATAGGTCTACATTAGACTTTACACTTGAAATGTAAATATTCTTAGATGAACACCCCAGATCATGGAGTACACCGTTTGTTATTATTTTAAACCCGCACAACCTCGCGTTGATGGGGCGATGATGAAAAAGATAAACATTTGTGACTACCGGCGTGGATACACACCGAACTTGTGGAAGAAGGGTAATCACACAATTCCTCAGCATTATAAGGTATAAGGATAAGATACATAAGGAAGGTACCCTCTGACTGGGAACAGAGTTTCATTGTCTGTCTCTACAAGGGCAAGGGCGATGCATTGGAACGGGGCAACTACTGTGGTCCCAAGTTGACAGAACAGGTCATGAAAGTCCTGGAGAGGATTGTGGATAGCCTCATTAGGCAGTTGGTGTCCATCGATGATTCCCAGTTTGGCTTCGTCCCAGGAAGAGGCACAACAGATGCAATTTTTGTTGTACGGCAGCTGCAAGAGAAGTATCTGGCGGCCAACAGGAGACTTTACATGGCTTTGTAGACCTGGAGAAGGCATTTGTTCGAGTGCCTAGTAAAGTCATCTGGTGGGCACTAAGAAAACTTGAAGTGGACGAGTGGATTGTGAAACTGGTCCAAGGGATGTATGCTAATGCTCGGAGCCGTGTCCGCGTTGGTCATGGTTATAGTGAAGAATGCGAGGTGAAGGTGGGTGTTCATCAAGGCTCTGTTCTCAGCCCACTGCTTTTTATCATTTTGCTTGAAGCCTTGTCATGCGAGTTCCGCTCTGGAGTCCCCTGGGAGGACCTGTATGCTGATGACCTTGTCATCATAGCTGAATCCCTTGAGGAATGTGTCAGGAGGCTTTTAACTTGGAAAGACGAAATGGAGGCGAAAGGGCTGAGAGTGAATGCAGGAAAGACAAAGATCATGATCTGTGGTACAGGTCTGGACCTCTTGCAGAGTACAGGTCAGTTCCCGTGCGCTGTATGTCGCACTGGAGTGGGCAGCAACAGTATCTTTTGTAATTGCTGCAAGTTCTGGGTGCACAAGAAATGCAGTGGACTCAAACGCTTGATAGAGGACCCTGATTACAGGTGTACACGGTGCCAAGGAACTGCAGGTTAAGTCCAAGTCGGATCCGACAAGCTGGAGGTTTTAGCTTCCTTCTGCTACCTAGGTGATATGCTCTCTGCAGCGGGTGGTTGCGACCTTTCAACTACATCACGTGTGAAAACAGCCAGGAAGAAATTCAAGGAGTTGCTACCAGTTCTCTCTTCCCGCCACCTATCGTTCAAGACACGTGGCCGTGTGTATAGCTCTTGTGTGCGGAGTGCAAAGCTCCATGCCAGTGAGACATGGCCATTGACAAAGCCAAACCTCGACAGCGAAATGACAGGACAATGATCAGACAGATCTGCAATGTCAAGCCACAGGACACTGGCACCATCAGGTCCAGTGAGTTACTTGAGCGTCTTGGCATTGAGGACCGGGACCTCATCCTGAAAGAGAGAAGACTTCGCTGGTATGGACATGTGGAACGCTCCAACGGTGCAGTCAAGACTGCCTGTGACATACAGGTAGGTGGAAAGCGGGGGCCAGGAAGGCCCAAGATGACCTGGAAGCAGCTAACAGAAAAAGATTGCAGAGAATGGAAGCTCTCTGCTATCGATCCTCATGATAGACAAGCCTGGAGATCTGGTGTAAGATCTGCCATGCGTGCAGCAAGCCAACTACCTGGAAGGGGTCCCACTTATGTGGACGCTGCCCCTGTACCTGCACGTTAATAAAAAATGTGTTGATGATGATGAAGATTGAATTCTGCTTATGTTAAATAAGATGCACTCAGGGGACACACAGTGTGTACCTTGTGCTGTTGCAATGGCTTACAGTTGGATATAGCATGGGTCTTGCTTGGAAACGCGGCCAGCCTAAACAACTAGACAGCAGGGTTGTGCAGGTAACCGTTAAAATTACAATTGCAGAGCTCTGTATAATGTACACACCAATCAAGGGGTATCCCAATGTTTCCTTGGAGTTCCAACAGGTGTAAAATCATTTGTCCCCGTGTTCTCACAGGTATATTGCCATGAATCTGCAGTGTACTTACAACTTTGCATTGAAACTCTGTTGGTTTCATTGGCTGATTGGCGTCTCGTAGGGCTGGCAAATCGGAGCTGAAAAGATAATCGATTATCAGTCCTGCCATTGCGATCGATAATCGATTAGTAATCGTTAAGGTTTCTGTCATAATTTTACCTGTCTGGCTTTCTGTCTGAGCATGACTCTTACCATATGTTGCACTTTACCATATGTATATTTGAACAGACAGGCCTGAGCAAACAGTGTAGACCCAGATGAGATGCCACATCATGCGGCGTCTCATCAGGGTCTGCACTGTTTGCCGCTCATTCAGCTACATGTATTTTAGGCATAACTTTGGGTAGTAAATTGTACCTATCAAGTAAGCGATTAAAAGCAAATCAGAAATGATAATCATTTTTGTGGGATTTATCGATCGATTAACCGCTTACACAATTAATCGTGTCAGCCTTAGCGAGAGGAGCTGTCGTTTCATCTTAATGTCGGGTAAAAGTCCCACATAATCCAAAATGACCTACATGTATTCAGTGTTGAAGGGGATGTAGAACCTCAAATAAAAAAAAAAAACTTTTTCACTCTTTCGCTATACATTTACCAAATATTAACATTTTGGTTCATGGACTGTTGGGGACTATACAAGTTATGGTTTGTTGGGCACATGCACTGTTGCTAAAATTACCATATGACAAGCTCTGAGTTACCAATGTGGGATTGGGTAGCAGTGCTTATTTGCATAGTCATATAACAGGTCTGTCACTCATCAATCATGCACTCATAATGCTTGAGCCAGAATGCACCTCTGCTAACAGCACCACCTCTGTTATGCAGATTAAAACTTTCTTTCAACAATACTTCAGGTGGTTGTCACTATATCCTGCTTAATGTCAAATCGTATCATTTGACATGTCACCAGTAACAATTCTGATTCTGATAGAACTGACCCAACCCCAGAATGCCACAAGAACCTGACAGGATACCCTGGGGATTGAATATCACTCTAGTTATGCGGCATCTGCAGCTGTTCATTACATACACTCCAGATTTGCAGCAATGTGGATGATGCCTATAGAGTGATCATGTAATAGATAACTGTAGAGATCTTTGATATGGGTCGTGCACAGGGGATTTCCAGTAAAAGTGGCATTCATTCCTCAACTGATGCCTGTGAAACATGTTCGGATAATGAAATTAATAGCCCTGCCAAGGATAAAAAACCCATCACCTATACACCATCAGTACCTTCCATAGTAGTGTCTGTTTATGCCCCTTCTGGCTTGTAAATGCCCTCTTAAATGCTTATTGTAACATACTATATATACATAGCTGTAGGGACTGAGTGGTATCTGTATATATGCCCATATAAGCCATTAGCCAGACAAACTTATTACAGAAGGACCTGGGGGTTCAAACCTGCCCTGGAAGCTCAGTTGGTAGAGTGACCGCGCCGGGGAAGGGAGGTCACGGGTTCGATTGCGGACGGCGACATACCAATGTCGTTAAAAATGGTACTAGCTGCTCCTCGCTTGGTACTCAGATTTACGGGGTAGAGCTAGGACTGGTCGACCCACTACGGGCCAGTGTCAGGATAATGTGAGTGGGTGTGGTCTCATGTAATGTGTCTGGGATATGAAACTTCAGTGAGGCAGCACTATAAAAGTGAGCATTGAGCTCACCATCGTGATATGACTGAAAAATTGTTGAAAGCGACACACACACTTGGGGGTTCAAGTTAGAAGCAAAGTCATTGTGTTTGTTACTCATATATGATTTATCTACAACTATGTAGAACTCATTGAAAACACTATCATGAGATAGGAGTTTGTGATCCCCCCACCGACCCCCCCCACACACACACACATACATTATTTCATTTATTTATATTTATAAAATTTGAAGCCAGTGCTCTTACTACATGTACATTTTGTAAGTTTCACAGTGTGCCATACTGTCATCGCCACTAATACATGTTTACACATATTAAAGATAACTCAAGGAAGAAAGCCTGTGTAATTTACTGCCTATCACTGCATATACTATCCTATCACCTGCGAAGGAGTTACGGCCGTTTATTTTCTAAAAAATGTGCTATTAACCTTGTGATGCAAACTACTTCAACATTTCTTCACTGATTCAGCTGAAACTTTGCACATGCTTTCCTTGTGAGGTGAAGGGGTGCCTAACACAATTTTCACGTTGATCCTATCATCTGTGATGGAGTTACAGCCCTTGCTTTTCTAAAAAACGCGTTTGAAAACCTTGTGATGCAAACAACTTCCACATTTCTTCACCGTTTGAGCTGAAACTTTGCACATGCATTCCTTGTGAGGTAATGGGATGCTTAACACAATTTTTACGTTGATCCTATCATCTTCGGAGGAGTTACGGCCCTTAATTTTCTGAAAACCGCATTCTTAAGCCGATTGAGCTGAAACGTTACACATGCTTACCTTGTGAGGTAAAGTGGTGCCTAACGCAATTTTCAAGTTGATCCTTTCACATGCAAAGAAGTTATGGAAAAACGCGTTCGAAAACCTTGTGATGCGAACAACTTCCACATTTCTTCACCGATTGAGCTGAAACATTGCACATGACTTGTATTCCTTGTGAGGTAAAGGGGTACCTAACACAATTTTCACGTCGATTCTATCATCTGCTAAGGAGTTATGGCCCTTTATTTTCTGAAAAACGCATTATTAAACTTTGTGTCGCGAACTACTTCCACATTTCTTCGCCAATTTTGTTAAATTTTTCGCATATGCATTTGCAATGATATGTAGATGTGCCTAACAGAAAATTCATTCTGCTCGGATGAAGCATTTTGGAGTTATGTCCCTTGTTTTCCCCTCAAATTGGCTCCAACAGGGACATTGCTCACTTATAGTGATGGCTCTTGTTGGTTATAAAATTCTCATTCTATCATAACAGCCTATATGAGTATTGTGATCAACGAACATCACGAAAACATGTCTATATAATTCTGTACACGCATGATAGCATCCAGTAAGCTTTCATAGCAATCAAATGATCATCAGTGCTGTCATTGTGATCGATAATCAATTAGTAACCACTGAACATACTAGAGATTTGGTCATATTTTTACCTCTTGCCATAACATCTTTCTTGTCATGTGTTATACATTACCGCATGAATTAGGACAGACAGGCCTGATCAAACAGTGTAGACCCAGAATGCATTGTCTCTTCAGGGTCTGCACTGTTTGCCACTTATCCAGCCATTTTAGATATAAATTGGGTTGTAAATTATACTTATCGAACAATCGATTACTACTAAATATGATAATCAGTTTAGGGGAATCTATTGATCGATTAATCGGTTATTGGTGTCAGCCTTACCACCTCTACATGATTGGTTTGTTTGTTTGATTTGAGGATTAACGTCCCCGTCAACACTGTAAATGTCATTTTGGAGACTTAATTGCTTCCAATTTTGTGGGACTTTTACCCGACATTGAGATGAAATGACAGCTCAAGCCCTGCCGCCCAATGAAACCAATAGGGTTTATAAGCATGGACGGGCTGACTCGCACCGCTTTGCCTGGAAAGGCTTAGATCCTCTAACTGGTTTACCAGCACTTGTGTACGGGTCGGTTTCAGCTCTGTGTGGAAGCATCATGCAGCATGCCCATATATTTCTTCAAGCCCCGATGGGCGGGGGCCGATTACATTGTTGGAGAAGTAAAGAAAAAATAGACATTTTGCAACTGAAAATAAATCAATGCATGGTGTTTTAGTGTCTTTACATGCGAGTAGATTAAAAACCCTGTGTGCTTAGCGTAGGCTCAAGCTATTTTAAAAAGCTGATTGTTGTGTATTTACATAAATTTCAAATCGGGCGCCATGATTTCGTGCGGGAGGTCAACATTGAAGAAATCTGCAACTTGAAAACGGGCGTATAATGTCACATTGTGAGTGTTTCAGTAATTATGACGCATCAGAAAAACAGACAAAGTAATCTCAAAATCAACCAGCAGGTAATCTGTTTAATAGTGTGTCTTAAATGAATGGAACTATTGCAGATTTACTCATTTGACATATGTTTCCGCGACTATCTGACTATTCAAAATTCTGTCAGACACTAAAATTAACGTCGGAGCAACACCATGATATGTTAACTACCGGTAGTCATTTGCATATTATATATCACATATATTTTACATATACATGTACTTGTTTTTGTTTGTTTTCCCTTCCGAAAAGAGGGCTTTTTCTAAAAGGAAAGAATTTGCTCCTTGGGAGCAAATTCTTTTTTTTATTCAAATCAACAATGCAGAATAGAGTTTCGAAAATTAGTGTCCCTGCCCTGAAAGTCTATATTGTCAAAAATTTTCTTTCATCAGAACTAAACATAAATTAAAAAAAAATATATATAGACAGATAGATGGATATAAATATTGCCTATTGGAGCATGAGCTCAATAGTTAGTGCTCTTGCCTCTGATGCTAGAGGCCCCCCTGTTTGATCCCTGGCAGCGGTGATTATTTCGGTGTCCGAATACGCTCCATTAGCATCATTTGCAGGGATGAATGTAAAAATGTACACTGTCATTTGGTTCGGAACGTTAACTAGAGCCCCCTCCCCCCCTGTGCAAAGAGAGTCATCCCTTGTGAAGGTTAAGTTTAGACCTTGACCGTAATTACATGATCACTGTGTAGGCTTCCATCCCGCAAACCTGGTGTGTACACAAGCTATTTATGATCAAATATGACCGACCACAGCATAAGAAGATAGACAGGTAGCATACCAATGTCCAACACTAAGAATCAAGACATACTCGTGTAACGGCTTGTAGCTCGCTCCGTAGATTCTTTGCACGGCCCTGGGTTCAATTCCCGGTCAAGTCATGTTCTTTTGTCAACCTCTGTGACATTTGGTGGCCTAGTGTGGGTCCAGCACCGCGTCTGAGAGCATGAAATAGTATGAAGAATGAGTAGCGCAGCCGGATTGGATAGGACAGAGATTAGGGAAGAATCTCATTAGCCAGGTCGGCCATGTGGCTTGGTAGCTCAGTCGGTGGAGTGTTCTCATGGTATGCAAGAGGCCCTGGGTTCAAGTCCCGGCCCTGGGTTCAAGTCCCAGTCAAGCCATGTTTTTTTTTCCACCCTTGTACATGTAACTGTCACTCTGAAGAAGACCTTTTGATATTTTTGTCTGACTTTATTCTACAAGTAAATGAAATAAATGCTGGATAAGTTTAGCAATACCACACCCCTTTAGCCGACTGATTGCCTTATCATTTACTATTCTCATGTCAGAAACAGTCTTAAATATTCATTTGACCTGGTACGTGTACATTGCATGGCCTGATGAAACTGAAAGTATGTTATATTAGAGGTGCTTTATATATATAGACTTATTTAAGGATAATTTTGCGGCTTGTTTCTCACATTGAACCATTGTCCAGCTGAATAGATTAATTTTTACTCTCAAGATTCACATGGGGGGGGGTAACTATCCCGCACATGAGCCCCACTTTCCCCCGCCTATCCCAGTTGGTGGTGATGGGGGGGTGGTTACAAATGACTAGACTAGTGCATTATAAAAACTTATGTAAGGAAAATCTCCAGTCTGGAGATCTTCTGCGTAAAAGGAGATCATAGGCAGCAATAAAATGCCTTATAGACATGGGCAACTTAAAAAAAAATGCAGCAAAAGTGTGACAATGGGGGTCAAATTTCAAACCAGATATATCATGATGGTTTTATCATTTTTTGGACCAGTGAACATCAAATGTTAAGAATTTTATAGTGTTTAAAGGACAAAACCCATGAGTTTTTTTTTTTTTTTAATTATTATTTTCACCATTTTTCATTACATTTTTGCAATTCCTCAGTAAACATTAGACGTGATACTTCGCCAAGATTTGAAAGAAAATGTCATTTTTTTTCTTCTGTAACTTTTAGTGGGTACACATATCCATCATTCTGGCCAATTTTTTCTCACTTAGTTCCACTTAATATTTTTTTAGGGATTTTTTTGCAATATTAGAGCCATATTTTTTCAAAACACACCTAATTAGTAATAAAGTTTTTTTCACAAGAAAAGTAGGCAAGATATTTAAGAAAAATCTTATTCTTAGCAATATTAGAGGCATTTCAAAAACAAATGTAAAATTTCATTTGATTGTAATAAATATTTATGATTTTTGGTGGCTTTCAAAAACATGTATATTTTCTATAAAAATGTTACACTTGTGACAGTTTCAGCACTGCTGTATAATGCCTAAATTTTTCATTTCTGATCAAATAAGTGTTACATTTTACATATTTTGGTAATGAAAGGAAACAAAGATACGTCTCAGAAAGTAAGTCTCCAACTTCAACAGTACTTTTGAGTAAAAAATTATAGAATAGACTATCCCTATGTACAGAAGAAATATTTTTTTCCAGTATTTCACATAAAAAGTGTTTGAGTATATTATCTTACCAATATTAATCTATGTTATGACAATTTTGATACAGTTTATTTGAAACTTAAAGTCTTGGGTACAATCTGCAGGCTACATTTAACAGGTACAAAATGTTACACTTGTGACACATTTCATCACTGAAGTTAAATGGCTACAATTTTAATCTGAGGAAAAAAGCTGTGACATACATAATAATTTTTGGATTGAACAAAGACTAGAGAACATATGAACAAGTATTTAATGAACTTTTTAACAGAACTTGTAAACAAACAATACCATAAAACTGTTGTCCTCTGCATATTGTATTTTTTCAGATATATCATTTTGAAACTATTGAAATATTTTGTTTTACCATCATTTATCCTTTATACCATCATTTTATAAACAATTTGTTTTAAGATCAAAGCTTTAGCTACATTCATGAGGCTTAATTCGAAAGTAACTCAAAGCATTACACTTGTGACAATGTTAGTTGCAAACTTTTAAAGTCTCAAGCTCAATTTCCTGGACAAAACAGTTTGGCACTCGTGTATATTTTGGCAAATAAGATGACTAGACTGGATAGTAAAATTAATTCTTCCACTTTAAAGTAACTTTGGAACAAGAAACAAATATAATAAAACAGTATAATCCAACATAGACTAGATTGTTTTCAGATTTCATTCTATCAGTGTTGAAATACATTATTGTGTCAATGTATTAACTCTGTTGTCTTATCATTTAAAATAGTTCATTTTGAGTTCAAAATATTAATACAAATCTGGAGTGTAAAAACTGAATGTGTTACACTTGTGAAATACTGGTTTCATTTGATCTCCTGATCTTAATGTTTTAAAATATGATTAACATAGTCTCTGAAGTGTACACTGAATTCATTTGACTTAACTAATCATAATTGCTCTTTTGAAGGCCTCTTAACTAATCATAATTGCTCTTTTGAAGGTCTCATTATCAAGAATTATTAATCAGTGACCCATATAGGGTTATATGAAGCAAAGGCCAATATAATATATACATTTTGTTACACATCAATACATGTAAATCTTGATACTGACACCTTCAAGCAAGTTTTGTTAAATCAATCCTTTTGGAATATCTGTCTCAGTACTCTTCATTTTTCTACAGATTATTTCTTGATTGTTGAATCTCATGAGGTATAAATTTGAGCTTGATTCCTCGCACAGGGAGTAGTCTCGGCGGTGAAAGCCTCTGTATTATATCGGAATGTGGGTTGGTGGAGACATCATTTTGGCTCGGCCAGGTATAGACAGTGGGTGAAACTTCTTTCATAAACCGTAGTGTGACTTCACTGTCAAACTTCAACACCTATACAATAAAAAAGTATCAATAGAGTTCGATAAAGAAATAGTGTCTTATTAAAATGCATCAACAAGTAGGCTGGTATAGACTATAATTTGATCATTAATAATTCAAACTGATGTGTAAAAGTGAAAATATAGTAGTAGGGGAAATACGTTTTTAATTGAAAGGTATTTTAGAATGCATTTTTAGCTCACCTGAGCCTTTAGGCTCATAGGTGAGCTTATAGTATAGCCATGGTCCGTCGTCCGTCCGTCCGTCCACCATTTTCAAAGATCTTCTTCTCCTATACTGCAGGGCCAATCAAAGCCAAATTTCATATGGAGCCTCAGTGGGATGGGGGAACGAAAGTTTGTTCGCGGGGTCTGGATCACATGACCAAAATGGCCGCCATGCCCATATATGGTAAAAAGCCTTCAAAAATCTTCTTCTCCAGAACCATAAGGCCAGTGGCCTTGAAACTTGGCATGTAGCATATGGTACTCGGGCCCATCATGGTTTGTACAAATGGTGACCCTGGGTTGACCTTGACCTATTTTACAGCAATGTCAAATTTGTCGACTTAGGCTTTTGCATGGGGCAAAGTGAAAATAATGGATTTATAGGAAACCATTGAAGACAGTGTCACCAAAATTTGTAGATCAGGTAAAGTAACTGAATACATGAATGTATTTGGATCAGAAAGGTCAAGGTCATTCATTGGCCTTGTTCGCGGGTCTGGATCACATGACCAAGATGGCCGCCATGCCCATATATGGTAAAAAGCCTTCAAAAATCTTCTTCTCCAGAACCATAAGGCCAGTGGCTTTGAAACTTGGCATGTAGCATATTGTACTCGGGCCCATTATGGTTTGTACAAATGGTGACCCTGGGTTGACCTTGACCTATTTTACAGCAATGTCAAATTTTCCGACTTAGGCTTTTGCATTGGGCAAAGTGAAAATAATGGATTTATAGGAAACCATTGAAGACAGTGTCAACAAAATTTGTAGATCAGGTAAAGTAATTGAATACATGAAGATCTATGGGTCAGAAAGGTCAAGATCATTCATTGGCCTTAGACCAAGGTCATTCAGGATCCATATTTCAAACATTTTTTTCTCCAAAACTGCTGAGCCAATTTAAGTAAAATTTAATATGGAGCCTTTGTGAGTTGAACAAATGAAAAAATGCCAATACGGTCTAGATCACATGACCAAAATGGCCGTCATGCCCATATATGGTAAAAAGCCTTAAAAATTCTTCTCCTCCAGAACCGTAAGGCCAATGGCCTTGAAACTTGGCATGTAGCATATGGTACTCAGGCCCATCATAGTTTGTACAAATGGTGACCCTGAGTTGACCTTGACCTATTTTACAGCAATGTCAAATTTGCCGACTTAGGCTTTTGCATGGGAAAAAGTGAAAATAATGGATTTTTAGGAAACCATTGAAGACACTGTCACCAAAATTAGTAGATAAGGTAAAGTAGCTGAATACATGAAGATCTATGTGTAAGAAAGGTCAATGTCATTAATTGACCTTAGACCAAGGTCACGCAGGTTCCATATTTCAAACATTTTTTCTCAGAAACTACTGAGCCATTGAAGTGAAATTCAATATTGAGCCTTTGGGAGTTGAACAAATGAAAAGCTGCCAATATGGTTCAGATCACATGACCAAGATGGCCAGCACGCCCATATATGGTAAAAACACTTCGAAATTCTTCTTCTCAAGAACCGTAAGGCCAATGGCCTTGAAACTTGGCATGTAGCATATGGTACTCGGGCCTATCATAATTTGTTCAAATGGTGACCCTGGGTTGAACTTGACCTATTTTACAGTAATGTCAAATGTGCTGACTTCTAGGCTTTTGCATAGGAAAAAGAGAAAATAATGGATTTTTAGCTCACCTGAGCCTTTAGGCTCATAGGTGAGCTTATAGTATAGCCATGGTCCGTCGTCCGTCCGTCCACCATTTTCAAAGATCTTCTTCTCCTATACTGCAGGGCCAATCAAAGCCAAATTTCATATGGAGCCTCAGTGGGATGGGGAACGAAAGTTTGTTCGCGGGGTCTGGATCACATGACCAAGATGGCCGCCATGCCCATATATGGTAAAAAGCCTTCAAAAATCTTCTTCTCCAGAACCATAAGGCCAGTGGCCTTGAAACTTGGCATGTAGCATATGGTACTCAGGCCCATCATGGTTTGTACAAATGGTGACCCTGGGTTGACCTTGACCTATTTTACAGCAATGTCAAATTTGCCGACTTAGGCTTTTGCATGGGGCAAAGTGAAAATTGGAACAAGTTTTCGTTTTGTTTCATTTGCTTCTGTATACAGTATACCATTTATGTCCAATGGACAGTTCCTCATATTTTCCCTTTCTGTGAGCCAGGCACCGAGGTTATAAAACTTTTTTCACGCTCAACTCACTTCAGCATGAAATTTACCCTGCTCATAAGTTTTAAAATGCCAACAAATATTGAGATGGCATTTTAAAATTTATGAGCAGGGTAAATGACATTTTCTGCTGATCTAAATAGGAAAATTGTCACCAGACAGGTGAGCGGTTCAGGACCACTGGTCCTCTGGTTTTATATTCTATTAATACTGGTAAAATATTTCACCATAACTTTGCTATGAACATCTTGTGGACTGTTGACCTGGTCTTGCTGGACAGTCGTACAGCTACAAAGTCCTCCTCCTTATAGCTGAAATGTTGAATTATAAGCTGTAAAAGCAACTGATATAGATTGTTCCTGCATGCATGTAGCCTTTAGCTTATAAATGCTTAAACACTACTTATTTTGCATTGCTTGCTTTAGTAACACACACTGTTTACAAACTCTGTCTTTTATACATGTAGCACTGCTTGCTTTCTATATATGCACCCTTTGGTTATTAATCACCCTCTGCTTAGTGCTAGCTGGCATTAGTAACACAAAGTAAGGTGAGTGGTTTGACTGATGCACTACCATATTAACCATTTAACCAGGCTCTGCAAGCATCATGCAACCTGGGGGTTCCGGCTAGTATAGAAATACTAGTTTGTATTAACTCCTATTTAGCGCTAACATTCCATTTACTCACCGTTGAGCTAGGCTAACATAGTGGTGAAGGTCAGGTAGGTATCCCAGGCTCAGAAGACCATAATGACCAGGCTCAGAAGGTGCTATCAGAAGATCGGGCTCCTCAGTATGAGTGAAGTGTAGCTTCACTTTTAGCATGTTTGCAAGGGATTGTATGCAAACATGGTCCACATAGGTACCGTCTTGGGCCACTTTTTCAACATAGCTGGTGAATGGTTCAGCCAGAAATTGCTCCATTTCTGATTGCTTTGACTGAAAAAATACAATCTACTATCTGCCATATGCATTTAGGCCTACTGCTCATTTGTATTGGTTGCCATGGAAACCAAAATGAAAAATAAATAAATAAAAAAAATAATAATTAAAAAATCATCTCCTCAGAAACCGTATGCTCTATGAGGCTGAGAGTTTATGAAAATATTCACCATATTTGCCTTTACAGATTTTGTGTTTTTTATGAAATTCGGCTCTTTAGTTTGATTGCTATGGCAACTTAGATTTTCCATAGACTTATAATGGGGAAAATTGAAAAATGGCATTAACTACAAAGCCTTTGCAGATATTTTGACAAAAGTTTCATAGAAATGTTTCTTAAGTAAACTTCTCTCAGCCATTCGCTTTTGTGTCAACCTGAGGGCCCAGTAGGTTGTGCCGGGGCCATGCCCCGCCCCCAGTACTTCATAAAATGCCTTATATCTGAGAAACCTTACAGATCCCCACCCCTAAACCGTATATATTCTTGTTTCTTATGATAAGGTGCAATAAGTGACACCAACCTGGGGATCCCCCCGGATGTGCCAGGGACATGCCCCACCTCCTCCACTTCATAAAATGCCATTTATCTCAGAAACCATTCAGATCCCCACCCATAAACCGTATATATTCTTGTCTCTTATGATAAGACAAACTCAGTGACACCAACCTGGGGGTCCCCTGGGATGTGCCTGGGCCATACCCCACCCCTCCATTTCACAACAGGCCCAATATTCCAGAAACCTAACAGATCCCAACCACTAAATGAAATATATTTTTGTTCCTTATGATAAGTTGCATTCAGTGACACCAACCTGGGGGACACCTGGGATGTGCCGGGGACATGCCCAACCCCATCCACTTCGTAAAAGATTGGCCCCCGCCCATAGGGGCTTGAAGAAATATATGGGCTGCATGATGCTTCCACGCAGAGCTGAATCCGGCCCGCACACTAGTACTGGTAAACCGCTTAGAGGATCTAAGCCTGTCCAGGAACCGCAGTGTGAATAAACCCTATTGGTTTCATTGGGCGGCAGGGCTTGAGATGTCATTTCATCTCAATGTCGGGTAAAAGTCCCACAAAATTGGAAGCAACATCTCCGAAATGACCTTTACAGTGTTGACGGGGATGTTTAACCTCAAATATAACAAACAAACAAACAAAACTTCATAAAAGGCCAAATATTCAAAAACCTTACAAATCCCCACCCCTAAACCATATATATTCTTAGGCCCCCGCCCATAGGGGCTTGAAGAAATATATGGGCTGCATGATGCTTCCACGCAGAGCTGAATCCGGCCTGCACACTAGTACTGGTAAACCGCTTAGAGGATCTAAGCCTGTCCAGGAACCGCGGTGCGAGGCGGACCGTCCATGCTAATAAACCCTATTGGTTTCATTGGGCGACAGGACTTTAGATGTCATTTCATCTCAATGTCGGGTAAAAGTCCCACAAAATTGGAAGCAACGTCTCCAAAATGACCTTTACAGTGTTGACGGGGACGTTAAACCTCAAATCAAACAAACAAAACATATATATTCTTGTTCCTTGTGATAAGAAGCATTAAGTGACACCAACCTGGGGGTCCCCCAAGATGTGCCGGTGACATGCCCCACTCCCTCCACTTTATAAAACGCCATTTATCTCAGAAACCATTCGGTTCTCCACCCCTAAACCATATATATTCTTGTTCCTTGTGATAAGACACAATCAGTGACGCCAACATAGGGTTCCCCCCCCCCCACCCGCCTGTGGTGCCACGGGCCATGCCCCACCCCTTTACTTCATTAAAAGCCATGTATCTCAGAAACCGGTCAGATCCCCACCCCTTAGCCATATATTCTTGTTCCTTATGATAAGATCCAACTTCATAATAGGCCATATATCATATAAACTATTCAAATCCCCACCACATAATCACATATATTCTTGTTCATTGTTATTAGCCACATTCAGTCACCCCATCTTGTGGGGTCTGCAGGGGCCATTTCTTTCCCATCCACTTCATAAAAGGGCCTCATATCTCAGAAACTGTTCAGCATTAGGTTGCAACAATCTTGGGCTTTTCTGGAATCCACCATGCCCGAATCCTTCCACTGCTTAAAAGGCCTTACATCTCAGGAGCCATACATATCCCACCACTAAACCATATATGTCTCTGTTCCTTTTCATAAGACACATTTAGTGACACCAACCAGGGCTCCATTGGTTCATGCCCCACCCTCTCTACTATATAAAACACCTAATATTTCAGATACAGTCCACATGAGTGCTCATTTGGGAATGGGGTTTGTTTGGGAGACTTTATAATTGGTAGATTAAAATCATACCATGTTGCCATTGGGCAGTGCCCATCTGAGCTCCGGGTTATGAAATTTGGCTCTTTGGTTTGTTTGCTATGGCAAGTAAGAGTTTCCATTGACTTATAATGGGGAAAATTGAAAAACGACATTTATGCCTTTCAAAATATTTTGTCAAACTTACATAGAAATGTTCCTTTAATAATGTTCTTTTAGGCCTATTGGTTGCCACAGATGGGAAATTGTCAGTTGTCATCTGTTGTCCTGCAACAACACATTCAAGCGACATCAGACCTCTGAAGCCACTAGGCTGATCGGGTCCAAATTTTATCTGTAGCATCCTTGGGCACAGGGCTTCCATGGTTAATTAAAATATTTTGCTGCCAGTCGGCAGTGCCCCCCTGAGCTCTAGTGAGCATAGTGGCCCATGGGCCTCTTGTTTAATATGAGTTTGGTCGCATGAACAATATGGCTACCGTGGCCATATACCTGTGAACACAGATCCGTTCAAACTTCGATGGGCTTCATTTCATCTTGACTTGAACATCATTCAATATATCCCAACATCCTGCCAGTCAACTGCCGGACAGAAATAAGTTCAAAACACAAGGTGGTATACATATGCACATGTCATTGCTGACTCCTACACTGTCCAATCAAAATACATCTCAAATGTCAACCAGAAAGTGTTTGCCAAAATGAGAACAATCAATTGCTTGATCTAATTTTAGAAATCTTTGTCAAACTGCAAAGAGATTCTTCATACGAACTTGAACAGTTTGTGTCCACAGGCGTATAAGGTAAAAACCCTTCAGAAGTCTTCTCCGGAACCAATAGGCCCATTATCAGGTCAAATGTCCAAGAGTCTGCCATGGTAAAAAAAAAAACCTTTTAAATCTTCTCAGAAATAAAATGGCTCCATAAGCTCTCAGCACTCAGGTGATCGGCCCAGAACCACTTTTTTGTTGTTTGTTTTTTTCGTATACCTGACACGGCTCAACAGTTTCCATCAGAGTTTAAAGGTTAGTGATCTGGGGCTTAGGTGAGTTTTTTAAACAGTTTTAGGTGTACAGGACTTCACACTTGTAAATAGCTACTGTTCAAGTATACTCAAGATACTGGTAGCTATAGACATAGAAAGTTACAGCTGGATTCCAAAACATTGCAGCACATTTTAGTCAAGTAGTGCAAGCGGACAAGAAACCAACAAGGGGGAAAAAGAACTATATGTCAACTCACTGTCTGAAATATATTTCAGTGTCTCCTCGGTCATGGAAAAAAAAAATAATTGTTAGTTATGGTCATGGGAAAACAGTTGTTATCGCACTGACTTCGGCTGTTAAATATTTCATGCCCCCCATCTCGACGAAAATTTCCCGTGCGGTTCTTTTTGCCCACGCTCTAAAGCGTCTCCAAAGTATGCTGCAAATGGTAAATACCGTTTGCAGCCAGTGGTTCCCGTGGTAAGCGAACAGACCCAGTGATGCACTCTGAGCAACTTTGCTAGTCCAATGGTGCTATTGGCACTCAAAATAAAACATTTGGTTATTAGACACATACTACTTTAAGTTGCATCACTTGTAAAAGACAAGGCAATGTGCAAATAATTTTCCAGTCAGAACTAAGTATTCGGCAGTTGACTTGAGGTTTCCAACTTTTGCATATCAATAATATACAGACATTTTGGTTTAGATATCCATCAGCTTCCTTGTGTAGTTTGCTATGCTCGTTTATAGGTAACACCTATTTTTTTCATATTAGCAGAATTTCACTGTATATTGTATTAACATATATCCATTTAATACTCTCCCCCACCCATTGGGGCTTGAAGAATTAGATGGGCTGCACGATGCTTCCATGCAGAGCTGAAACCGACCTGCACACGAGTACTGGTAAACCGCTTACAGGATCTAAGCCTGCCTATAGCGGTGCGAGTCGGCCCGTCCATGCTAATAAACCCTATTGGTTTCATTGGGCGGCAGGGCTTGAGATGTCATTTCATCTCAAGGTCGGGTAAAAGTCCCACAAAATTAGAAGCAACGTCTCCAAAATGAGCTTTACAGTGTTGACGGGCACGTTAAACCTCAAATCAAACAAACAAACAAATATAATACTCTACTTGAGATGTATGGGGTACCAGGCAAATTCAGATATACCTCCTGGCCCCCGCCTATTGGGGCTTGGAGAAATAGATTTGGCTGCATGAGCTGAGAGTACTGGTAAACCGTTTAGAAGGTCTAAGTCTGTCCGAACAAAGTCGTGCGAGTCAATGGGCGACAGGGATTGAGATGTTTGTCTGTTTGTTTGTATTTGAGTTTAACGGCCCAATCAACACCTAATTAGGACAATTTTGGGCTGGTCAGTTTAACTATCCACACTTTTTCTGGACAGGCTTATACGTAAGCAGTTAACCAGTACAGTGCATATTCTTTCGCCAGAAACTGACAACTACCCTTCTTGAATAATCAAAAGGGAGAGAATGACCGTAGTAAATATTTCATGATCAATCTCCACGAAAGAATGTTGCCGACCCCGGCAGGTATCGAACCCGTGTCCTCCTGATCACCAGTCAGACGCGCATCCGACTGAGCTACCGAGACCGGCATTTCATCTCAAAAGAGGCTTAATGCCCAATATAACTGGAAGCAACGTCTTCAAAATGAACTAAAAATTATTGAAGGGACGTTAAACCTTAAATTAAACAAAACATATCTCTCCTACACCATAGGCCACCACTAAGCCTACCCTACACTACCTCCACCCCCACCCCGGCTTTTATAACACATCTAAATCGGAAACCTGACGTGAATAGTCGAATTTGTTTTGGCAAAGGGAGCAGTCATTATTCATCAGGTTTATTTGCAGAGTTGAATTATGGATATCCATAATTCGATTTATGGATATCCATAAATCAACCGAATAATGGATATCCATAATTTGAATCAAGGATATCCATAATTCGATTTATGGATATCCATATTTCGATCTAAATTAATGATATCCATAAATCGATTTATGGATATCCATAATTTGATTTATGGATATCCATAAATAATTATGGATATCCATAAATAATGGTTATCCATAATTCGAATATTGGATATCCATAATTCGAATTACGGATATCCATAAATAATTATGGATATCTAAAAATACGGATTAAATAGTAAAACGGCGCCCCATACAATTCTACATTGGTCTGCTATATGTACATTTACTGTCTTTTAAGTTTGACCCGCTACAAACCAACCCTATAAGTGACCATAATGTCAAAAATGGCACAAAAATTGATACTTGCATAATAAACCCTATTTTAAATTCTCTATACTGCCCTTGTCAGTCCTTGTGCAGTCATTGTTAGTCTCAGCAGTGTTTAGTAGGACCCAAAATATATATTCTGTTGGTAATCGATAGACTAGTGACCGCCTCGACGTGTACTTTCAATCTGTATTTTGAGCAGAAATAAGAAAAATATCGATTTTTTTTTCTTCATCGGAAAATTGTCATCTTTTGGTAGTAAACTTTTCAATTTATTTAAATAGGCGTGTATTCGTAATGTACATGCGGAACCCGGGAAGGGACATGATTTTTTTTTAATATGTTCTGCGAACAAGATATTAAGTTGTGCGAACAAGATATTATCTTGTGCGGACAAGATAATATGTTGTGCGCACAAGATATTATCTTGTGCGGACAACATAATTTATCTTGTGCGGACAACATAGGGCCTATTATCTCGTGCGCACAACATACTATCTTGTTTGCACAACATAGATCTTGGGAAGTTGTGCGAACAAGATATTATCTTGAGAGAGGAGAAAGAGGAAAATGAATGGAAGTGTAAAAGCTAGGAGTGACAATAACCACCCCCCCCCCCCACACACACACACACTCACACACACACCACCACCACCACACTCTACCCTTACCTCTTGCAAGGACAACATGCCTCGCACAACTGTAAACCAATATCATTTGGAGGTACACATCACCTTTGCCTCGCCACCACCAAGAAGAAATGTTAACAACAAGAGGCCCATGGGCCACTATGCTCACCAGAGCTCAGGTGGGCACGGCCCAATGGCAGCCATGTATTTTAACATGATATCATTTTAATCTACCAAATGAACCCCCATGTCCAAATGAGCACCCATGTGGACTCAGTATCTGAAACATTAGGCCTTTTATGAAGTAGAGGGGGTGGGGCATGGAGCCCTGGTTGGTATCACTAAATGCGTCTTATCATAAGGAACAAGAATATATATGGTTTAGCAGTGGGGATCTGTAGGGCCTCTTAAGTGGTGGAGGAGTTGGGGCATGCCCTGTTGATCCCAGGAAAGCCCAAGATTGTGTCCCTAAATGTGTCTTATCATAAGGACCAAGTATATATATGGTTTAGGGGTGGGAATCTGAACGGTTTCTGAGATTTGAGGCCCTTTTATGAAGTGGAAAGGATAGGAATGGTCTCTGCGAACCCCCCTACAGTAGGTGTGCAAATAATAAGGAACAAGAACATACATGATTATGGGGTGGAGATTTGAATGGTTTCTGAAATATAAAGCCTTTTATGAAGTGGAAGGGCGGGGCACATTGCCTCAGCACAAAGTGACCCACAGGTTGGTGTGATTGAACGAGTCTTATCATAAGGAACAAGTATATGGTTTAGGGGTGGGGATCTGAACTATTTCTGAGATATATGGCTTTTAATGAAGTAAAGCGATGGGGCATGGCCTGGGCATGCCCTGGGGACTCCCAAGCTGGTGTCACTGAATGCGTCTTATCATAAGGAAGATGAATATATATGGATTTAGGGTGGGGCTAAGAACAGTTTCTGAGACATAAGGCCTTTTTTGAAGTGGAAGGGGTGGGGCAAGGCCCCGGGAGACTCCCAGGTTGGTGTCAATGAATGTGTCTTATCATTAGGAACAAGAATATATATGGTTTAGGGGTAGCCATCTGTAGGGTTTCCCAGATATTGGGAGATTATGAAATGGAGGGGGTTGGGCATGGCCCCAGCACATGCCTGAGGACCCCCAGGTTGGTGTCACTGAATGCGTCTTATCATAATGAACAAGAATATATATGGTTTAGGGGTGAGGATCTGAACAGTTTCTGAGATATATGGCCTTTTGTGAAGTGAAGGGGTGGAGCAAGGCCCCGGCGCATCCCTGAGGACCCCCAGGTTGGTGTCAATGAATGTGTCTTATCATAAGGATCAAGAATATATATGGTTTAGGGGTGGGGATCTGTAAGGTTTCCAAGATATTGGGCCTTTTTGGAAATGGAGGGGGTTGGGCATGGCCCCGGCGCATCCCGGGGACTCCCAGGTTGATGTCACTGAATGGGTCTTATCATAAGGAACAAGAATATATATGGTTTAGGGGTGGGGATCTGAATGGTTTCCAAGACATTGGGCCTTTTATTAAGTGGAGGGGGTGGGGCATGGCCTCGGCGCATCCCTGAGGACCCACAGGCTGGTGTCACTGAATGCGTATTATCAATAGGAACAAGAATATATATGGTTTAGGGGTCGGGATCTGAATGGTTTCTGTGATATATGGCCTTTTATGAAGTGGAGGGGGTGGGGCATGGCCCAGGCACAACCTGGGGGACCCTCAGGTTGGCATAAAAGCATATGGTTGAGAGGAGTTTACTCAAGAAACATTTCTATAAAAGTTTTGTCAAAATATCTGCAATGACTTGGCAGTAAATGCCATTTTTCAGTTTTCCCCATTATAAGTCAATGGAAACTCTAAGTTGCCATAGCAACAAAACTAAAAGGCCAAATTTCATAAAAAAACAAAACCTGTAAAGGCAAATAGGGTGAATATTTTCATATAGTCTCAGCCTCCTAGAGCATATGGTTTCTGAGGAGATGATTTTTTAAGTATTTTTTGTCTATTTTTTTATTTTGGTTTCCATGGCAACCAACAAAAATGAGCAGAAGGCCTAAAATCATACGGCAGATAGTAGATCGCCTATGGAACATTTCTTTGAAAGTTTTGTCAAAATATCTGCAGAGGCTTGGCAGTAAATGCCATTTTTCTATTTTCCCCATTATAAGTCTATGGGCACTCTAAGTTGCCATAGCAACCAAACTAATGAGCCGATTTTCATTAAAAACACAAACTTTCAATCCCCCTGCCTAAGGATGCTACAGATGAAATTTGGGCTGAATCGGCCCAGTGGCTTCAGAGGAGATGTCGTTTGAAAATGTTGACGAAGACGACGCAGACGCAGACGACGCAGACGCAGACGCAGACGATGACGACGGACAACTGCCTATCCTATAAGCTCCCCCGGAGCCTTCGGCTCTGGTGAGCTAAAAATAAAGCCTGAAAACGTAAGTACCTGCTAAGATATCGCGCGACTGAGTTAATGAATAATGACGTCACCTTCGAAACGCGATTTCTCAAAACGACGTCATCCACCCAACTTTTCTCCTTTTCGCTTGACGGGTCACAATTATAGATTTCAACATGAGAAGAAAAAAAAACAATTCCAGCAAAATTAGTTAGTATACAAATAAGGTGGATGAGGACTGTTAGCTATAGACTGTGGCTATTATAAAGACGCAGAAACCAGCCACTGTTTTCTGGCAAACAGACCCGTGTGAGATGCTGCAAACTGCAGTCTGATTAAGGTCCACATTATTTGCTTAAATTCTTGATTAAACGAAAGAGTGTAATATTAGTATGTCTCGTGTCGTTTCTAGTGAGCAGCAGGATGCAGGATGGAAACCTGTTGCAGTTGGCAGCATTCTTTCATGACACTGACCATGAAATCTTCCGGCCCCGCCCATCGGGGCTTGAAGAAATTGACTAGGCTGCATAATGCTTCAAGAAGGGCAGTTTGCAGCTTCAGGTGAAAGTATGTACACTGTACTGGCTAATCGCTTACGAACAAGCCTGTCAAAATTGCGTTGCATCGGCCATTGAACTCGAAGACCAACAAACAAACAAAATCAAGTCCGGGCTATCTACTGTCAACAAGGATAGATGCCAAGAAAAAATACTTCACCTGAAAATGTCTACGGTTTAGGTTGTCTGCTTCCCATTATTGCAAACTTTAAACATATTTTATATGTATAGGTAATTAATGTGGATCCTGATCAAACTGCCCTATGAGGAGCTGTCTGATCTGGGTCCACATTGTTTGCAACAATGAATTTAACAGCACCCAACAGACAACAAAGCAGACGACAATTGTTACTGGCATCTTTGGTATCGTTTACGGGATACAGACGAAATAAACCGCGGCCCCCGCCCATCGGGGCTTGAAGAAATAGATGGGCTGCATGATGCTTCCACGCAGAGCTGAAACTGACCGCACACGAGTACTGGTAAACCGTTTAGAGGATCTAAGCCTGCCTATGCAAAGCGGTGCGCGTCGGACCGTCCATGCTTATAAACCCTATTGGTTCCATTGGGCGACAGGGCTTGAGATGTCATTTCATCTTAATGTCGGGTAAAAGTCCCACAAACTTGGAAGCAACGTCTCCAAAAAGAGCTTTACAGTGTTAAAGGGGATGTAAAACCTTAAATTCAACAAAGGAAAACAAAATAAACCGTAGCCCGTTGACGGGCTTTTCCGGCTATCGAACATAAACGGGTAAGCTACATATATCCATGCTGTGATGGCCATCGTGCGGTGCATGTCGTATACGTGCGGCGAAGAGGGGACCCTA